>OX359269.1:39174723-39409723 GCA_947179155.2 Hedera helix | reverse complement strand
AAGAAGATAATATTCCTTACCGCAATAAATTTAAGAGTGTGAAAATAATGATAATCCTTACCTTAACACGTGACTGGATATTGATTTAAATGAGATTGATCAACCTATATATTTATAATAAAATTAGTAATTACAACATGTAAACTTCAAAGTGTATGATAACTCATATATTATGAACTATCAAAATTATATATATTTAACATAATTTTTGTAGTATAAAATACCAACTTTAAAATAGTTTTAAAAATAATATTCCAAAATAAATCTTCCAAAGAAAGCTTTTAAAAATGAATCTTCTCAAAGAAGAGTCTTCTAAAGGAAGATTTGTGAATATCGTGAAAAATAGGAATTTATAAAATTACTACTCTTTAATAAAAGACTTACTTGAAAAATTCCTGCACTCCTTTTGGCTTTCAAAGACTCAAAATAGCCTTACTATTCTCAGAGAAAACTCATAAAATTCTTATAGAAAAATTTTATATTTTAGGTGTGATTTTTCTATTCAGCTGAACAAGCTATTTATAGGAGAAAAATGTTACTATGCGCGGTAGGTGGGTTGGCGTGCTGCACGCCAACCTGAGAATTCAGCAGCCGCCCACGCCAAAAAATTCAGCAACTTTGCAATTCATTTCTCATGTGGGCCCCACATGGGTCCCACATGTTACTATTCACGTTACTATTCACGTTACTATTCACGTCACTATTCACGTTACTATTTCAAATAGTAAAATTAATTATTTTATTTTTTATTTATTTATTTATTTATTTATTCTTCCTGTGAGTCCAACATATAAAATAATGTTACCACAATAATGCAAGAAACACGTTACATATTTTTATTAATTTAATAATATAAATTATAGTGTATTTGCTACTGTGACAATTATTAGATTCAATAATTTTAAACTACAGTGCACCAACAATTATTGACTCGATGATATGAAATACAGTGTAATGACAATTATTGAATCAATAATGCAAAATACTGTGTAGCAACAATAACTGAATTGATAATATAAAATATTATGCAGTGACAATTATTGATGAAATGATGCGTAACAGTTACGGTGTCAATAATATGAGACACTGTGCAATACCGTGTGCTACTGTAGAGTACCGTGTGCTACAGAAAATACCATAAATTATCGTATGCTACTATTCTTTTATCACCGGTATTTTAACAGTTAACACCGTTGACTATTTTTATTTAAAAAGGTTACTTCTGTCGTTTTCTATATCCGACAAATATTCCGTTGTGGGGTCCACAAATAATTTGTTATTTCGGCGCCGTCGTACGGCCCGAATATTCCCCGACAAAACGAATATTCCCCGACAAAAAGAATATTGTCCGACAAAATAAAATTTGCACATAACATCCTTAACTTTCAATTTTGTCAATTTAACCATTTACTGTTTCAGGAAAAATATATATGAAGAAAAATTAAATTTTGTATTTCATAAATTCGGGGTCTTACAACCTCCCCTCCTTATGAAATTTCGTCCCCGAAATTGACGTACCTGGCATTTCGAAGAGGTATGGATACCTAGACTTCATCTCAGATTCTAGCTCCCAGGTCATTTCCTCAATATCTTGGTTCCTCCATAAAACCTTAACTTGAGGTATAACCTTTGAGCGTAAGATCTGCTCCTTCTTATCTAGGATCTTAACAGGTACTTCCTCATACGTTAAATCTTCTGCTATAACGTCTGGTTCTAACTCAATGACGTGGTTTGGGTCCTTCACATATTTACGTAACATAGATATGTGAAAAACGTTATGGATGCGAGACATACTTGGTGGTAAGGCTAGTCTGTAAGCTACGGTTCCCACCCGATCGAGGATTTCAAATGGGCCAATAAATCGAGGGTTGAGTTTTCCTCTCTTTCCGAATCTCGTAACTCCTTTCCATGGAGAAACACGTAAGAATACATGATCTCCGACGTTAAATCTCTCATCTCTCCGATGAAGATCGGCATAACTCTTTTGTCGTTCTTGTGCGGTCTGTATTCGTTGTCGGATCATTTGGATCTTTTCTGTTGTCAAGCGTACCAACTCGGGTCCCAACAGTTTTGCTTCTCCTACCTCATTCCAACATACTGCAGAGCGACACTTGCGTCCATATAAAGCCTCGAATGGAGCCATACCTATACTTGCTTGGTAACTGTTGTTGTAAGAAAATTCCACCAATGGCAAGTACTTATCCCAACTTCCTTTGAAATCTAGTACGCAAAGTCTCAAAAGATCTTCGAGGGTCTGGATTGTCCTTTCCGATTGTCCGTCCGTTTGAGGATGGTATGCAGAACTAAAACGTAGTTCAGTGCCCATAGCTTTTTGTAGACTGATCCAAAAGCGTGAAGTGAATCTAGGATCTCGATCAGAAACTATGAAAACTGGCATGCCATGCAATCTCACGATCTCATTTATGTACATACCGGCAAGACGTTCAAGTGAAAAGTTTTCTCGTATAGGCAAGAAATGAGCGGATTTGGTCAATCTATCTACGATGACCCAAATTGCATCTAAGCCTTGAGAAACTTTGGGAAGACCCGTCACGAAATCCATATTGATGTGTTCCCACTTCCATTCGGGAACCTCAAGTGGTTGTAAAGGACCCTTAGGTACTTGATGCTCTGCCTTGACACGTTGACAAGTTAAGCACCTTGAGATAAACTCTGCAATCTCCCTTTTCATATTGTTCCACCAAAATGTATGTCGAAGATCTCGATACATCTTGGTACCTCCTGGGTGGATTGCAAATGGCGTGTTGTGTGCTTCCATCATGATTTTATGCTTTAATTCAGGATCGTTAGGAACACAGAGTCGAGAGTTGACTCGAAGTATTCCTTTCTCGTCGATTCTTGCTTCGGGAATGGTACCTTCTTGTACTTTCTTTATCATGTTTATCAGTTCCGGATCGGTAGCTTGAGCAGCTTTAATTTTATCCATTAAAGCTGGTTCTACTCGCACGTGAGCAATCTTCGAGTGGGTCCCTGGTGTCTTTAGCTGTATCTCCATCTTTTGCAAGTCGTACAAAATACACTTTTGTGTTGTCAGCAGTGCACTTGTACTCGCATAAGATTTTCTGCTCAAAGCGTCAGCTACAACGTTCGCCTTTCCCGGGTGATACTGGATTGTGTGATCATAATCCTTCAACAGCTCAAGCCAACGTCGTTGTCGCATGTTGAGTTCCTTCTGGGTGAAGAAATACTTGAGACTTTTATGATCCGTATAGATATCCACTTTCTCTCCGTACAAGTAGTGTCTCCAGATCTTCAACGCGAAAACGACTGCTGCCAACTCTAGATCATGAGTAGGGTAATTTTTCTCATAATCTTTAAGTTGTCGAGAGGCATAGGCTATAACTTTTCCATGTTGCATAAGGACACAGCCTAAACCTTTGCCTGAAGCATCGCTGTATATGACAAATTCTCCCGATCCTGATGGAATGGTCAGAACAGGAGCTGAAACAAGTCTCCTCTTAAGCTCTTGAAAACTTTTCTCGCATTGCTCGCTCCATATGAATTTTGTGCTTTTCCGAGTAAGCTGAGTTAATGGAGTGGCGATTCGAGAAAATCCTTCTACGAATCTCCGATAATAACCAGCTAGGCCCAGAAAACTTCGGACTTCGGTTACTGTCTTGGGTTGTTCCCAATTTAGTACCGTTTCAATCTTCGCAGGATCGACTGATATTCCTTGACTAGAAATCACATGCCCAAGAAACGTGACCTCCTCAAGCCAGAACTCACATTTCTTCAACTTGGCATATAATTTGTTCTCACGGAGCTTCTGGAGTATCAATCTCAGGTGTTGTTCATGATCCTCACGACTTTTGGAGTATATGAGGATGTCATCAATAAAGACAACCACAAAATGATCCAAATATTCCTTGAATATTCGGTTCATCATGTCCATGAAAGCTGCAGGAGCATTGGTTAGTCCAAAAGGCATGACTAAAAACTCATAATGCCCATAACGAGTTCTGAAAGCAGTCTTTGGAATGTCCTCAGCTTTAACCTTTAACTGATGATATCCAGAACGGAGATCAATCTTTGAGAAATGTTGAGCACCTTGTAATTGATCAAACATGTCATCGATCCTAGGCAACGGGTACCTGTTTTTGATGGTGACATGGTTCAATTCTCGGTAGTCAATGCACAATCTCATACTCCCGTCCTTCTTCTTCACAAATAGAACAGGAGCACCCCAAGGTGATGCACTCGGACGAATGAAACCAGTATCCAACAATTCCTGTAGTTGGACTTTTAACTCTTGAAGTTCAATGGGAGCCATTCGGTATGGAGTTTTGGAAATGGGCTTAGTACCGGGTTCAAGATCGATACAGAATTCAATTTCTCGGTTTGGGGATAAGCCAGGAAGTTCCTCAGGAAAAACGTCAGGAACTCATTAACAATAGGAATATCATTCAAGTTTGACGTGTTTTTGTTCAAATCAATGACATGGGCTAAAAAGGCTTGACATCCGTTTTTCAATAAACGAATGACTTTATGGCTAGAAATAATAGTTATAGATTTCAATGGTTTAGTTGCTTGAATTTGCATGACAGGTTGATTAGGAATATGAAAACTAATAATCTTATGAAAACAATCAATTTTAGCATGATGGGTAGTCAACCAATCAATTCCTAAAATCACATTAAATTCATGCATCTCCAAAGAAATAAGGTCAACAGGTAATGTGAGGTTGTTGATTTAAACTAGGCAAGATTTATAGATAGTAAATGTAATAGGTATTTCTCCCAATGAGATTTCAACTGATAAGACAAGATTTAAGTTTTCAATAGGCAATTTAAACGTTGAGTACATATAGGTGAGATAAAAGAGTGGATAGAGCCAATATCTAACATGGCATAGACTTCTCGAGAATTGATGAATAGCTTACCGGTCATCACCTCATTCGATTTCTTGATCATCAAGGCTGTCATCATTAAATCGAGTCCCATATACTTCATCTGGATCTTCACGTATTTCAACCATGGGGATACCACGAAATAGTTCTCTAACGAACTGTTTCTCAGATTCTTCAACTTCATCAGTAGTAGCGTACCAATGATTTCCATTAAAATAGTATTTTCGATAGACTACAGTTTCCACGATAGTGACTAACTTAACCTGAATTCCTCTAAATTGTAACGCCCAAAAGTATAGATACATCATTTTTAAATAATCTTGAAAATCATAGCTCGAACACCATAAATCCCAAAGACTTATATGAAACGTCCATATATTCTGATCCTTTGTTATCGAGCATAACCAGGTGATGATATGTTTCCAACTGTCGAGCAAATTAAAGGCAACAATTTCCGCAAGTTCCGGATATCCTTTAAAGAACGAATTTGGAAGAACGACGGTAGAACTTTCACCTTCTTCTTCTTTAGATCGGATACAAATAATTTTTGCTTTAGGCAAATTATTCAACTCTGAGTTTGTAGAAGAATTGTTTGTGGCCTCTACATTCACTTCGGGTACTCCGTGGTTAACCTCCTGATTTCCAGATGCCATACTTAACTGTGGTCACAAAATAGATGTTAGTTCAAATAAACTGACTCATCACTTCATGTCCCTATATTCAAATCAACTCATTAGATAATAAAATCTAATTTAGGTGGGACACACTAGTGACTGATTATATTCGTCTCTCCCCTCCTAGTTCTACCCCAGATCTCCATTAAAGACCATATCCCTAAGCTCTGATGCCAACTGTGACGCCCCCAAATCTGAGCCCACACAGCCCAAACTTGAGTCGTCAAAAGACTACAACAAAATTATTACAATGAAATACAACGTACAACAATACAGTGGATAATACAACACAACTAAGTCTTCATTATTATTGCCTCACTATTTTATAACACGTGAAGACTATGATAGCTATCCCCGCACTCTCACTCCATTCCCCTGCTAGACCCCGTTACGTTCTCATCTCCTGTTGAAAAACAATGGAACGAAAAGAAAGGGTGAGCTCAAATAGCCCAGTAAGAAATATCATGACTAAGATAATGACGAATAATTTATCATTAGCCTTCAACAGTTGAGTTCTTGATAGAATACAATAGACTACAATATTTATATCAAAAACTGCAGTTAAATTCTTAAACAACGTTCAGATCAATAATAGCAGCGGAATGAACAATCTATTAGAAGAATAATGCAGACTATAATGTCCACTCGCTTCTCTTTTTAGTAAAAATATCATCAACTTTTATCATCTGAAATACCATTAGTCAAAATAATACAACTTCACAGTTCCTGGTCATAATCATGCAGATCAACAGTTCATCTTTGCACTACGGGCTAAAGACATTCAATATAACACCAACGGTCATGATTATACCAGATTCAGCCTTTGGTCATAATCATACCAACCAACAGTTCATCTTTGCACTACGGGCCAAAGAGAACATTAACCACGTGCCATAAAAGACACCGAACAGATGTATCGCCTTTAACCTAGTATATCGCCTTTAACCTATCATCTGTTCAACAATTATATCACATCTGTGCCCCCGGCCACAGATATTCACAACAGTTTGATTCTTGATGATTAATACAAATAACAGTGATACAAATGATGAACAGAAGAACAGGATAAACAATAAGTATCGGAAGTTTTACTTTGTGCAGATTCAAATAATGTCCAAATTGCCAACATGATGTGGAGTGAAATTTAAAAATGATATTCAAGATCCACAGTTCAGAATAACGATTACAGTTCAATAGAAATGTTTAGAAAATAGGAAGGTTCAGTTGAAATAATGAAATTCAACTATTATGGAACATATAATATTTTCAGGAATTATAGAAGCAATAGTTCCATAATAAGTTTCGATTTAGGTGTATGAAAGGAAATTATATCCCTTACCGTAGCAGGTTTGATTAACAAAAGGTGAAGGTAATTAATATCCCTTACCATAGTAAGTTTGAATAATGGAAGATGAAAAAGATGGTATCCCTTATGAGTATAAAGGAAAATGATATCACTTACGAATATGGAATAAAAGTGTCATGTGATAATTCGTGTAGACAAATTATTTTCACACGAGACAAATAAAAAGGGTTATTCACCAACAGGCGGTAATCCGCGCCGTAAGGTTATTCCCATCAATTTGAATACGAATAGTTATTCACCAAACAGGCGATAATCCGCGCCGTAAGGTTATTCCCATCAATTTGAATACGAAGAGTTATTCACCAAACAGGCGATAATCCGCACCGTAAGGTTATTCTCAAAGATTAATAAGGAATGAATACAAAAGGTTATTCACCAACAGGCGGTAAACCGCGCCGTAAGGTTATTCCCACAATTTAATATATGGAAATAAATGGCACAAGAAAGAAACGATATTATTTTCGAGAATCAAAGAATGATAATTCCTTCAAGTAAGAAAGAAAATAATATTCATTTATGATGATGAAAAGAGTGATACCCCTTACCGTAGTAAGTTAGAATATGAAAGAAGATAATATTCCTTACCGCAATAAATTTAAGAGTGTGAAAATAATGATAATCCTTACCTTAACACGTGACTGGATATTGATTTAAATGAGATTGATCAACCTATATATTTATAATAAAATTAGTAATTACAACATGTAAACTTCAAAGTGTATGATAACTCATATATTATGAACTATCAAAATTATATATATTTAACATAATTTTTGTAGTATAAAATACCAACTTTAAAATAGTTTTAAAAATAATATTCCAAAATAAATCTTCCAAAGAAAGCTTTTAAAAATGAATCTTCTCAAAGAAGAGTCTTCTAAAGGAAGATTTGTGAATATCGTGAAAAATAGGAATTTATAAAATTACTACTCTTTAATAAAAGACTTACTTGAAAAATTCCTGCACTCCTTTTGGCTTTCAAAGACTCAAAATAGCCTTACTATTCTCAGAGAAAACTCATAAAATTCTTATAGAAAAATTTTATATTTTAGGTGTGATTTTTCTATTCAGCTGAACAAGCTATTTATAGGAGAAAAATGTTACTATGCGCGGTAGGTGGGTTGGCGTGCTGCACGCCAACCTGAGAATTCAGCAGCCGCCCACGCCAAAAAATTCAGCAACTTTGCAATTCATTTCTCATGTGGGCCCCACATGGGTCCCACATGTTACTATTCACGTTACTATTCACGTTACTATTCACGTCACTATTCACGTTACTATTTCAAATAGTAAAATTAATTATTTTATTTTTTATTTATTTATTTATTTATTTATTCTTCCTGTGAGTCCAACATATAAAATAATGTTACCACAATAATGCAAGAAACACGTTACATATTTTTATTAATTTAATAATATAAATTATAGTGTATTTGCTACTGTGACAATTATTAGATTCAATAATTTTAAACTACAGTGCACCAACAATTATTGACTCGATGATATGAAATACAGTGTAATGACAATTATTGAATCAATAATGCAAAATACTGTGTAGCAACAATAACTGAATTGATAATATAAAATATTATGCAGTGACAATTATTGATGAAATGATGCGTAACAGTTACGGTGTCAATAATATGAGACACTGTGCAATACCGTGTGCTACTGTAGAGTACCGTGTGCTACAGAAAATACCATAAATTACCGTATGCTACTATTCTTTTATCACCGGTATTTTAACAGTTAACACCGTTGACTATTTTTATTTAAAAAGGTTACTTCTGTCGTTTTCTATATCCGACAAATATTCCGTTGTGGGGTCCACAAATAATTTGTTATTTCGGCGCCGTCGTACGGCCCGAATATTCCCCGACAAAACGAATATTCCCCGACAAAAAGAATATTGTCCGACAAAATAAAATTTGCACATAACATCCTTAACTTTCAATTTTGTCAATTTAACCATTTACTGTTTCAGGAAAAATATATATGAAGAAAAATTAAATTTTGTATTTCATAAATTCGGGGTCTTACATTTATCCATATATATATATATATATATATATATATATATATATATATATAGTTAGTTATATAGTTATATAGTTATGTTCTAAAGTAAATCATTAAAAAACGAATTAAGAATAAAATAATTGATTTAAAATAGTAAAAAAAATATTTAGATAATAAAATTTGGTGAAAAAAATTTAACGATCGAGATTGCACATGTATATTGATTTTTTATTTAATCTATTTTTCAATTGAATTTTTTTATAATTTTTTTTATAAATGATCTTCTCCATATGTATATATTTTTCATCAAATTTTATTGTCTAAATATTTTTTTTATTATTTTAAATTAATTAGTTTATTCTTAATTCGCCTTTAAATAATTTGTTTTAAAGTCTGACTCTCTCTCTCTCTCTCTCTCTCTATATATATATATATGTGTGTGTGTGTGTGTGTGTGTGTGTATCAAGTTAGAATACTAGTAAATCAAAATTAAAATGGTTGACTCAAATCTCGTGGGGCCATCGTCTAGTCGACTTGATCCTAATTTCTAACTGAACCATATGATGAATATACAATATACATTTGGTTGTATTAATTGGTGATCGGGATTTTATTTTGGTACATTCAGAAGATCTACTTAGAATTACACCAGTCAAAAACGAACAAGTCTACTTCATTGATGTATCTATATGCGCAAATGCAATGGGCCAACGCCTAGCATCTGTCTAAATGTCTTTCCACACAAGGTCTTGCATGTTTGAGAAGGCATATGCACATCATAGTAGTAAATGTTAATTAGACAATGTGGAATGTTATCAACTCATGTATTCCCTCCATCTTTATTTATTCTAATTAATTTTTTAAAATTAATCTTATCAATTTTAAAATTAATAATTAAATAGATATGATGTATTAGAGATTTAAAATCAAATAAGTTAACTTTAATAATATATTTAATATATTTTTTATGATAATAATTTTGTACCCTTTTTTAATATACTTAAAAATAATTTTTAATTTTAAATATGATCAATTTAACGGTAAAAAATCAATAAAAGACAAATAAAAATGAACGAAGACATTACATCATATATATATATATATACATATATATATATACACACACACACACACACATCATAGTAGTAGATGTTTGACGAGCTAGGTAATAAATCAATAAAGATAATTTAAAAATAAAATAAAATTAGTCCAAAAATTATTAGTATGACAATATCATTTCCTGATTATTTAAAGCTAAGTATGAAATAAATTAATTAATAATTGAAGAGCATTGTATGCTCTGCATCTCTTAAAAATATTTTTATTTCTTATATATTGCAAAGAAAATAATATTTTCTCTATTAAAAATTATAATATTATTATTAATTTATAAAATTAATTTAAAATATTTTTAAATTTAAAATTAATATAGACCATAATTAAAGAACTGCATAAGTTAATACTTACGAGCTAGTCAAAAGAAGAAAAGCTAGATCTAGATCTCTAATAAACATAATCCACTGTGAATTGAACCAGTTGACTTGAGTTCCGGAATATTTTTGTTAATAATTAATTTGAAGTATTTCTTTCCCTCATGAGACTCAATCAACCTGTCTAGTCTCTGGAAGGTGCCCCCACCAAAATTTACTATCTTTCTACGTGTCAAGAACGGCGGCTGTCCCCTTAATTAGTGAAGTAAGAGTATGTTTATTTATAAAAATTATATTTAAAATTAGATTATTTATATTAATTTAATATTATTTTAAATTATTTTATTTTATAATAGGAGATTTATAATTCTTTAAATAATTTTATGAATTATTTTTTATCATTCTTAAAACTATTTATTTTATGATAAATTTTAAATTAATACTTCCTTTCATTTTAAACTATTAAATTAGTTTTATGTGACTAATAGTTTAACATTAAAGAATTAATAATTTATCATATAGGATAAAATAGTCTTAAATAATGTTAAATTAATACGAATAGTCTAATTCTAAGTATATTTTTTATAAACAACTATAGCTTAAGTTTACCGACTAATTCTTGGGCGACCGATGCTAGCGATAGACTGTATAATACTGTTATTTATATTCATCTAAATTATATAAAAATTATTAAATTATATAAAAAAAATTATAAAAATAAATATTATATATATTTTAATAGTCAAAAGAGAGAGAAAAAATAAATTAAACCAGTCGTTAGCACCCGTCCCTCTAGAACCGCTCAAGTTTACCAGATCATCTACATGGAAATTCTCTTCAACTCCATTGTGAACCCAAACTAGATCCACATTCTAATGTCCCCGTCCCATGTCCAAATCGAGTAGGACAGAAGCGTTACAAAGTCTCAATTATGCTATCAAAGATATCAACAAGTCATGATCTTTTAAATTATTATTATACAAAATTTTATCTGATTTAAGAGAAAGAGAAATAAATTAGCAGGTGAATATGCTTGTTGTTAATGATATGCGAAAATATATTGATACCGACAAAAATGAATAATTTGGTAAGTAAAATTAATTATAATTTTTTTTCCAGAAATTGTTTAATGATAATGATCATTCTAGTGCTTTAGCAGTTAGAAAGTAGAAAATAAAAAAATAAAAATAATAGTCTACCTTTTAAATTTGATCAGCTATTTTAAACAAATTAAGTTATCCGATGATAGGTAACAGGGGAGTTTTCCAAAATAGCTTCAATTATGTTCAAAATTTTGAATTATATCTTTTTTGCAGACAAATTCTTAATCTAGTCTCGACGTCAATTCAATACGTCAATTCAATTGGCGCTGAGTAAGTTTTTTAAATCCAACGCCAATTGAACTGGCGTTCACTCTCACCACTTCAATTAGCTACTAATTAATTGCTTAATTAAATTTAAGTTAATATTTCTTTTATAAAAATAAAAAATAAAAAAAGTTGAACGCCAATTGAACTGACAAAAAAATATATATATATATATTTCAAAGCAAATTCAAATGGCGTTCAACTGACAATTTTTTTTAAAAAAAAAATGTTCCAACCCAACAAAAAGACTGTTCAGGAAAAAAAAAATTCCCAACACCAATTAGATTGACGTTCAACTTTCAAGAAAAAAATATTGTTACAGTAAAAAAAAAAATTCAATGCCAATTCAATTGTGCTAACCCAAAAAAAAAAGATGAAAAAATAAATAAATAATTACTTCAAGGTTAGTTCAATTTTGTATTTTAAAAAAAAAAATTATTTATTTTATTTCTTATATTTTTTTAAAAAATTATTTCTTGTATTTGTAGTTCAATAGGGTTTTTAAATACTTCAGCGCCAGTTTAATTGGGTATTTAATTTTTAGCTTTTTTTTTGTATTTTAAAAAAAAATATTTCTTGTATATCGATATCGATATATATATATTTTAAAGTACAAGAAAATGCTAAAAATTAAAAACCCAATTGATGCGTTGAAGTAATTAAAAACTCAATTGAACTGCAAATACAAGAAATAATTTTTTTTTTCTGAACAGTTTTTTTTTTGTTTTGGGTTGAAACATTTTTTTTTTTTTAAATTGTCAGTTCAACGCCATTTGAATTGGCGTTGGAATATTTTTATTTTTTTGGCTGTCAGTTGAATGGCGTTGAATTTTTATTTTTTTTTAAATGTTAAGTTAAATTTAATTAAATAATTAATTAATGACTAATTGAAATGGTGAAAGTGAATACCAGTTTAAATGGCTTTGAATTTAAAAAGCTTACTCAACGCCGAATTGGTATTGATGCTAAAATCAAAAACTTATCAGTAAAAAGAATGTAACTCATAAATTTGAACATAACTGAAGCTATTTTGGGAAATTACCCGGATAACAGGTATGGGCCCGCACACCTTTCCATAAATGCTGAAGTCTGATATACGCACTTGAATAACTAAGGCCTTTCCGAGTACATATGCACACCATGAACATTGATCTGTTCAACTTTGATAGGCAAACATTAAAATTATTATTGACTACAGGTCTACAGATTATGGAATCATCTGGTTGGCAGTTTTCTAGTACCCTCTCATTTAGTATAAATAGGAGCTCTAGTTCTCTCATTTCCTCACACCAAAACCTTACTATACTCTTCATCTTCTTGTGTTTTATATATTCTTAATTTGTGCTCTCTAGTTCAATCTCCAACTAAAATATCGATAATGGGTGTCCAAAAGACCGAAGTTGAGGCTACTTCCACTGTCCCAGCAGAGAAATTGTTCAAGGGACTTCTCCTCGACATTGATACCATTCTCCCTAAGGCTTTTCCTCAAGCTGTCAAGAGTACTGAAATTCTTGAGGGAGATGGTGGTGTTGGAACCGTCAAGCTCGTCACTCTTGGCGAAGGTACTTTGCTACAATTCTCTACTATACATTTATTTTTAGGGGTTCTGATCAATTTATCTATGACCGTTCATCAGATGAAAAGTCGACCATAATATATAAAATTAGCCCTATGCTATTCAAAATAGCGTATAGTTGGGTTATTTTTTAATTGTGGTAGCAATAATCAAAGTTAGCTTTGAATCGGTCTCTTACATATACACATGTATTTCTTAATGAAAGATTGTATGTATTGCTCAAGTGTTCATATTAACCCAAGCGTTTATATTGAATGATGATTCTACAGCTAGCCAATTCAACACCATGAAACAACGCGTAGATGCTATTGACCAAGACGCGTTGACCTACACTTACAGCATCATCGGAGGCGATATCCTGTTGGATAAAATTGAATCCATTGTTAATCATTTTACCGTTGTGCCTACGGATGGAGGGTGCATTGTCAAGAACACCACCATTTACAACACCAAAGGGGACGCCGCGATCCCAGAAGAGAACATTAAGGATGCCTCCGAGAAGTCAGGGCTCATATTCAAGGCTGTCGAGGCTTACCTCCTTGCTAATTAAATAATCTCATCCCAAAGTGTGTGCGTGGCTTATGCCATTTAGTTTTCTTTATCCAACTAAATTAATGTCCATGCCTTCTGTTTTGGCTTATGTAATTCCAGTGTGGTGCTCAAGTTTGTTGTTGCTATATATGAGTTGAGTTGAGTTGAAGAGTGTATACTGTAATACTCTTTTTAATAACTATATTATCAATAAAATATGTATCAGTTAGATATTTAAGTCTAATATTTTTTTTGTGTAGTTGGCAATTTTAATTTATACATCAAAAACAAATTTATACACACACACACACACACATATATATGGTAAGGCATCTGTAGAAAAACGTTTGCTATCAGTATACTGTCGCTAGAAGTTCTAGCGGCCACAATTTAGCTTCTACCTCTAGAAGCTCTAGCGGTAGGGTCAAAAAAAAATTAGTCCGCCGCTAGAACTTCTAACGACAGACAATTTCACAGCTAATTTACCCTTGTATTTTGTTGTTACAAGAGTATTTTCGATAAATATTTGTTGTAAATGCAGCCTATATATGTATATATGTGTGTGATATATATGTGTGTGTGTCTGTGTATACTTAAAGTTTGTTGCGCAGTGTCTAATTTTGTAAAACAAAAAATAAACAGGTGATCCACCAATTTTGGATGTAGTGAGGAGTTGTGGGGTGAGTTTTGCCTATTTGTCACTACATAGGATTATGCATTAGTCAAATTGCATTATCCAGACATTATCTATATCTTCTGTAAATATGCTTATAATACACATCACTATAAAATTTGTATCATTAGAGACCAGGGCTGAATTTATAATAAAAAGATGAATTTCCAAGAAGGTGACTTCCTTCGAGATGTTTGCCATCTACATATTCTATTTGAAATTGGGACATTTTTCCACTAGCCGATTGTTTTTTTCTTCCATGAGTCAATAATAAATACCCAAAGAAAAGTGAGAAGAGTCGACCATAGTATGTACTAGTTGTCTACAGTAGTTTTAATTAATCCAGCCCAGGTAGCATTTGGCAAAAGCTCAGTCCTTGTAGTAGATCGGGATTCGATTTTCACCTCTCCTCCGCCATAAATTGTACTCTCTTTTGATTAATCGGATGAGACAACGACGGCAACAGTGATGAATAATGTACACGTCTCTTTTTTTTTTTTTTTTGCAATTTGAACACACACACACCCCACACTCACACAGATCATATCACTTGAGCCAAAAGCTCCCGATAACATACACGTCTTTCTGGTCGTCAAGTATGAGCAATTTGGTTAATTTGGGTCGGTACATGGAGAAAAACCCAAGCTCAGTATTTTCCTAAGGTATTATTGGTATTATATATACCAATCAAAGACTTAGTTTTGCTTGTTGTTCAATCATTGAATGCTACCCCTAGTAATGGTCTTAAGTATGACTTTTGAGGAGAAAGCCTCGCATGTTTGACTGAAAAAATTGATTTACAAGTAATCCCATCATGTCTGGGTTATTTTAAAAAAAATATGTAATAATTTTCTCATTTAACAAAAAGAGTCACATTTTTAATATTTACAAATATTAAAAATATATTTTTGTTCCATATATATTCTTAAACATAATGAGTTGTTAAGCAAGTATGATAATAAAATTATAATTTAAAAATATCGTGCCGTTATATACTACAATCATTTGAAATTGAGTATTTTTTGTGAAACAAAAATATTCGGTAAATGTAACTCTTTTGTAGAACTGGAGTAGTATAATATTTGAAGAACACATAGATAGTGCATTAACGGAGGCAAGTGTATATATTCTGGTTAGCCGATATAGAGTGCAGCCCTTTGATTAAAACTTGAAACAGTGGTTAGCCCTGAGGAAAGTGAAATTTCTATTTTCATTTCATTTTGCAAAGGAAAAGGTATTCTTTTTTTTGGATGGAGGTAGGTACTTGTAATACCCCTAAGTTTTCAAGTCCCAAATCATGTTAAAGGAGAAACCACCAAGCTTTAGTCCCACATCGTCTAGTTTTTAAACATTTCTCCATTTTTTAGGTTATAAATAGAATGCTACCACTTTGGTTTTCTCACACCAACTTAAGGGGCTTCAATTTGAGTAAGGACCTTGTTGGGTGAGGGCTTTTTATAAAAAGACCTCCTTAGTTAAAATTTTGTCATCGAGGACGTAGGCAATCTGCGGAAATCGTAATTTTCGGTTATGTTTCTTATTTAATTTTTCTGTATTGTCATTTTTATTTTTTTATTTTAAATATTGTATTTAGTTTGTTAGTTGATATTTTAGTATATTTTGTTAGTAATTAGTATTTTTGTATTGTTATTATTTTTGTAACTTTAATTATTGTTTTGTATTTAAATTATTAGTTACTAGTTTTGGATTAGTATTATTGGTTTTAATTATCGTTTTGTATTTAGATTATTAGTTACTAGTTTTGGATTAGTATTATTGGCTTTAATTATTGTTTTGTATTTAGATTATTAGTTAATAGTTTTAGATTAACGTTATTGGTTTTAATTATTATTGCTATTTAGATTACTATTTTGGCATAATAGTAATATTTGTTTGAAAAAGGATTAAATATTGAAAGAATATTTTTGTAAATATACTTATAGTTATTTTAAAAAGAAATACGAAAACTGTTAAATAATATAATTGTCCTAATGACATTTATTTGTTATAAATTTTTATTTAGGAATCGTTCGACTATTAAATTTTGTGTTCAGCAATGTCGAGGTAAGTGACTCTCCGAGCTGTTTAGTATTTTCGAACTATATAGTGTAAGTGACTTTCCGAGCTATTTAGTATTTTAAAATTATCGTTTATAATTATGTATGCTTTAGAAAGTATTCGAATGCCTAAATGTATTGTTTCAAAAATTGTTATTCTTTATTTAAGGCTTCCATTTGAATGAAAATGTTATACTTATATTTTGTTAAAAACCCGGATCAAGTATTAAAATAGAATTTTGATTTAAAAAATGAGATTATATGATTTTGAATTGTGAAATAAGTATAGTTTTGAATATCGAAAATATTGAGAAATTGCTTTTAGAAATCTCAGTCCGACTATGTATTGAAACCGTTAGTGTTTACGCTAGTTCCGGAATAATTTAGGACCTACTAAGGCGCACACAATTAGATACCCTTCGGGGGGCGCTCTTCGAGGCGCATGCATGATAAAATACCTTAGTAGGGGGCGTATCATTAACATTATCGAACATAAGGGCCGTGTTACAGAGCTGTTGTAACCTTAGTCGTTCTGTGGATTAAAAGATATATCGAATATATTTAACATATCGAAATCGTTGATCGAATATATTGAGCTTATAGAAATTTGTCTTTGAATTGTGTTTTATAATTATTGATTTTGATTTTGAATGTATATATCGACTATTATTATCGAACAAGAAAAGTTTATTTTCAACAAGTATGTTTACTATTGTTATTGAACAAAAAGTTATTTCGAAAAAGATTTTGCAAACTGTACTTGATCCACCTAAATAGTAAAGATTGTTACTTGCTGGGCTTTACCGCTCACCCTTACATTAATTTTTACAGGGTACCTTATTAAGAGTCAAGCATTGTGGATACTTTTGGGGAGGGCTGAAGTTCTTTTAGTTATGACGGTTATTAGTATTTTGAATTTGATAAGACTTTTGTACAAGGGAGTTGTGTCTCCAAATTTATGCTTTCAGTTTTTAGTTATTGAACCTTAGTGTAATTTTGATAATGAAAGACAGTTCGGTTTCAAGAGTTTCATTATTGTGTTTTCGTTTGGGCTGCGCTATTGATATTGTTTCCTTGCGAGCCTTCGGGCTTGCGGCGTGTGACACTTCGGACATGTAGCGGGTTCGGGGTGTTACAGTACTAAAGTATTTATGGGTTTTCTTTGGGGGGAAAATTCAGTTTTAACTTTCATCCCTTAGAAATTATTTGTAGGTGCCATATATCATAATCGTATCTCTGGACTAGGGAGATTTCCGATACACGAGCATATTAGCTGGCCTAAGTTCACATTCACTTGGTCATTACTCATTACTAGAGAAAGGAGTGACGGCTAGATCTAGGTCCCTAACAAAAACAAATTATTATTGAGTTGAACCACTCGACTTGATATATCGCTAATTAGCTAAATTTCTGTTGAAAATTAATTAAAATGCGAATGATAATTATTAATGTTGATATATGTACAGACTAATTAGTTATAGTTGCACACCCTATGACTGTTGTACAACTACACTATCACTCCACAATGCATATTTGGAGTATACAACTACTCATTCCTTTTTATTATATAAGTCGTTTAAGACATAATCACATATATTAAGAAATCTCATTAATACAATTATTAGGTAATTAATATTGGTTTAAAATTTTATTACTATTTATGCATTAATTAATTACTCTTCCTTCTCTCTTTCTTAATTACTCCATCTTTAAGATAAGTAGAAAATGATTAAATTTTTTCTCCTAGATATATGTAAAACGACTTATATTTTGAAAAGAAAAAAAACTTCTAAAACAACTTATATAATGAAAAAGAGAAAGTACTATATTTTATTTCTTTTAACAAGTAACACCAACAAACAACAAAAGGTTAACTGTAAATACGAAAATTAAAATCCCAGTGTTTAATAACTACAGTAAAATATATTTAACAAACAATAATGAACTGTAAGATAAATGTTCCGAGGGAAAAATGGATAAGAATATGTAAAGATAAGATTTGTTAATTATTTTACAAAAATTGACTCAACTACTTCCACCAGATTCAATATAATTCTATACCACTATGAATTTTACAAGCAAAAGATTGCTGGCACCAAAAGCAAGAACTGAAAGGCAGGAACTGTAAATTATAACAGAGTTTAAGTTACAAACATAAATTGACAGGACAAGCTTCCAGACAGTCGCACACGGGGGCGGATCCAGCCTATGAAGTCAGTGGGGGCAAAAATTCACAATCCATTACAAAAAAAAAAAAAATCCTAAATTTGTGAAACTACTTTACGCAAAAATTATACACATAAACTTTTGTAAGCATCCATACAAACACGATCGAAAAAGCGTAGGTGCAGAAATAGTTGGCGAAATTGGCTCCCTTGTCCACGGTAGAGCACCATGGCACCATTGCTCCTTCAATAGCCATATGAAGTAAAGTAATGGGTTTTCTTAGTTTATGATAGAACAATGGTTAGTAGGAGTGGGTGGGATATTATTCTTTTCTCCTCTCCTTCCTCTCTCCCTCCCACCACCGAACACCTCTCTCTCTCTCTAGAGTGTTACACTTCTTGGGTTGAAAGAATGAACAAATGGGCTGGGTTCTCTTATTTTATGCTAAGACAATAATGGGTGGAAGTTGGTGGAACTTCTTGGGTTTCTAATTCCTTCCTCCTTTCCCTATGTTGCCGAGAGGAATGCCAATGTTTTGCTCTCTCTTTTTTTCCACATTTTCTTCCTTTTTTAATGTCTTTAGGAGTATCTTTAATCACCCCATGCATTTGCTATTTTTTAAGCTTATTCTTACTTCTTTTGAGGCCTTGTTGGGGTAGGTAGAGGTATTTTAATCAACCTCATGCCAGTATTTGTATTTGAAAAAAAAAACAGATATTATTTTAAATTTATATCCGTTTAATATCAGATCGTTTAACATCCGTTTAATTTGAATTTGTTTTAACATCTGACTTCGAGGAGTGATTCTCATTCCCAATTAAGCCAGAAAAAATATTATAACAAGGTATGGTGGCAGCAGCTCGGAGAGATTCTCCACCATTTGGTAACCCACGCAACGGACAAAGGAAACATGAGGAGGTGGGGCATCTCTACCAAGAAAACCAACCTGCCGTTGGGGGACATTGACAGCAAGTTGTGGGTGGGAGGAATCGGATAAGGGCAGCCTTGCAAGTTGGTTTGGTAATGGTGAGGATCAGATTGGGGCCACTGTTATTCTTTAAAGCAGCTGGAAAGGCACCCCTGAAAACCCAGTGGGGGCAATTGCCCCCCCTGCCCCTAAGGTAGATCCGCCACGTCACTCTCTCACACACACACACACTGCATACACAATCAAAAGCTTTCAACAAAATTGATTTAAAAGATAATTCTCATTTTGCAAGTCATATATAAAAGGTGGGAAAAATGTACTTGATCATAAAATCCATCACATCATAGAACAAAAGGTCAATTGTAAATATGAAAATTAAAAAATCTCTTGTATCTTAGGAAATTACACTATATCATGCTAGAATTATCACAATTATCTTTTGCATAATTTCCTTAGAGTCGCCACTGACGTAATGAAAATAAGAGGTGGAATATTATCTAGAGATAGAGAATCACGATTTTAGAAGAATTAATCTAAAAAATACAGGAGACGAGAAAGATCAAGATGTGATGAGATATAAATATTGAGATGAGACATAAAGATGAGACGAACTCAAAGAGAGGGGTCATATCGATAGAAAAAATAATTTTACTTTACCATCTAACAACTCATGATTTTACTCATCTAACTTATTTATTCTTGTTAACCATTTAACCCTACCCATTTAAAACTCATTAAGATAAATGGATAATTTTATCCATTTAAGTTATGGGTTGGTGGATAAGTTAATGGGTATGGATAATACTTTGCCAGCCCTACTCTAAAGTAATGAATTATTACAAAAATTATATAGGATCCCATAATTTATATTTTTGATATGAATGGAAGCTCATGTTCATTTTTTAATTTTTTTTTGGGTATATTATTCAATTATTGTATTGTTGAAAGAAGATACTTGTATTATCCGGTTCCTTTTTTTTTTCTTTTTAGTCCCACATCGCCCATCCAATAAAAACTTCTCTTTCCCATAGCCTATATATGGCACACTAACATATGTTTTATTTTGCAAAACATTAAGTACCTCATATTTTTGTGAGGAACTTTTTGTGTGAGTACCTTTTTAGTAAGGACTTCCCTAGTTAAATTTTTTGGTGTCGAGTACATGGGCGGACTGCGAACCACATAATTTCGGGTACATCTCTTTTTCATTATTTGTGTAATTATTTAATTTTCTGTATTAGTTTTAATTTTTGTATGCTATTTAGTTTGTTAGTTTATATATTTTAGTATATCTCTGTTAGTAATTAGCATTTTAGAATATTAAATTATTATTTTTGTAACTTTAGAGTTTTGACATAATAATAATAATAATAATAATAATAATAATAATAATAATAATAATATTTGTTTGTAACATAATTAAAAATGGAAAGAATATTTTTGTAAATATACTTATATATATTTCAGAAGGAACAAGAATACTCTTATTTATTAATATATACGTTACCATGATTAAAATATTTATGTATGTATACCTTTAGGTAAAATTTTATTTAGAACGGAATAATTTCATATTCGCCTAAGAGAAAGAAAATGTGTAAAACTTAATCAATTGATTAACTATTTATTTATCAATTCCTTTATTTTGTTTAATTAGTTTCGACGGAGGGAATTTAACGAGTCAATTTTGAAGTATAATTTTGGGTATTACATTGCTTATTCCAAGTATGGATTCCGTACTCCTTCAGCGATATTTCTTTGATTTTAATTTGTTTGCTTTGTTCCTCATTAGAATTTGGATATTATTTCGATATATTGTTTATAGTCAAATGCATATGATAGTTTTGTTTGATTTTAGATATTTGCGACTTAGTTTGTACTCTTTAGACTTATTAAGCATGTCTAGTATTTATTTTGATTCTATAGAAACGTAACTGCTAGTATATTTGGGAGACATTGTGTCAATTTGTTTCGGTTTAGCATATGCGTATTAGAACCCCTTTTGTGATATTGTGTCGCATTCGTTGTAACATGATATTTTTGTTAGAAAGTACAGTAGAGTATACCTGAGCTATAACCACCTGTGGGGGTACCACAAGCATGTCCTCTTGGCACCGAGGTATGACACTTCCGTGGCGGTGTGATTAGTTCACGGTGTCTCCATTTTGTGTGCTCCGATGGGAGTTGGCTAATTGGTGTTTTGTTGTGGGAGGCGTATGGGTCGACCCTAGCTTTCTGTTCTGTTCTGTTCTGCGGTTTGTTGTTGTTTGTGCCGAACACTCCTTCCGATTTTGCATACAAATTGATCTGCAGTCCAATGCGTGTCTGCCTGTGTGACAGTATTTTGACTTGTCTTTGTGACAATGTATATTTCTATTTTGTTCTGAGCTCGACATGAAATAAACACAGCTATTCAATTCAGCATTTTATGTTGTTCAGTAATTCAGTTCAGTTTAGTGGATCAGTTTCAGTTCAGTAGATTAGTTCAATTTAGTAGATTATGTTATTCAGTTCAATAAGAGTTTGTTAATCTCAGTTTGGTTCAATTGATTTTGTTATTTAATTTCAGTTCTTATTTCTACACTCTTTATCTGTACTGAGCATTTGGCTCATGCTGTGTTTTTCTTCTGGCAGGTTTACAAAGGGATTCAAGGGCAAATGTGAAGAGAGTTTCCTTTTTGTTTTGATATTCTGCTTAGAGTTCGTTTGTGCGTAGCCTCCCTTTCCACTAGTCGGGAAGGGGGTGTTACAGAGTTGGTATCAGAGTTAGGGTTCTTTCTTGTAGAAAACCTATTTAGGTTTGACCTGTGAGTTATGGGTAGACATTTGGGATAAGTTTTTGTTCTGTTGAAATTTTATTCGGCTATCATATGAGTTTCTATTCGAATTTGCCTTAAATCAATTTCGATTTTGTCCGCTTTATTTTGTCGAAGGCTCGTAAAACCATTAGAGGTGGTGGAAGCGGTGATAATGGTGGCAATGTTGGTCGGCACCACGAAAGACGCGTGTTCGCCTTGTCATATAATTAGGTGAGAGATGCGCAATATTCTGTTTTGACACTCTTTTAATTGGCATTTGTGAGACTTTTATTGATTTTGACTCTTCTTATTCGATTGTTTCGTATTCTTTTGTTTGGTATCTTGGTATGTCATCCCAGTCTTTAGATTCTGCTATATCTATTGCTGCTCTGATGAGAATTCTTTTTGTTCTTTGATTTGTATCAAGGTTGTTTCTATTAGTTTTGGAAATAAGATTTGTGGGGCAAATCTTTTTTGATGCGTATATATGATTTTGATGTGATTATTGGGATGAACTGGTTGGATAAGTACGAGGTCACTATTGATTGACAAGTGAAGAAGGTTATCTTTGAAATTTTGAAGTCTCCTGATTTTGTGTTTCAAAGTTCACGACCGAGTAATGTGGTGAAATCGATTTTTGTTTTAAAAGCTAGAAAGTTGGTGGCTAATGGTTGTGAGAAGTATTTGACATTTGTAAAGGATACCTCTTTGAAAGAGTTGTGTTGAAAATATTTCAGTCGTTCGTGAGCTTTTTGATTTATTTAATTAAGAATTATCAAGGTTGTCATTGCAATAAGAAGTTGAGTTTACCATCGAGTTTGTTTCAGGTGTGAAACCTGTAAGAATGTTGTGTGGCGCTGGACAATAGGTAGTGCTAGGACCTGGGGCGTGTTAGGTGCAAGACAATGTTCGATTATTAATGACAAATATTATGTAAAAGATTTTAATGTATGACGAGTAATTTTATTTTGTACAGTCCTTAGGTTTAAATCTATTATACAAGGGCTTAGGGATTGAAATTGTTAGGATAATTCGAATTAAATAAACTCTGAACAGTCCTTATGATTGAAAATATTGTAATCATTGTAAAAGAACTTAGGGATCAAATTTGTTAGGTGGATCTAAAATTTTAGATAGAAAAATGTAATAGACTAGGTTGAAGATTTGCAGAGCAGACAGATCAGTAGAATTGAACAGCATCGACGTGCATTAGAGTGGAATATCCAGACTTCAAAGAATATGTTACAGTCTTGTGCATTAGAGTGGTCGACTAATTGGGACGATTATTTGAGCGTTGTTAAATTCTCTTATAACAACAACTGGCATACAAGCGTTGTGATGATTTCGTTTAAGACACTGCATAGTAGGAAGTGTGGGCACCAATTTGATGGATTGAGGTTAGTGAGAAGGCTATAGAAGGGTCTGAGTTCGTTCAAACTACTACGAAGATTGTAGCCGTGACTAAGGAGAAATTTAGGTCTGCTCCATCAGTATTCGACGAATTGGGTTAATGGGTAAACTTAGTCCGCGTTTTATTGTCCATTTGAGATTTTAGAAAGGGTTGGCGAAGTCGCATTTTGGTTAGCTTTGTCTCCATAGTTAGTTTATGTGTATAACGTATTTCGTGTCTCAGTGTTGAAGAGTTATCATTATCATCTGTTGCACGTGGTGCACTATCATTCGTTTTGATAAGATTTTGGAGGAAAATCATTTCGTTTGTTTTGTAAAAATTCTATTCGAGCGAAGTATTCACATCTTTATAATTGGTTCGTCTCATTTTATTGATTCCGGGGACGGAATCCTTTTTAAGGAGGAGGTAATGTAATACCCGGTTCCTTTTTTTTTTCTTTTTAGTCCCATATCGTTCACCCAATAAAAACTTCCCCTTCCCATAGCCTATATATGACACACTAACATATGTTTTATTTTGCAAAACATTAAGTACCTCATATTTTGTGAGGAGCTTTTTGTGTGAGGGCATTTTTAATAATAACCTCCCTAGTTAAAATTTTTGGTGTCGAGGACGTTGGCGGACCTCATAATTTCGAGTATGTCTCTTTTTCATTTTTTGTGTAATTATTTAATTTTCTGTATTAGTTTTAATTTTGTAGTTTTAATTTTTGTATGCTATTTAGTTTGTTAATTTATATATTTTAGTATATCTCTGTTAGTAATTAGCATTTTAGAATATTAAATTATTATTTTTGTAACTTTAGAGTTTTAACATAATAATAATAATAATAATAATAATAATAATAATAATAATAATAATAATAATTGTTTATAACATAATTAAAAATGGAAAGAATATTTTTGAAAATATACTTATATGTATTTCAGAAGGAACAAGAATACTATTATTTATTAGTATATACGTTACCATGATTAAAATATTTATGTATTTATACCTTTAGGTAGAATTTTGTTTAGAACAGAACAATTTCAGATTCGCCTAAGAGAAAAAAAATATGTAAAACTTAATCAATTGATTAACTATTTATTTATCAATTCCTTTATTTTGTTTAATTAGTTTCGACGGAGGGAATTTAACGAGTCAATTTTGAAGTATAATTTTGGGTATTACATTGCTTATTCCAAGTACGGATTCCGTACTCCTTCAGCGATATTTCTTTGATTTTAATTTGTTTGTTTTGTTCCTCATTAGAATTTGGATATTATTTCGATATATTGTTCATAGTCAAATGCATATGATAGTTTTGTTTGATTTTAGATATTTGCGACTTAGCTTGTACTCTTTAGACTTATTAAGCATGTCTAGTATTTATTTTGATTCTATAGAAACGTAACTGCTAGTATATTTGGGAGACATTGTGTCAATTTGTTTCGGTTTAGCATATGCGTATTAGAACCCCTTTTGTGATATTGTGTCGTATTCGTTGTGACATGATATTTTTGTTAGAAAGTATTGTAGAGTATACCTGAGGTAGAACCACTTGTGGGGGTACCACAAGCATGTCCTCTTGGCACCGAGGCATGACACTTCTGTGGCGATGTGATTAGTCCACGACATCTCTATTTTGTGTGCTCCGTTAGGAGTTGACCAATTGGTGTTTTGTTATGGGAGGCGTATGGGTCGACCCTAGCTTTCTGTTCCGTTCTGTTTTGCGGTTTGGTGTTGTTTGTGCCGAACACACATTCCGATTTTGCATACATTTGGATATGCAGTCCAATGTGTGCCTTCCTGTGTGGCAGTATTTTGACTTGTCTTTGTGACAATGTATATTTCTGTTTTGTTCTGAGCTCGATATGAAATAAACACAGCTATTCAATTCAGCCTTTTATGTTGTTCAGTAATTCAATTCAGTTCAGTTGATCAATTTCACTTCAGTAAATCAGTTCAGTTCTGTAGATTAGTTCAGTTTAGTAGATTATGTTATTCAGTTCAGTAAGAGTTTGTTAATCTCAGTTTGGTTTAGTTGATTTTGTTATTTAATTTCAGTTCTTATTTTTGCACTCTTTATCCGTACTGGGCATTTGGCTTATGCTGTGTTTTTCTTTTGGCAGGTTTGTAAGGGGATTCAAGGGTAAGTGTGAAGAGAGTTTCCTTTTTGTTTTGATATTCAGCTTAGAGTTCGTTTGTGCGTAACCTCCTTTTCTACTAGTCGGGAAGAGGGTGTTACAGACTTGATAATTAATATATATGATTTCTAAGTTTTGTTTGCAGATCGTGTTGGTGCTAAGTTTTTGCTTAGACAGGCACAGAGCAATCAAATACTTTTGCGCAATTGAATACCTCCATGAGGTGGATTAGTGTCTCTGTTTATAGTGCTACAACTACAGGGAAAGTAGTGGTAAAGGATTCTTTATAGTAGTCCTCTTACAATCAAATATTTGCTTTCATGTTATTTCAAAAATTCAGAGTCTAGAGGTTCAATTTTAAATCTGGAAAACCGTTTCAATTTTTTGAACTCAATTTTCGTCTTCTCCTATCACAACTTTAGATGAAAAAACATTTCCTCCCTCTCTCGTTCAGAAATGAAACTCCCATTTCACAATTTTGATTAAACATAATTTATTTCGGTCACAATTTTCCAAGAACAAATTAATTTTTTTAATATTTATGTCAAAGTGTGCCGTAAAAACTTTCATTTATAAAAATAAAAATTAAATGAAACCTTATTTCGGAACTGAGAGTGCAAGTTATGGTTTTATGCATGTTATATAAGGCGGGCAAAAATATTTTCTTTATAAAAATCTTTTATATTAATGACTCCCCGTTCAAATAATACTTATACATAAGCAATTAATTCAAAACTATTAACTAAAGGATGTGTGTGTTGGATAAATTATTTTGGAATTTAATTTGAGTTGTAATTCTGTAGAATTGAAAATCATTGAATTCAATACTAAAAAAACATAACAATTCTATTATTTAGTTAGCATATTAAATTCATATTGTATTTGTGTTCAAATTTGAAAACTAGTGTTTGGATAGTTATCGTTTTTGTATTGTTTTCAATATTAAAAAGTCAACATAATTAATATATTCATATAAAATAAAGTACAATTAGTATCAATTATACAAAAACACAGAAAAAAGTGAATTATAAAATATATATAAATATATATATATATATATATATATATATATATATATATATATATATATATATATATATATATATATTGCTGAGTCCTTTTTAAAATTTGTTTATTTTTACATGTTTTACTAAAACCTACACAAGGGAAATAAATAAAGCATGTGTTCTCTATTGATTAATTTCTCAGCCTAAAAATAAAAGATATTGCTTTATACATAAAACCTAAACAATCAATTAGATGATGTTATTGAATCTATGCTATATATTGTAGAATTACAATATCCTCATCCTTGATATTCTTAAACATGTTTATAATCATATCAGGAGCATTTTTCTAAAAATTCTAAACTAGGATTTTAATTATGAAAACAAGAATGATTAGTCAACTAGAGTGAATCTGTATGAAATATGTTCTAATAATGAAAAGTGATTCTTCTAATTAGAGATGGACAACGCTAGTATAATTGGTTCTTCAACTAAATTGTAACAAAATCTTAAGCTTGGCAAAAACATTCACATTATATTGTTATAAGGAAAATTGTTCTAGAAAATATGTATACACAAATAAAAATAAAATGTTGTTAATAAACACACCAATATTTTTATGTCTACTGCTACATGAAGTATTTCTCTGACTATATATTACTCTTTCATTTCTATTATATAGGTCATTTTAGACATAATCACACATATTAAGAAGTTTCGAATTAATACTAATATTAGATAATTAATATTGATTTGAAATTTCGTTACTACCATGCACTAATTAATTATTTCTCCGTTCTCTCTCAATTTTTCCATCTTGATGAAATTTTTTAAGGACAAAGTAGAAAATTGTTATATTTTTTCTTCTAAATATATGTAAAACGTATTATATTATGGAGAAAAAAAACTCTTCTAAAAAAACCTATATAATAATGGAAAGGAGATAATACTAAACATATTAAACACACCAAATATAATCAAGGTCCTTGTTGTTTATACTGCGGTTTCTCCGCTATTTACAAGGGCTTGAGATTCTTTGTAACCAAAATTCTCTGTCTCTGTGTCTGTAATATCCCAGATATTTTCAAGATTTTATATAAGATCTTAATTGATTTAATTAAAGGTTAATATTTAAAACCTAGAATTTGAGAAGTAAGATGTATAGAAAATAGGTGACCATTTTTTTTTAACATAATGTATTTGTTAGAAATTAAATGTGGAAATATTTTATGATGCATATAGAGAATTTATTAAGAAAATAAATTCATTTGAGAAGTGGAGACGGTTATAAGGATATATATGCATAGTTATATATTCCTAGAGTTGTGTTTGTTAGCCAAACAAGAAGATGAGTAAATTAATACTCAATAAAACTAATAAATAAATTAGTTTAAATATGAAGTAAGAATGAAAGTCATGAAATATAATTAATTATATTAGTTATGAGTTAAAGTTATATAAAAACTAGAAAGTTTGTCTAGAATGACAATATTAAGAAGTTAATTGATTAAGTAATTAACTTGATTATTAAGTTGTGGTATAGAGTCCAAGTAATTTAATTACTACTAGTGGACTAGCCCAAAAGAATTATAGATGTTAGCCCAATATGAGAATATTGGTATGAAGTGGGTAATTAAATAATAAGCCCAAATGTTATGTTGATTATAGTCTAAGAGGTAATTAATATAAGTCCAATTAAATTATGTTGGCAAGTATTGTATATAATGTGGTGGTAGTCCAATTAAATTAATTACCTAGCCCAAGTTATAAAGATGTGTGAGTTGTGTTGGGTAGCCCAAATAATTAAATAAGGGAGCCCAATGCAAAATAAACTAGTAGCCCAAATACTTAAAAGTCCAATGTTGGTCAAAGTGTTGGGAAATATTGTTAAGTGTAGAGAATTAACTAATGTAGGGTTAATTGAACAACTCTAGTTGGTAGACAAGAGAGAGCATTAACCAAACATTGGTTAAATGCTAGGTGGGTGAATTTGATGATGAGAATTAATTATGGATGAGTTAGTTGAGTAACCCTAGGTAGTAAATAAATTAAAGATTTAACTATGCATGAGTTAGTTGTAGGAAGAATATTATAGATACAATTGTGTATGTATATAATTCACCAAGGTAGAATTTACATGTAACCATGGGTTGGATGTTATAGAGAATTAACCACATTGTGCTTAATTGTTGGGAGGTGTATATATATATATATAAGATGAGCTTTAACCAATGATGGGGTTTTAAGTGACCAAGGTTAAGTATAGTACTTTAACTATAGTTCTTATGGGAGTTATAGAGTTAACCACATGTGGGTTAAGTGTTGGTGATTGTTGCTTATTTTACACTTCACCATTTATGTTGCTTGTAGTCAAATTGATGGATGACATTTTAAATGTCAAAAATACAAGTATTGTGCATGTATAAGTGAATATATATACATATATTGGTGTATATATATATAGATGTTTATATAATTATATAGGATATAAGAATAAAACCTTAACCAATGCTAGAGTTAAGTGTTAGTAAATATATAAATATATTAGATACATATGTATACTTGATTGTAGAGCATTAACCTTACTTGAGTTATTTGGTGGAAGATATGTGTATGATCAATTGATGAGCTTGGACCATGGTTGATAGTTAGGTCAACATAGGTTACAAGAGTAAGAGCTTTAACCATACATGAGTTAAGTGTTGGAGAATGATTGCTTCAAATTTACTCCACCTAGTTGCTTCACTCAACTTCCATAAATCAATCCAAGCAAAGGTCATTCATTTAATAATTAAACTTGATTTGATCTTTTGCAAGTATTGGTGATATTGTAGACTTACAATAATTGTAAGTATCAATTTTGGTAGTCTATAAATAGAAGAGTAGTAAGAGAAAGCTAGAGTTGGCTCATTTGTTAGTAGATCAAATATTCTAGAGAGAGAGGTTCTAGAGAAAAGCTAGAGAGCTTGTGAGTTAGTGTGCTAATGGTTCACTCAAGAAGAAGGAAGGGGAGGAGTCCTAGCAAGATATACAAGAAGAAGAAGAGCATCCATGTCCAAGAGGTTCAAAAGTGCTCTATCTCTTCCTTAGTGCATTTTTATAATTTATATAAGTTTTAAACGGTCAAAATATATTTTTAATCGATCAAAAGTTATTTTGATGATCTAGAAGTCTAAATCTATGATATATAGGTAGATTCATGGTTTGATAGGTTTAAATCATGAATTGGTATAAGTGGTATGCAAATAAATGGAAGAAAATTCCATATTGTGATTACCGGTAAAACCCTAGGTGGTTCGACCTTTAAATTTCGTGTCAAACGTTTTCAAAAATGTGATTGAACCATGAAATATTGTAAAACAAGAAGTTAGGAAGACAACAACACTAAGTTGGTGTCATTTGGATGTGTAGAGTTTATTATATTCAAGTTTGAACCATTAAAACCAAGGATTTGTGATTTTAGTTTTCACTTTGTCCTTGTAAACAGTTTTTAGCCTAGTTCCGTTCGGAATTTGGATTTGTGATATAAAGAGAAGTTGTAGAGGGGGAAATGCTGATGAGAATGGACTCAAGAATCACCCCAAAATGTTTTAAAATGAAGAAGTTATGACTGTCGGAGCGTCGGAGGGTCGAGCAGTCAAACAGTTGACTTTCGGACAAAATGGTTGACGCAGCCGCGTCAGGACTGACGCAGCTGCGTCAGAACAATCTGCTAAGCAGATTTTTCCAGCTCCGGGTCGGGTCGGGTCGAGTCGGGTCGGTCCGGGTCGAGTTTTTTATGAAAATTTAAGTTGAAATAAGTGTAAAATGAATGTTTTGGTTATTAAACCAATATATATGAAATCCATTAATCATTAATTGGTAACTAAATGTTTAAAATAAAGACTAAAGTTAACACAATTAAAAAGTTAACTATTGGTATTATTTGAAAATTATTAAAATATTATTAAATGATCAATAATATTAGTATGTGATTAAAAAGTTATTGAATGATGAATAACATTTGTAAATGATTAAAATATCATTACATGGTTAATAATATTAATAAGAGATTAAAATATTATTAAATGGTTAATAATATTAATGAGTGGTTAAAATATTATTAAATGATTAATAATATTAATAAGTGGTTAAAATATTATTAAATGGTTAATAATATTAACAAGTGATTAAAATATTATTAAATGGTTAATAATATTAACAAGTGATTAAAATATTATTAAATGGTTAATAATATTAATAAGTGAGTAAAATATTATTAATGGTTAATAATATTAATAAGAAATTAAAATATTATTAAATAATTAATAATATTATAAGTTGGTTAAGTTTACCGACATGTCCAACTAGGTTTGTTGGGCTAGGATTTTTGTCTGGAACTTAAGGGTTCGTTTATCGGACAACTAAAGAGTTAATAATTTGAAGTTAAGGTCTTAAGTTAAGACTAATTAAAAGTCCTGGTAGCTAATGATTATGTCGATTTCCTATATAAAATTGTGGGTTGAACGAAAGACGCAAATAAGCATAACGGGTAGAAGCGAACCAGACAAGTTTTTCAGAACTTGCTCCTATGTGCCTTAACATGCTATGATGTGATATTAAATTGTTAATAGAAAGATATTGATGATAATTGTGATATGCATGAGGTATGATTACATGTAGATTATGTATAAATGTGAAGCATGAATTGCAAGATGCTATATGTGATGCATGAGCAGTATGACATAAACTGAAATGCATGAAAAATATGATGTAAGTATAAATTGCAGAGTATATGTGAAGCATGTAATGTGTTATGTGTAACTGTTAAACTTGCTGAGCCGTCGTGCTCACTCTTGCTTAAACCAACATTTTCAGATAGTACAAGTATTTGAAGTCTTGATAAGGATCAAGAAACAAGAATGCATATTACATTCACTGAAAGTCTAGCACGACCATTGTAGATATCAGTCCGAATTGGACAGGTAAAATGATTGTGTAGTATAAGAATTGGTTGGTATGTAATATGAGTGTTAAATACTCAAATTGATTGTAATAGAATGTCGTATCATATATGATATTGAGACATACTAGGAATGTATAAAGATTGCGATTCTGGAATAGAAAGAGACGTTGTAAAATTGTAAATAAATGGTTATTTATCAATTATAATATTGTTGTAATTCATGAACAATAAGGAAAAGGTTGTACTCGTGTTGAACCGGATCCGAGGTTCAAGGAACCCGGACCGACCCGACTCGACCCGACCCGACCCGACCCAGAGCTGGAAAAATCTGCTTAGCAGATTGTTCTGACGCAGCTGCGTCAGTCCTGACGCGGCTGCGTCAACCATTTTGTCCGAAAGTCAACTGTTTGACTGCTCGACCCTCCGACGCTCCGACAGTCATAACTTCTTCATTTTAAAATATTTTGGGGTGATTCTTGAGTCCATTCTCATCAGCATTTCCCCCTCTACAACTTCTCTTTATATCACAAATCCAAATTCCGAACGGAACTAGGCTAAAAACTGTTTACAAGGACAAAGTGAAAACTAAAATCACAAATCCTTGGTTTTAATGGTTCAAACTTGAATATAATAAACTCTACACATCCAAATGACACCAACTTAGTGTTGTTATCTTCCTAACTTCTTGTTTTACAATATTTCATGGTTCAATCACATTTTTGAAAACGTTTGACACGAAATTTAAAGGTCGAACCACCTAGGGTTTTACCGGTAATCACAATATGGAATTTTCTTCCATTTATTTGCATACCACTTATACCAATTCATGATTTAAACCTATCAAACCATGAATCTACCTATATATCATAGATTTAGACTTCTAGATCATCAAAATAACTTTTGATCGATTAAAAATATATTTTGACCGTTTAAAACTTATATAAATTATAAAAATGCACTAAGGAAGAGATAGAGCACTTTTGAACCTCTTGGACATGGATGCTCTTCTTCTTCTTGTATATCTTGCTAGGACTCCTCCCCTTCCTTCTTCTTGAGTGAACCATTAGCACACTAACTCACAAGCTCTCTAGCTTTTTTCTAGAACCTCTCTCTCTAGAATATTTGATCTACTAACAAATGAGCCAACTCTAGCTTTCTCTTACTACTCTTCTATTTATAGACTACCAAAATTGATACTTACAATTATTGTAAGTCTACAATATCACCAATACTTGCAAAAGATCAAATCAAGTTTAATTATTAAATGAATGACCTTTGCTTGGATTGATTTATGGAAGTTGAGTGAAGCAACTAGGTGGAGTAAATTTGAAGCAATCATTCTCCAACACTTAACTCATGTATGGTTAAAGCTCTTACTCTTGTAACCTATGTTGACCTAACTATCAACCATGGTTCAAGCTCATCAATTGATCATACACATATCTTCCACCAAATAACTCAAGTAAGGTTAATGCTCTACAATCAAGTATACATATGTATCTAATATATTTATATATTTACTAACAATTAACTCTAGCATTGGTTAAGGTTTTATTCTTATATCCTATATAATTATATAAACATCTATATATATATACACCAATATATGTATATATATTCACTTATACATGCACAATACTTGTATTTTTGACATTTAAAATGTCATCCATCAATTTGACTACAAGCAACATAAATGGTGAAGTGTAAAATAAGCAACAATCACCAACACTTAACCCACATGTGGTTAACTCTATAACTCCCATAAGAACTATAGTTAAAGTACTATACTTAACCTTGGTCACTTAAAACCCCATCATTGGTTAAAGCTCATCTTATATATATATATATACACCTCCCAACAATTAAGCACAATGTGGTTAATTCTCTATAACATCCAACCCATGGTTACATGTAAATTCTACCTTGGTGAATTATATACATACACAATTGTATCTATAATATTCTTCCTACAACTAACTCATGCATAGTTAAATCTTTAATTTATTTACTACCTAGGGTTACTCAACTAACTCATCCATAGTTAATTCTCATCATCAAATTCACCCACCTAGCATTTAACCAATGTTTGGTTAATGCTCTCTCTTATCTACCAACTAGAGTTGTTTAAAATATTATTAAATGGTTAATAATATTAATGAGTGATTAAAATATTATTAAATGGTTAATAATATTAATATGTGATTAAAATATTATTAAATGATTAATAATATTAATAAGTGATTAAAATATTATTAAATGATTAATAATATTAATAAGTAAGTAAAATATTATTAAATGGTTAATAATATTAATAAGTGATTAAAATATTATTAAATGGTTAATAATATTAATAAGGAATTAAAATATTATTAAATAATTAATAATATTAATAAGTTGGTTAAGTTTACCGACATGTCCAACTAGGTTTGTTGGGCTAGGATTTTTGTCCGGAACTTAAGGGTTCGTTTATCGGACAACTAAAGAGTTAATAATTTGAAGTTAAGGTCTTAAGTTAAGACTAATTAAAAGTCCTGGTAGCTAATGATTATGTCAATTTGTTATATAAATTGTAGGTTGAGCAAATGACGCAAATAGGCGTAAATGGTAGAAGCGACCAGGCAAGTTTTTCAGAACTTGCTCCTATGTGCTTTAACATGCTATGATGTGATATTAAATTGTTAATAGAAAGATATTGATGATAATTGTGATATGCATGAGGTATGATTACATGTAGATTATGTATAAATATGAAGCATGAATTGCTAGATGTTATATGTGATGCATGAGCAGTATGACATAAACTGAAATGCATGAAAAACATGATGTAAGTATAAATTGCAGAGTATATGTGAAGCATGTAATGTGTTATGTGTAACTGTTAAACTTGTTGAGCCGTCGTGCTCACTCTTGCTTAAAACAAATATTTTCAGATAGTGCAAGTCAGGTTAAGTTGTCGATAAAGATCAAGGAACAGGAAAGCATAATACTTTCACTGAAGATCTAAATATCTATGGTAGATATCAGTCCAAATTGGACAGGTAAATGATTGTGTAGCATAAGACTTTAGTTGGTATGTTATATGAATGGTAAATACACAAGTTGATTGTAATAGAATGTCGTATCATATATGATATTAAGACATACTAGGAATGTATAAAGATTTCGATTCTGGAATAGAAAGAGATGTTGTAAAATTGTAAATAAATGGTTATTTATCAATTATAATATTATTGTAATTCATGAACAATAAGGAAAAGGTTGTACTCGTGTTGAACCGGATCCGAGGTTCAAGGAACTCGGATTTGGGGTCGTCACAGTGTCGAGGCTTATGATGATGGTTTTTAGAATCTATGGCGACAGTATGTTCTCCCGTCATAGCCCTACAAAAAAATAAGACTATGACAACGGTATATACCAACGCCATAGATCCTAAAAATCGTCGTCACAGAAGATCTCACCCCATTTATATGCAGGTAACTTGTTGGATCCTACATTAGTTCATTGTGGTTGGCAGTTGAAAGATTGGTGGTTAGCGCAATAAAAGAGAAAATGAAGGTAGAATCATTTCTTTGGGCCCGGGTATAGACCAGCCTGTTTTGTTTTTTGGGTTAGGTCGTGGTTTGGTATACTTATTCCTATTCAAAGTGAGTTAAGAGAGTTAAAATTCTTATTTGAGGGAAGATTCTGTTTCTTTATTTAGAGGAGAGAGAGAAGTTTATTTTTGGTATGAATCTATCAAGTTATTAGCTGGCAAGATACAAGAAAATTTGGAAATGGACTCATATTCCTAGTTGTTTTTGGATGATTATTCACTTGTATATATAAGGTGCTGCATAGAGGCGTGAGATATTATTATCATCATTATTATTACTTTTTACTTACAGAACCATTAATTTTCAGCGTTTAGGCTCTTCATTAGTTCTAGAGAAATTTGTAAACACAAACATCATACTAGTAAATTTTTTCTTTTCTCCGTGGTTTGTTTTCAATTGGATTTTCGCGTAAATTTCTTGTGTTTTTATATTAATTTATTTCGATTTATTTGTGTTTGACGTCTAGTTTTATTCGTTATTTTATGATTTAAACGGGTGATACAAAATTTGGCGTTAATAAGAATTTATGGTGACGGTATATCCCACCGTCGTAATCCTATAAAAAAAATAAAATTATAACAATAATATATATTAATGTCATAAATTTTAAAAATCGTCGTCAGAAAAAATCTCACCGCATTTATATGCGGGTGGCTTGTCGGATCCTACATTAGTTCATTGCGGTTGGCAGTTGAAAGATTGGCGGTTAGCGCAATAAAAGAGAAAATGAAGTTAGAATCATTTCGTTGGCTCGCGATATTAGACGACTTGATAAAATCTTGCGTGTTATTGTAGATATCTACCTTGTTTAAATTGTGCGTGCAACTGAAGAGGTCGGTATCTACCTTGTCTGTGAATTGGACTGTTATTTGTTTAATGGAACTTGTAAGAATTTTAAATTCATCTTCATTTATTTTAAATTATAAGATTATTTTTTATTTTTTAAAATTATTTTTAAATATTTATAAACACAAAATTAACATAAATTCATTTAATTATGAATACAATAAACTATCTAAAAAATAATTCTAATTACAAGATTTATTATTTTCAAAACATAAATAAATTATATCAATTTTAAATTTAAAAATATCTCAAATTTAATTTTATAAAATTAATATTAATTTTATAATTCTGAACGAAAGAGGTTTATAAAAAAACAAAAAATTACAGTTAAAAAATAATAATTAAAACTTCCTTTTAATATAAATTTTTATAACAAATGTGACTATTTTACATAGCACAATACATATACTAGGAGCTACGAGTGGTTAAAATCACGTGGTATGTAAAATAAAGACATAGGTAAGGTTCTCGTTTTAATATACCAATAACATGGAAATATGTATACTTCAGCTCTGGATACAGAAGTGAAAAATGATGCTTTTATTAACTTGGCATGTACTTTATAGACATGCAATAAGTGTTCATACCGTGTCAATATATCATTTGTATCTACTTATTGAATACTGATACAACATATATATTACAGCTCCTTTACTCACATTTCTTAAATAAAGCTGCTCAAAATTTGTTTGATACTGAATTTGTAAAATTTATGTGTGTAATTTATTATGCGGTCAGAATTTTATTTATAATGCATGTGTAAGTTGAATGTGATAAATTTATATTAATTAAGTTTATAAATTATGAATGCTGATGGTCATAATTTTAATATATCATTAATAAATTTAAAAGTATAAATTATTATACAATGTATGTAATAATATTAATCTATTGTATCAAGTAAAGTGTATATTAAATATCTTATAAAGATATATTAATTACATACTTCATAGTATATATAATAAAAGAAATTTGAGTTGACAAAAAAATAATTATTTAAATACACCTTACTTTTTATCTTGTTATATTTGTGTACTAACGGTATATGCCATAATCTTTCAAATTGGACCAATATTCTATTTCAAGACGACAAAATAAAGAATAACATTAGGGGTCTTAAATTATTGTCTTAAATAAAATGATATTGAAAAGTATCAAATATACTTTATAACTTAGTCAATCACAAATATAATGGTATATACCACATCATTAATTAAGACACAGTATTTAAAATAAAAAATTTAAGACTCCAAGCTATATTTTAGTTAAGACTAATTAACGATACAATCGTATAGTTGAAACCTGTAAACAAAGGTAGGCTACAATATAAATCTCAATACCACTAGCCATACATGTTTTCCATGTTGTCCACCTCTAACTCATCTATGGCCGGAAAGGAAACTATGCCATACATTGTTATGTTCCCATGGGTGGCCTTTGGTTCAGGAGTGTCTCAAGATAATTTGGATTCTAAAGCGATATTTTTAAATGAAATTTTCTATATTTAGTATGTCCTCTATTGACTTTTATGGTCAAATTGATCATTTTTTAAATTAATATATCTTATTATTATTTAATATATATGTAAAAAACCTATAAACATTATAAACTATATAAAATTTAGTATTAATCTCAATATTTATTTATTTTTAAAAAAAATCTAAATATATATGTTTAATTGTTAATTTTAAAAAATAGTCAATTTGATTACAAAAGTCAATTGAGAACTTTTATTTTGAGACGAATGGAGTATTAATATTTTTTTATTTAAATGAAACCTTTTTTTTATATTGTTGATTTTTTTAGATATTTAATATTTGGATTGGAATATGAACCCTAAAGGATTGGTTAGACTTAAATTTTTACAAAGTTTTTTTTACACGAATTATTTAGTGTTAAAAAATTTGAAACCTTCTTAAAAATGAAACCTACAAGTTTTTTTTGTTATGGTTTAGGGCCGGCCCTAGGTCATGTGATCCCGTTCCTAGAGCTAGCCAAGCTCATTGCTCATAAAGCTCACAAAATTTCATTTCTCTCCACCCAAAAACATCGATCGCCTCCCAAAACTCCCTCCAAACTTATCCTCCCTCATAACTTTCGTCAAGCTTCCCTTACCCCATATGATGAAAACCTCCCGGAAAACGCCGAGGCCACAAGCGATGTACCCTATGACAAAGTCAAGTACCTTAAAATTGCCTACGACGGCCTCAAAGAATCCATAACCGAATTTCTACAAAATTCGGAGACCGATTTGGTCCTTTTTGATTTTGCGGCTTATTGGTTAGGCCCTATAGCGTCAAAACTAAATATATCTAGTGTCTATTTTAGTATTTTACTGCAGCCTTATTCGGCTTTTGTCGCCTCAGCCAAATCTATGATGGGCGGAGATTACCGGAAAAAACCGGAGGATTTTACAGTTTTGCCAAAGTAGGTAACTTTTGAGTCGACGGTTAGGTTTAAGCTTTTTGAGATATTGCGCATATTTGGTGATTGCGTAGAAAGGATGATGAAAATATTTCGGATACGTATCGGACGGGAGCGACCATTAGAGGCTGCGATTTCGTGGCGATACGGAGCTGTTATGAGCTTGAACCAGAGGAGTGGCTTCGGCGTCTAGAAGAGCTTAACCAGCGGTTTATTCCGGTTGGTTATCTACCACCGAAGTCGTTTAACAGTGGTGACGATGTGAAGGACGTTGCATGGAGAGAGATGAAAGATTGGCTAGACATGCAAGTTAAAGGCCTCGGTGTATGTTGCTTTCGGGAGCGAAGCGAAACTGAGTCAAACTGAACTCACCGAGATTGCTCTCGGGTCAGAGCTGTCCGAGTTGCCCTTTTTTTGGGTTTTGAGGAAGCAACGCGGGGCAAGTGATAACGAGGTGATTGAGCTACCGCGGAAGGGTTTAACTAACGGGCGTGGGGTGGTGTGCACGAGTTGGGCGCCTCAACTCAGGATAATGAGTCATGACTCAGTTGGGGGATTCTTGACTCAGTCGGGGTGGAGCTCAGTGGTGGAGGCTGTACAGTTTGAGAAAGCTCCTGTTTTGTTGATGTTCTTGGCGGACCAAGGTACAAATGCTAGGGTCTTGGAGGAGAAAAGGATGGCGTACTCAATACCGAGGGATAATGGAGACGGATCATTTACATGGGACTCGGTGGCCCAGTCACTCAAGTTGGTGATAACTGAGGACGAAGGACAGATATACAGGGATAAGGTTAAGGTAATGAAGATTGTATTTGTGGACAAAAATAGACAAGAAGAATACGTTGATAATTTATTGGGTTACCTTCAAACTACTATAAAGATCAAGAGGAAATTAATATGAAGCTAAGGTAAACTCTTATCTTAAAGCCACTTCAATGGCTTTCTAAAGTCTTATAATTTGACATAATTTTTATTGCAATACACAATATAATCGAATTCATAAAAGATTATTCGTAATTAGACTTTTCAAAATAAGTCAAGAATCATATGTCAACTTAACCCAAAATCATTTATATTAATTGGGTTGGTTATCTATTTTCTATAATATAGTTCAGTTAAAGTTTGGATCCAAAATAAAATTTTAAGTTCAACCAGATAACTATTTTCAACCCAAATTTTGCACGGCTTACCGACTTCTCCTTCTCTCACCTTTGCCCAAAAGAAATTACGACAACATCACATTCAATTCTTTAGGTAATAAGTTCTAATTAATGTTTTCAAACTAGGATTGGTCATCAAATCGAAAAAAATATTGAATAGATGAGTTACTGATCCAACCAATGGTCAAATCGTTATTGACCCAGTGACGTCATTTATGACACTCTCAAATTTAGGCCTACAACACCCAAACTTGAGTCGTCAAAATATAAATAACAACTATTGCAATACAGTACAACGTAGAATAATATCGTACTCAATAATACACAACTAAATCTTTATTATTATTGTCACACTATTTTACAATATGGTGAAGATTACTATAGCAACTATCTCGGACCATCACTCAATTTTTCTTTTCTCCCCGCTAGTCCTGATTATACTCTAATTTTCTGAATAATTGAACAAAAAGGAAAGGGAAAGCTCAAATAGCTCGGTAAAGAATATCATGAATAAAATAATGACGAATAAATTATCATTAACCTACAACAGTTGAGTTCTTAATAGAATAATATAAACAACAAGTTTTAAATCACCAACTGCAGTTAAGTTATTGAATAAAGTTTAGATCAACAACCGTCGCGGAATAACAACCATTAGGAGAATCATATTGATCATGATGTCTACTAGCTTCTTCTTTTTTTTAAAAAAACATTATTAACATTTATCATCTGAAATATCACTGATCATGATCATGCTAAACAATAGTTTTTCTTTGCTTCAAGCCGAAGAGAACATTCACCGCGTGCCCTAAAAGACACGTCACCATTATATGGCATTTATCTTATCATCTGTGCCGCATGCCACAAATATTCACAACAACTTGATTCTTGATGATTAGTACAAATAATAGTGATATAAATGATGAACAGAAGAAAGTAAATAAGAGGATAAATAATAGATATAAAAAATTTACAATTTTTACTTTGTCTGGAGTCAAATAATGTCCAAGTTATCAACATGACATAGAGAAAAATGTGTTCAAGTCTAAGAATAATGTCCAATATTCACAAGGAAGAAGTTCAATTGTAAGATTTATGGTATAAGAATTATTTAACAGTCCATAATGGTCACATTTCAGGTAAATGTGCATAGGTCAAAAATTCAAGGTCCAATAGTTCATTGTTCAAATATAACGATGAAAATTTAATAAAAATGTTCATGTCAAAAGATATTAGATGAAATGCAAACTATTAATCATTTTAAGAATTTTATCAAACAATACTTATCATAGTAAGTTTAAGAGGATGAAAGAAAATACTTCAAAAGATATAGATTTCATGGTGTATACTAACTCATATGAAATACTCAAAAGTGATTTGATTGTATAAATTTGTGTAGTAGAGTAGAATATACTTCAAAATCGTTTTTAGAGAAATAAACAATATTTCAAAATAATATCTTCCAAAAAAAAATTCAAAATAAATTTTTTGAAAGAATAGTCTTATAAAGGAAGAGTTGTAAACAACATGTGACGTGTGTGAGAGCTTATATAACTTTCATAGAAAAAAAACTTACTTGGATAATGCCCATACTTTTATCGATTTTCACCAACACTTAAGATAACTTTAACTTACTCAGAGAAATCTTACACTAAGAATATTTAGAAAGTAGAAGGAAGGATAAGTAAGGAGAATATGAAAATTCCTTATGTTAAACCCACTATTTATAGCCAAACTTAACCAACTATTCCAAAAACACATTTCATATTTTTTAATCTACATCATTCATTATTTTTCACACTTTAATCTACATCATCCATTAATTAATCACATGGTTCACACATTAATCTAACGTAATCTACACCATCCATCACATGTTTCACACTACACATTTAAAGATTATATTATCCATCTTTTATATTATTATATTCTTGACTTAATATCACAATTATTTAAATATTCATTGTTATTTAAATAATGAGTTTGTCTAACTATTTAATACACATGACTACTACTGTGACAATTATTGATCCAACGATACAAGATGTTGTGCATTGTGACGATTATTGACTCAATAATGTAAAATATTGTGCAATGACAATTATTAATTAAATAATGTAAAATACAGTATAATGATAATTATTGATAAAATACTAATGCAGTTGTCACTTTATTAGTTTAATAATATAAAATACTGTGCAATGTCGTGTGCTACTGTAGAATACCGTGTGCTACTGTAAAATGCCGTATGCTACTATTCTTCTATCATTCGATATTTAAAAAGTGATAGCACCGTTGACTATTTTTATTTAAAAAGATTAATGTTGTCGTTTTTTATATCCGACAATATTTCATTTTGGGGTCCACCCATAACTGATTATTTTGGCGCCGTTATATGAATCAAATATTCCCCCCAACAAAATAAATATTCTCCGCCAAAATGAATATTCTCCAACAAACTATAATTTGCATAAAATATCATTAACTTTAATTTTTATCAAATTAACACCTTACTGTTTTAGAATAATATATGGAAAAAAAAAGTATCCAATAAAAATTGGGGTCTTACATCATTAATATGTAATTAATAGTAAATAAATAATTATATTAATTATTATTATTATTCTTATATATTATATATAATATTTAGTAAAAATATCAAATTAATCAATTTATCTACAAAAAAACTAAGCTTATTTATATAATGTTTACTTTATACAATTCAAATAAATACTAAATCTATATGTAAAAAAAAAGATATTAAATCATAATTATAAATAATGTAAAAATATCATGAAGACTTGTAAACTCAAAATTATATTTGTTTGTAATTATGCAAAAATTGAATTATTTTAATTTATTTATATTAATTTGATATTTTAAATATTTTTTTATCCTTAAATTAATCTGAAAATAATATTTTTAGATATATTTTTTAATTTTATTTTTGAGGTCATTTATGAGAGAATATGTACTATATAATTCAATAATTTCAATGAAGAAGGTGAATTTAATATAGTACTCTTTTTCGAAATATGAAACGGGTTTAAGAATAAAAAGAAAAGATAGTCCGTGGGGTTTTTTCTTCATAATTCATCAAAAGATAAAAAGGGAAAATATTAAAGAATAAAAATAAATTAATATTAAGCACATATTGTTTTTACATAAAGAGAGCCTAAAGGAGAGATAAGACACGGTGGGAGACAGAAAAGTTTTTATTTATTTATTTATTTATTTGTAAGTATAGAATCGATTAAACTCGTGAACCGGCTACCAATTCACTAGCTCAATTGGCTCAATCGGTTGAACCTTCAGTTCGTCAATTTTGAACGAATTTTGGTCAAAATTAGTTAAGTGATCTAAATCGAACCGTTGTATAAACTGATTTTGATTTTTATCAATTCCATCGGTAGTCAAGTCCAAGTATTAAAACCTTAGTTTTAATGACTAAATACGTCCCATCCTCCGCAAGGACGGAACCCAACAGGTGAGCTGGGGCTGTCACTCGCACAAGTTTTTCTTTCCTGTTTTGATAGATGTACATATTTGTTTCGTGAACCTCACTAGGTTTATATATATTAATTAATAGAATCAATTATGTATCGATCGTCTATAAATAAGTATTTTTACACTTTTCAATTATGATAATTTTATATTTTTAGAAAAAATTAAATAATTTTGATTTTTTTAACAAATTATGTAATATTATTTATCATGATAAAATTTATTTAATTATTTTAACACAATTAAAACTTCTTAATTTATTCTCAAAATGTAAAATTTGTTATATTCTTCTTAAATGATGTAAAAATAGTAATTTACAAGACGATTCTTATAAAATTTATTATCTATTTCATATTCCATTAATCCTTACTCTAATTATGAGAATGAATTTACCCGTACGATAAAGTAGGGTGGATCTGTTCCTGCTTGTCAGTATATATATATATATATATATAGGATTTTCTTAGAATGTGTCCTTAGGACACATGCTAACTTAGGACACATGCTAAGCGCGAAATTCAATGCATAATATTATTTGTTTATGTATTTGCACTGAATTTAATGCATAAAAAATAATATACTAGTGGACCCCATGTATTGAATTCAGTGCAAATATATTTAGTGGGGTCCATCTGTTGTTTTCCGCGCTTAATGTGTCCGCTTGATGAATATATATTTTTGTGAAATTGTATTTATATATATGAAATTTTTTCTACTTAAAAAAGTGAAGAGATAAAAAGTGGCTAAAAAATATGAGTACTAAAATTTTAGAGAGAAAATGTGTATAAAATTTTTTAAGGTGAAAAAATGTGCAAACAAATTAGAGATAAAAAGTGTTAATGAGAATTTTAGAGAGCGGAAGTGTTAATGAGAATTTTAGAGAGAGAGAGAGAGTTTGTATAATAATTAATTTTATAGAGAGATGGTGTCTACGAGTTTGAGACAGAATGTAAAAATAACACTAGAGAGAGAAGTGAAAGTAAAATAATAATTAAATAAACAATAAAATAATTTGTTTCACTGAATAATAATAATAATAATAATAATAATAAAAAGCTTAATTAAAATTTAAAAATGAACGAATATCTTTTAGTTACTGCAAGTTCTTTCATTGCTCCCCCAAGTGTTTCTTTCTCTGCAATATGGCAACAAACCCAGGCATATGGTGTATTCATAATACACATGCATGTCACCAATTGTAATGGCTACAGCCTATAGCCTGCAATCTCTTCAATTTATAGAACTGTATATAATCCAGCCAACAAACTCTTACTTTTTTGTCTCCATCTATGTATGTATATATTTCACTACAAACCAAAGATTCTCCCCTCAATAATTTTGGAAGTAAGCATCAAAATCCTCTAACCTTTTCCTCTTATTGTCTTATTGTCACACGCGCTTATATATGCTAATAATCTAACATTTCCGCTATTTAGTCTTGAGACATTAGGTGAGCCAAGGATAAAATTTTCTAAACAGATGTGCGAAAAGAATTAAATATCGTTCATCCAAAATTTCTAAATAAAGTGTTTCTCATTTAACCTTTGTTTTGTCTTTGATATGATTTGCGTACAACATTATAATCAGAAATATAAACCAACAGTCTAATATTATGATAACAAGGCTTATAGCTAAAAATGGAACAAAAAACATTGGTATGGTACAACTGACAATTAGGCAGATCAAACATAACTGATTAATCAAAGCTACAAATAGCTGATTGATTTCATCTTGTCGGTCGAGAGGCATCCACCATTAATTCTAAAATTCTTCCATACCCAACTGATTCTTTACAGATGTACATCAAATATATACTCCATATGTAGCACTACGGGCTCATGCACTAATGTCATTCCGTGTCTATCTTGTGTTTGTTCGACTCCCCTACAGCAATGTTTTGAAATCCAGATCGGACCAGCCGGTTTAAACCGGGAACTAGTCCTATATATATCCGGTCCGAGAACTGGTCCTATATATGTCCGATTTGACCTGATTGAATCATTTTAGTCAAAATTCAGATTGAACTTGGTGGTGGTGCCGTGGTGATGGTGATCAGTCTCCATTTCATTTTCTCTTTCATAATTTGTTGGCCTTTGGGTATTTTGGTTTAAGGTTTTACTACCCTGCAATTTCATGGATACATTTTGCGCGGGCGGGAAAACAATCAGGTGTTTATGGTACGTGATGCCTCGTGTTTATAGTTAATTTTGTACGAAATTAGAAATATTCTGCACAAAATACTCCTGTTTTAAATTGTAAAATTAATTTGTTTAAAATTAATTTCAAATATTTTAAACTTAAAATAGATATAAATTTATTTAATTTATACCAGGACAATTATAATATAATAAACTACCTAAAAATACTATTTGTTATAAAATTTTATTTTTAAAACTTAAACAAATCATATCAATTTTACATTAAAAAATATCATAAATTGACTTTCAAAAAGTTAATATTAGTCTTATAATTTAAAACAAAGTGAGTATATAAGATGACTTTTAACAAAAAAAAATAAAAAATAAATTCAAATAGGGAAATAGTGCGCAATGTGTATGAATAAATTTAAATTTACTAATAATAATTTTATAATTTGAAATGAAAAAAATATATAACAATTATAAATATTGCTTGATTCATTGTTACATGATAATAACACCCAAAAAAAAGAATTGTAATGAAATGAATTATACAAAATCAAAATCAAAATTTCATATTACGGCCTATCGGGTATTAATTATTCTAATTTTGTAATAAATATTAAGCTAAATACATAATATATGACAAATGGGATATGAAGAAAAAGAGTGCTTATGGATGGCATTTGATGATAAAAGAATTTTATGAAAAATTATTTACAAAATAATGTGATTAGTTATGATCGTTGGGCTCTATATAGTGAATTAATCATTAATTACACTATGTCACATTATTTTATAAATTATTTATTAATTATATTCTATCATATTATTTTATAAATTAATTATTATAAGTTGGATAAGTATACAAACACAACAATCGGACACAATATCAAACACTACACTCATTCTTATTATTAAATGGTATTATATGGCATGAATTTTAATATCACACAATATCATTTAATGATAATAATAAGTGTAGTATCTAAATATTATGTCCAATTATTATATTTATATATTTATCCTTTTAAGTTTATTTTTGTCACTATAACAATATTTGAGGATATATTTATTCCAAAATTGTGTATTGTCTTCTAATACGCAAGTTTGGCGGACCAGTCCTTTTTGGCGGATGTACCGCCTCTGATATCAGCCATATATGTAAAGGAAGTTTGGTAAGAAAATCCACCTTACTCATGATTAAAAATTTAAGTTCATAATAGACGCGAGGTATGCGGATTTACGAGATATTATTGAGGAATTAAAAAAAGTATACATTAATTAATTCTACTTATTATTTAAAAATTCATACAATCTAATTTTATTAAAAAAATTATGAATGCATAAATTATTTCTCAATAATTACTATTAATTTTAAAGAATTAATATTTTTACAAATTAATTTAATATTTTTATAAATAGATCTCATTTGATCTTATAAAAATATTAAATTAATTTGTAAAAATATTAATTTTTTAATTTTAAAAGATAGTACATATATACATTAGTTTTTTGTGACTGTTTAGTATAACAATCAAAGGAAAGAGGGAGAACTCAATATCCACCCTTAATAATTAGACAAACACTAGAGAGGAAGGAAATAAGTAGCCGGTAATCTAAATCAAAATCTGTCTTCGATGGAAAAGTATTTTAAGACTTTTCAAGTGGTAGTGTGCCTTTTTTTTGTGTGTGACAAATATCTCTGATTGGGTACTTGTCATCGTCTCGAAACTCTGCCATTGGGATGTGACTATTTAAAATTTAAAGTTTATTAACATAATTTATTATCAAATTATTACTATTAAGTTGAATACTCAACAGTCAACATATAAATTTAGAGATTTTTAAGCATTTGTTTGAGAGATTGGAGTAAATTAGTCTTTGGTATACAGGAGAGTAATGTGTCTCGTATCCATTTTTAATATTCAATCTTTAATTATTAAAATATTATTATATAATAAATTTATGTATACATTCAATATCACATATAAAAAGACACACAAAAATAAGATAAAAATAAAGAAAAGAGGCATTAAATATACACATAAATATACTCTTATTATATCCAGGGATCGACTTTGAAACCCTCGTAATACACTTCCAAAATTGACCAATAGTACGGTTCAGAGATGATGACAAAATAAATGTAGTATTTTATTTGTTTTAAAATTAGAGATATAATTTAATTTTTAAAATTAAATAATAACATATTAAAATTTGGATTGATGTAAATTTATTTAATTTTAATTGATATAATTATTATAATTGTATAATATATAACAAAACTATTAATCACAAAATTAATTTTATTTTACACTTTTATGAGGCATGTCAAGTTCAAAGTTTAATATATCATCATTTGACTTTAAAAATTAAATTATATCTCTAATTTTAAAAAAATGAAGTATTATTTTTTAATTATTACTAACAATACAATCTTATATTCTAAACCTAACCTATCAATACAAATATATAACAAGATAAAAATTGAGTCATTTCGATTAATCTTGACTCAATAATTCAAAGGTTTTATTTTTGTCAACTCAATACTTCAAGGATTTGTTTTACTATGAAACATAAAATTAATGTATCTTTATAACATATTTAATGTAGTCTTTAATTGATATAATATATTAATATATATTGTTAAATACGGTATATTATTATTTTTAAGTACTTTTAGATTTATTAATGATATATTATAATTATGATCACTAGCATTCCTGATTCATAAACTTAATTAATTATCTCATTTAACTTATCCAAATACATTATAAATAGGACTTTGACTACATAATAAATTACACACAAAATTTTTATAAGTTCACTATAGAATAAAAATAATTATAAAAACCAATATTATTTTTTCAATTTATCAATTAAAGTCTCAACGTATAATATATTTTTTTCAAATGACAACATAACACATTTACTAATCATGTAAAAAAAATCTTATGAAATTATAATTTTTATTTATAAAAATATCAATTTCCTTTAATTAGAACTAATATTTTTCAAGTTTTAAGTCATCATTGATTTAGTTCAGATTATAAAACTGCTTTGACAACATGTAACATTCCTGTTAGATGGTATCCTCCTCCGACTGCTGTGGCTGAGATCACTTGTATTTAAATTTTATTTTATTTTTTAGTATTTAGAAACATAAAATTTTAAAATATTCATAAATTTTATATTTTGAATTTATAGATATATATATACCTCATAATTTTATGTATTCAAATATAGAAGTACCGAAACAGAATTTAGATATAAATGATCTGAGGCCGGCTGCTGGAAGGATTAAGTACAGATGACAGCTTTTCTTCCTCTTTCTCCAATGCAGGTGCTGCGGCAGTCCTTGGGGACTGTGCAGGAAATTGGGTATTTGAATGTTCCAGAAAGTTGAATGGTGGAAATGCTTTGTTGGCGGAGTTGTGGGGAACTTTTGATGACTTATATGTAACACTTCAGTCCCACATCAGTTAATGTAGGATATTTAGATGTATTTATAAAGACTCAAGTTGCTATCATTAATATTTTCAGTCATGACCTTTTGGGTGAGTCTGTGGTGGGCTAAGATGACCCAAGAAAATATTATTGAGACAGCTCATTGGGCTTTATTCTGCTGTGATTTGATTCAGACTCGGGATTTGACATCAGTTTTGGGTGAGCCTGTGGTGGATTAAGATGACCCCAAAAAAATATTATTGAGACAGCTCATTAAGCCTTATTCTACTATAATTTGATTCGAACTCGAAATTTGACCCGAGTCGTTACATTATATTTAGCCTATAAGCTAGCTTGGGATCAGACATTTAATGTTGGAAGTTGATAACAATATTCAAATAGTTGACTTTCTTAAAGGTGAATATCGCACTAATACTGTTCGGTCTTGGTTGATAATTGCAGGAGACTCTTAGCAAGGGAATGGATAGTGGAGATCCAATTCAATACGGTTGCGGATGTTCTTTCAAGAAATGCTAAATCTCAACTTGATATTTTTGCCGTATTGGAGTCTCCACCTCCTTTTATTCAAACTTTTGTAAAGAATGATATTTTAGGGAGAGTTACTCTCCGATGTGTAACCCAGAATTTAAAAATTTTGAATTATGTTTGTGCTTAAGTAATTAAGATATTATGTTTTGGCTTTTCAAAAAAAAAAAGTAAAAGGAGTTTGGTTATATAACTTAGAGTCTTGTTATATATAGCTGATCAATTTATGTCAATAATAAATATGATATATGTAGTGATACATGAGATACGAAAAAAATTTAAATTTTTTTTATATCAATTTACTCCATTTTATCGAATTTCACATTAGTTGGAATCTATCTTTATCATGAAATTTATCAAGATATAAATTATTTTTCAATATTTTTTTATATTAATTTTAAAAGATAATGACATACACATGAATTTTTGTGACACTTTAATAGAACAATTAAATGAAAGAGAGAACTCAATTTCCACCCTTAATAATTAGACAAACAATATAGGGTGGGAAAGATGCAGCCGCTAGACGCCAATCTAAACCAAAATCTGACTTTGATGGAGAAGTACCATTCAAATGGGTAGTATGTGTTTTTGACAAGTATTTTATCTTATTAGGTACTTGTCTGAACCAAAATCTGACTTTGATGGAAAAGTATTTTAAGACTTTTCAAGTGATAGTATGTACGTTTTTTTTGACAAGTATCTGATCTTATTAGGTACTTGTCATTATGGTTCAAGACTCTGCCGCCGGAATAGAGACGGATAATATAAAGAGCGTCATTTTATTAAATAAATTATTTTTTTATTAGTAATGTAAAATAATACTGTTTTCATAATTTTAAAATTAAATTAATAGATTTTATACTGTTATCAGAATTTTAAAATTAAATTTATATTACTATTTTATTTTTTTTGCTAAATTAATATTGCTATTAAGCTGAATACTCTCTATAAATTTATAAATTTATAAATATTTGTTGAGAGATTGAAGTATATTAATAACTCATATATAGGGACTACGAAATCCTCGTACTAAAAACAATTCTATGAATGAGCAAAGTGAAGATTGCGGATTTGACGTCATTTACATTAAAACGACGCAAATTGGCTTCTCTCTTTAAAATTTATAAGTTTGGTAACAAAGCACGATTAAATTTTATAAATTATATATCGGAAAACTTTAAAAACATATGTTTGAGCAAATAATAATAATAATAATAATAATAATAATAATAATAATATCTTTAATTTCAAGTGAATTTATTATAATATGTCACTTTTAATTTACATAATAAATATATGTTACATTAAATAATTGAAAAAAAATTATGGTCATATTTTTTTATGAATTGTACTCTTTGCAGCCTACAATTTTTAAATGAATTATGTTATCATTTGTAATATATATTTATACATGGAGATATTGATTGATATATTCAAAAAAATAATACTTATCTCTTCGTCTAGTAGAATAACATTGGTTTTGAAAATTATTTTTGTTTTATAATGAACTTATAAAATTTATGTGTGTTATTGTGCAATCAGAGTTTTATTTATAATATATGTGTAAGTTGAATAAGATAATTCTATATTAATTAAGTTCATAAATTATGAATGCCATTGGTTGTAACCTTAATATATCATTGATAAATCTAAAAGTAAAAATTATAATACAATATATGTGATAATATTAATTTGTTGTGTAAAGTAAAGAGTATATTAAATATGTTAGAAGGATATATTAATTGCATACTTCATAGTACAATAAAAGAAATCTGAGTTGAAAAAAAAATCTTTTAATTATTGAGTCAACTCGGGACCAACCAAAATAACTCATTTTTTATCTTGTTATATTTATGTATTGATGTATATGTCATTATCTTTCAAATTGGACCAATATTCTATTTTCAAGATGACAAAATGAAGGATAACATTAGGGTTATATTTCTTTCTAAAAAATATACTTGGGATTGGACTATTTATCTTAGTTTAACACTATTTTGCACCATTTAATCTCCAGTCATGAAATAAAATAATTCGAAATAGTATTAAATTAATAGAAATAATTCAATCATATATATATTTTTTGTAAATAAATATAACCAAGAAGTCTTAAATTATTTTGTTTCAAATGAAGAAGAATTGAATAAAATCAAATATACTTTATAACTTAGTTAATCAAAAAAAATTAACAATTAATATATATAACGATACCGCATCATTTAAGATATAGTATTTAAAACAAAAAATTTAAGACTCCAAGCACTACCATAAATAAATACAATACTATATTTTAATTAAGAATAATTAACGGTACAATCATATAGTTGAAACCCGTAAACAAAGGTAGGCTACAAGTATAAACCACTATATAAATCGATCTCAAAACCACTAGCCACACATGTTATCCATGTTGTCCACCTCTAACTCATCTATGGCCGGAAAGGAAAATAAGCCACACATTGTTATGTTCCCATGGGTGGCCTTTGGTCATATGATCCCATTCCTAGAGTTAGCCAAGCTCATTGCTCATAAAGCTCGCAAAATTTCATTTCTCTCGACACCAAAAAACATCGATCGCCTCCCAAAACTCCCTCCAAACCTATCCTCCCTCATAACTTTCGTCAAGCTTCCCTTACCCCATGTTGAAAACCTCCCCGAAAACGCCGAGGCCACAAGCGATGTACCCTATGACAAAGTCAAGTACCTTAAAATTGCCTACGATGGCCTCAAAGAATCCATAACCGAATTTCTACAAAATTCGGACACCGATTTGGTCCTTTTTGATTTTGTGGCTTATTGGTTAGGCCCTATAGCGTCAAAACTTAATATTTCTACTGCCTATTTTAGTATTTTTACGGCAGCCTTCTTAGGCTTTACCGGCTCAGCGGAATCTATGATGGGCGGACATTACCGGAAAAAACCGGAGGATTTTACAGTTTTGCCAAAGTGGGTAACTTTTGAGTCGACGGTTAGGTTTAAGCTTTTTGAGATATTGCGCATATTTGGTGATAGCGTAGAAGGGGATGATGAAAATATTTCGGATTTGTATCGTATGGGAGCGACCATTAAAGGCTGCGATTTCGTGGCGATACGGAGCTGTTATGAGCTTGAACCCGAGTGGCTTCGGCTTCTAGAAGAGCTTAACGAGAAGCGGTTTATTCCGGTTGGTCAGCTGTCAACGACGTCGTTTGACAGTGGTGACGATGTGAAGGACGTTGCATGGAGAGAGATGAAAGGTTGGCTAGACATGCAAGTTAAAGGTAGAGTGGTGTATGTTGCTTTTGGGAGCGAGGCGAAACCGAGTCAAACTGAACTCACCGAGATTGCTCTCGGGTTAGAGCTATCCGAGTTGCCCTTTTTTTGGGTTTTGAGGAAGCAACGCGGGGCAAGTGATAATGAGGTGATTGAGCTACCGGAAGGGTTTGAAGAGAGAACTAAAGGGCGTGGGGTGGTGTGCACGAGTTGGGCGCCTCAACTCAGGCTACTGAGTCATGACTCAGTTGGGGGATTCTTGACTCACTCGGGGTGGAGCTCGGTGGTGGAGGCTGTACAGTTTGAGAAAGCTCTTGTTTTGTTGACGTTCTTGGCAGACCAAGGTATAAATGCTAGGGTTTTGGAGGAGAAAAGGATGGCGTACTCAATACCGAGGGATGATGGAGACGGATTCTTTACGAGGGACTCGGTGGCCGACTCACTGAAGTTGGTGATAATTGAGGACGAAGGACAGATTTACAGGGACAAGGTTAAGGAAATGAAGAGTGTATTTGTGGACAAAAATAGACAAGAAGAATACATTGATAATTTGTTAGGTTATCTTCAAACTACAATAAAGATAAAGAGGGAATTAATATGAAGGTAAGGTAAACTCTTACTTAAAGCCACTTCCATGGCTTTCTAAAGCCAGTGTACGTAGCTACAATAATCAATCATTCAATAAACGAATAATTTTACACAACTCTTGTACTGTACATTATTTATGTCAATACAATAAGTGACGTCATTCAAAGTTGAAATTGTCGCCAAAAAATAGCAAACAAGTTTGGCTTAAACTTTTGATTTATAAATTGCGTAGTTCTATAGTATATGAATTAATGTAAATTTATACTAGTACGATTAAGTCTAAAAGCGCATAAATTTTGAGATACAAATTTAAATACAGATTTTATATTTATCATTAAAAAAGAGAGCATGATGAGAAAATCTGTGTCAGACCCCTTTTTTTAATGGTGTAGATAAAGTTTATGTTTAAGTTTGTATTCCAAAATTATATTTGTAGATTTGTCCTACTAGTACTAGTACATTCTCTTCCACAAAAGATTTTGTTACGAATTATGCTCTTGAATGTAGAATGGGTAGAATTGGTATATGCAAGATTCAAGGGTAGAGATCTAATTTAAATAGTTAACAAAAATTAGGGATAGAGATTGATTCAAACTGTGTGATAAAACTATATGTACTGAACTCTTGTAAAAGTTTTATCTATCGATATCAAATCAAATTTTCAATTCCTGTTTCTTCTCCTTTTCTCTCAAAATTCTTTTATTTCTCCCTCTAAATATTCTGGAGTTTGCAGAAGACTCTAATACCAGATTCCTATTAGCAAAGTTGGAAACTGTATATATATTTGTTTCATGAGTTTTGTAATGTATTGTAAAAAAAAATCCTCAATTATAATTGTGATATATATCTATATTGGATTGGATAAAATTATAAAATTGACCCATTATATTATAAAGTTATCGTTAATAATTATTCACGTAATTGACAATAAAAAATTGATGTTTAAAATAACAAAATATATAATTTCCCTTGTTTCATGTATATTTCTCCCTAAAAGTAATAAATTGTTAGTTTAAAACTATTGCTACGATAATAATATAAGGGCAAACTAAAAAATATTGTATCATTTTATAATATTATTAATAAAAAGATAACTATTTTTGTGGATAAAAAGAATAACAAATATATAGGACTTGAAGGAATACACATCTACACACACACAACTACACACAGAGGCAGAAGCAGGGGGGGTCGGAGGGGGTCATTTGACCCCGGTAACTTCGATCCTCAAGTTAAACTTTAGGCGGAATTTTATTTTTTGACCCCCCAACTTTTATCTCTTAATCCTTCATTGCCGCCAGACTCTAAGGGATGTAAAAGTTAGAGAGAGAGAGAGAGAGTTACCATGGCGTCTAGGTGAGATCGGAGAAGATCTAATGAAAGAATTTGCACAGAAGAGTTGGACGGAGGGAAACTTTTAGACGGAAAAATAAGGAGAGAGAGAGAGGGGGGGGGGGGGATGAAGTTGAAGACTTGTTTTTGAGTAGTAAGTAATTCAAAGGAAAGGAATAGGCACACAAATAGAGGAATTGTCATTTCATCAAGCTAAATATCATAGACATACATCAAAACAGCAGTGAAAGTAGGTGGAGCCAATAAGAATGGAAAACGTAGTGGAAATCAAATGTCAAATATGCCCCAAATATGCCCCGTAAGGTGCTCTATCAACAGGCTCCCATTTTAAATTTTTCGTCCGAATCTATTTATTTCTGTACTAAAATTATAAGTGACCAAATTTTATTATTTTATTTTGTTAAAAAAATTCACAAACAATAAAACTGAAAGATTCATTTTTACATAAATAAAAGTATAAATACAGTATTACCCCTATAATAAGTAATATGAAAGACAACATGAGATCTCGCGATCGTAACAGGCGCAATGGACAAATTATTACTAATTTTCATCATTATCGTGTTGAGATTTTTTGTCAAGTATAAATATTACAAGTATAATCTCTATAAAAAAAAATCATTATTCCTATCCAAGAATTTATCTTTTTTTGTTAAATACAGTTACCTCTTCTCAGTCGTACAGCCAAAAAAAATAGTTCAAACGTCAATAAATAATTTTTTTTACTGAGAGATTTTGACCCCTCTATAAATTGGTCCTGGTTCCGCCACTGACTACACAACACAACACACAAACACACACACATAAACATATTTTCATAAAAACATAAAATTTTCAAATTAATTGGTTATTCTATATATTAATAACTATTTCTTCCAATATGTCTAACTTGCCTGTCTTCAGAACATGCGTGCTTTACAATTTGGCTTTAATTCAACTTTTCAATTATATATATGCTTTGTGAAATATATATCGATTGGTGATACCAAACTTTTGTTCTTAAAAGTATTCTAGACACAAGGGGATACAGAACTGTTATGAGCTTGAACCAGAGTGGCTATGACATCTAGAAGAGCTTAACGAGGAACGGTTTATACCGGTTGTCAGCTGCTAACGACGTCGTTTGAAGGACGTTGCACGTGGAAAGATTAAAGGGTGGCTTGACATGCAAGTTAGAGGGACAGTGGCGTATGTTGCTTTTGGGAGCGAGGAAAATCCGAGTCAAACCTAGCTCACCAAGATTACTCTCAGGTTAAAGCTATCCTAGTTGCTCTTTTTTGGGTTTTGAGGTAGCAACGCGGGGCGGCTGAGAGGTGATTGAGTTACCGGAAGGGTTTGAACAGAGGATTAAAGTTATATTTAATTGTATTTTAATAGTCCACCTCTTAATGTATTTTAATATTTGAAATTGTGATAAAAAAAAAATTCCTTCTGAATGCCTCTAAATCATTAAAGTACAAAATTAAATCTAAACTATTCAGAGCACCACATTTGTAAAAATAAACAAATGTTAAGTTAAAAATATTTTGTACAAATTTTATTTTGTCAGAAAATATTCGTTTTGTCAGGTAATATTCGTTCTGTCGAAAATATTCGATCCGTACGACGGCGCCGAAATAACCAATTATTGGTGGATTCCAAAGCAAAATATTGTCAGATATAAAAAAACGATAACATTAACATTTTTAAATAAAAATGGTCAACGGTACTATCACTTTTAACTGTTAGTATACTCGGTGGTAAAGGAATAGTAAACACGGTATTGCACAGTAACATACGGTATTGCATAGTAACATACGGTATTGCACAGTAACATACGGTATTGCACAATAGCACACAGTATTACACAGTATTTTATATTATTGAACTGATAAAGTAATTATTATATAATATTGACTTTATTGAACCAATAATTGTCACATGCACAATAATTCATATTATTAAACTGATAATTGTCACACTAGCATATGTACAATAATTCACATTATTGAATCAATAATTGTTATTACACAATAACGTACTCTTTCTTTTATTTATTTTATGCATTATTGTTATCATTATTATGATGTATATTTAACTGTTATATTTCATTATTAGTTGGTATTTCTGCTGGTATTATGAGTCTCTAATTCAGAAAGTTAACTACACCGCATTTATAACAATTGGTTATAATAATAAATAATTATGAATAATTGGTGAATTATTGTTAAAATAATTTATAAAGTTATTTGTTATATATACTTTAAAGTTTTATATATAAAGTTAATTGTTTTATATATAAAGTTAATTGTTTTATATATAAAGTTAATTAATTTATATAAAGTTAATTATTTTATATATAAAGTTAATTGTTTTATATATAAAGTTAATTGCTTTATATAAAGTTAATTATTTTATATATAAAGTTAATTTTTTTATATATAAAGTTAATTGATTTATATAAATTTAATTATTTTATATATAAAGTTAATTGTTTTATATATAAAGTTAATTGATTTATAGATAAAGTTAGTTGCTTTATTAAATGATTGGTATAGATTAAAAATAATGAAATGAATAGTTTAGATTAAATTAGAAAATCATGAATTTTGGTTATAAATAGATGACTTAACTTAAGAAAAATTTTCATACCTTTCTTACATATATTTTCTTCCACTCTAAAAATTTCTTAGTGTAAGTTTCTCTCTATGTATGCTAGGTTACTTCATGTATTGGTAAATATCAGTTAGAGTGCTACATTTATATTCCAAGTCATTCCTAGTTTTGAAATATTTTGCATTCTTCTTTGAATTTTCGAGTGAATTTTTTTTATGTACAATAACTCTTTCGAAAAATCATAGTAAATTCATTATTTGTCAGAATTTAATGAATTAAAAACTTGTCCCTTTAGTTTTTCGTCCTCTACAACTTTAAAGAAAGAAGAAAAGTCATCTGAAGTCATATTCGTGCCTTAATATGCTAAAAATCATAACCTATTCTAATTTTTGTCACTATTTTCAATCTTAAATTTGAAAATTCATAACTTATTTTATAGGCAGAAAAACCGTCGCTAATGGTATTAGCGACGGTCGACCGACCATCACCTTAGAAGCCATCAGTAAAACCTATAGCGACAATCCTACATATCTATACCAACGGTCTGGCCGTCACTAATAACCAAACCAAAAACGCCCTTATATTTTTTCACGACGGCCGGTACATATCAATAGTGACAATTCTGATCGTCGGTATAGATATGTCTATAGCGACGGTAGGTACCGACCATCGCTATAGGACTTAACAAAGGCTTATAGCGACGGTCGGGGACCATCACTATAGACCTTATAAATATTAAAAAAAAATTATTAATAAAATTATTATTCAACACACAATACAATGTCCTGTAACAATCATAAATAAATTTATATCATCTAAAATTATTTACATCACAATTGTTAAAACCATCAAATTATAGTTAACCAAAAGTAAAATAAAAAGAATATGAAAAAAATAAAAAATATTTCTAATCACATTTTAATGGCCTCCAAATTGAGAACAATCCTCTCTTTTAACATAACTCGAATGGTAAGTTCTTAACTGCAAATATAAACATGAAGAAAGTTTATATATACAATTTAAAATCTATATAATCTAAACATCATAAAATAAACTGAGTATCCACAACAATTATAATAGCATAAATTTTAAATCCATAATCTAAGTGCATTACCTTCTGACGTAAACTTTTTGAATTATAGCTTCTATCTGCGTAAACTGAAAGTAGGTAACAGGGCATTATCTAAAACATATTGCAAGGGAATACATAAGCTGCCAAGGGTTCAGGAAGAAAGACAAGGTTGGGTAAGTGTAATAACTACTTTAAAAGTATTATTGATCAAATATGAACCGATAAGAAGTCCACTGAGAACCACTAAGGAATAACAAGAATAGAAGGACATATTTTTTTGAACCAAGTGATACCAAAAAATAGGAAGCTAGCAAATGTGAACACCAACAACAAAGAGATTCAATTCACATACCTGAGCATTTTTCATCTTCTGTCTTTGCAATTCTTCTACCAAACTCCCAACACTGACGTATAAAAACATTTTTAGATAAATGGGAATATAAAACAAAACTTGCAACCTGAAAGTGTCTGTCACCTTTCATACCTTTGTTGCAATTGAATCAACTGATATTGCAGCTCTCTCTCCTTAGAAGAAGCAGGAGATATCTTCAAATTGCCAAAAAAAAATTAAACATCAAATAGTATAGCTGGAAATGTTTTTCACATTCATCAACTCAACTTCAGTTTATATATTCTTTCTAAGATAAGTTGATTATGCTAAAAAATAATAAGAACACAAATACAAGCCAAACTTATCATATATGACACATTGGACACTTCTGTATTGAAAACAAAGCCAATGAAAACATATAGCTGTAAAAAGTATTATTATTTAACTCATCGACATTATTTTGTATCCATCTTTAATAACAATTTTTTAGTTATCAAAATTATTGTTTAACATGTCTAGCGAGGTTCATACAAGCGTCAACGCATTTGAGAATATGTTGGAACTTGTTAGATCAATTTTTGGATTTTGGAATTGGTGTATTCATGGACTCTCGGAGTCATCAAACCTTTTTTTGACTTGGATCAACAGGTATGAGTTCTAAACTTGGATCTCTTTTGACTTTCTAAAAACAGTCCATCCCATCCCCTTCTAATTAGAACTTTTAAGATAAAATACAATTATTATAATTACTAATTATAATTTACAATTATATTTGCTAGTCAAATTTAAATTTATATCATATATTTACTCTAACTCATAATATATTATAAATATTTTTCACATATATTCCCGATGGTAGCAAAAAAATTATGAATTTTATAGAAACAAAGAGGAAGCAAGTTAAAGGTAGAATATACAGTGAATTTAAAAAGTGAAAATGTATGTACAAGACTAATAAAGACAAATAATTAAGTTTGGATATACTAAATTTTATTTATGTGAGACTAATTTATTTTAAATCCTATTATGTTTAATTCATATTATTATATGATAAAAAAAAGTACTCAATACTCCTTCAAAAGAATGAGCAAAATACATTTTACACACAAATTAAGAAAAAATAAAATAGAAGAAATAGAGTATAAAATATTTCAAGTTTATCCCTAGTGATTTCACAAAATTAAATAAAGCGACGAGTCTTTCTTTTGTTATAGATTAGTGAATCTCAATAAATGACATCTTTCACTACTATAAAACAGTAAAAAGATAACACTTAAAAAAATAAGGTTTTTATAAAAAACGTTGTGGTATTTTTTTTCACAACGTTTTTTCAAAAAACGTTATAGATACATATGCAAAAACGTTATGTATTTATAAGGAGCAATATTTGGTTTTAAAGTTATAATGTTTTCTTAAGGAAAAAGTTATCTATTTAAAAAACACAAAGCTTGAAAAAACCGCGCAGAAGTGAAAACTTGAAATTAAAACACAGAGCATATATAATTTATGATTATTAAATGAACAAATTTCATAACAATTAAAGGAAAACTTCCCTGATCCAAATTAAAGAAATCATTTACCTCACTCATCCTCACAAGTGAAGCAGTTCTCTCAAGTCCCCGATTGAACTAATCTACCTCACTCATCATTAACTTAGCTCTCTCCACTTCTCGCTAAATCTAGACTCGAAATCACGAAACTATGAGCAAGAGAATGCTAGTTGTTGCCTCAACCCTAGATTTTTTGCTCAGGTATGGAAATAAAAGTTAGTTTTTTAATTTTTCATGACCCATTTTAATCTTCTTGTAATCTTCTTCTTTTTCTTCCTCAGCCACTAATTTTGGCCATATATGTCTACTACATGTGTACGTGGTTGTCATCTCACTTTCAGTATCGACTGAGGTAACCAATTTGCTTCTTCATCATTCTTATTTTTTTTCTTTTTCTATTTCATACTTTAAAATTATTTTATTTGTGAGTTGATTAAATAATATTAAACAAATAAAATAATACTTTAAGATTATTTTATTTGTGAGTTGATTAAATAATATTAAACAAATAAAATAATACTTTAAGATTATTTTATTTGTGAGTTGATTAAATAAATACAATAATATTTGTGAGTTAACATTAAACGAATAAAATAATAACTAAAAATTATTTTATTTGTAAGTTAATAATGAAGATTATTTACATAATTAAAATAGTATTAAAGGACTATTTTAATTGTGGACTAATAATACATAAGCAATTAAAATAATATTATAGATTATTTTAATTGTGAATTAATGAGAAACAGACAATTAAAATAATATTAAGAATTATTTTAATTGTAACTCAATAAAGAAGATGTAATTAAATAATGTTAATAATTATTTTGATTGTGAATTATTAAAGGATGAACAATTAAAATAATATTAAGAATCATTTTAATTGTGTACTAATGAGGCATAATTAAATTAAAATAAGATTAAGGGTTACTCTAATTGGAAAATTAAACAAATAAAATGATAACTTAAATTATTTTATTTGTAGATTAATAAAAAGTGAGATCATTTTGTTGTGAATTATTAAGAGATAATAAAGAATAATGAAATAAATAGAATAATACAAAGTGTTATATTATTTGTGATAGTTAATGAATGAATTAAATACGGAATGTGAGAGACGATAACGTACAAACAAATAATCTTATTTGAAATTATATGCATAATGATTTGAGAGTCCAAGTTATATAGAACTTGAAAGTTAAATCTATTAGATTATTATGTGAAGGTTAATAGAATTTAACCGTTAGACGAATATGCTGAACATATGTTGTTCAAAGGATAAGGAATTATGGTCAGATAGAGTTAACGATTCAGGCAAGTACTTTAACTTGCAATTTTATCAATTCGTACAAGTAAAATTAATTGATGAATTAATTCATGTTTATCTATATTGCAAAGAATAAATTATTAACTCTGAAACCCGACTGAATATCATGATTATATCCTTGGACGATTATTTGAACCCTAGTTACAAACAAGGAACGTATCAATTGTTTCTAATTGTGTTGAGAAGTATGTCTATGTCATTTGTATCGGTTAGACCAATGATAAGTTCGATTGTTAATCAATCATATTTTTTTTTAGAAATCTATCAAAACCAATTTCCTTGGTGAGGACTCTTATAATATGCTGAGGAGAACAACTACTTTACGTCGGGGAACCGACATGCGCGCGAATAGCATGTCTGAGTGTTATGCATAACATATGGTACTTTAGGCTAATCACCTATTGTACTTGTTTATTATTATGAATTTTCAATAAAATACTGTTAATTCAAATATGTGTTCACGGCCTATAGTGACCTATCAGTTCAATATATTTATTTATCAGGAAAAATTGAAATTCTTAATTTCATATATATCCTTCAGTACATAGTGACTTTCCAGTAATAGAAATGATCAGAATTGGAACTTTTGACCTTTACATTGTTCAAAATTCATTTACTAAATTCCTAAACTTTTAATTACTATTACATACCTTGATATATGTATTTCTGCACATAAATGCTTACTATTATTATTTTATACTTGCTGAGCAAACTCATTGCTCACCCTTGCTTCCTTTAAATATTATAGTTAAGCCTGAACAAGGCACCGGTTCAGGAAAAAATAAAGGCAAAGTTGCTAAGTAACCTTATTAAGATGTAGTAATTAAATTTTATTCAGTGTTGTATTAATACTTATGTGGTATTTGTTATTTTTAAGTGGTGTTATATTTTAGTAGCGGTTGCGAGGCTGGGGACGCAAACAGTTATGTTAACTCAATGTAAATATTTTTATTATTCCACATTTAGTTTATATTAGTTTGTTGTATGAGTTGGATCGTGAAGCACCAGATTCGGGGTACAGGTAACTGAATTTAGGGGCATCACAAATACTGTGCCGAGGCTCATTATGGGGAACCTCAGTGCTTACAGAACTCCCAATATTCAATACCCTCATTTAGATGTATAGTTCGTATAGATACTATATCTAATCAGTACAACATTCTAAATTATCTAAGAATATAAGTACAACGCAATTGATATAACAAAAGATGATAATATATTTCATAGCTTTAAGTTTGATTACATAGATTCCAAGATCAGGTTCTTCATTACATCAAAGTCTGAAAAGACTTATACAAATACAAACAAAAGTAATACAACTAATTTGGAAGGTCTCTTTCCGTTTGGGTCCGGATTAGAACATCCCTGATTATCAGTCAAAGCTGCAAATGAAATTATATTTGTAAGGATGAGCAACGAAAGGCTCAACAAGTAAATATTAACTAGTTATACTCACACTGCATTTGAATTTAAAGAACATTTATTTCAATGATTTTTTCATTTATAAATACTGAGGTTTGTCTGTCAAACCATACACATTATGGTTTCTTTCAGTTATAAAGACTTAGAAACCAGATGTTGATATGTTCAACTGGACTTTAAAAATCATTCCAAGAGGTCATATAGACTTAGGAATCGTTTGTTCGGTTATTTAATAAGGAATCTGTAAGACCCCGAATTTTATGAAATACAAAATTTAATTTTTCTTCATATATATTTTTTTGAAACAGTAAATGGTTAAATTGATAAAGTTAAAAGTTAAGGATGTTATGTGTAAATTATATTTTGTCGGACAATATTCGTTTGGTCGGGGAATATTCGTTTGGTCCGACGGCGCCGAAATAACAAATTATTGGTGGACCCCACAACAGAATATTTGTCGGATATAGAAAACGACAGAAATAACCTTTTTAAATAAAAATAGTCAACGGAACTGTTAAAATACCGGTGATAAAAGAATAGTAGCATACGGTAGTTTTTGGTATTTTCTGTAGCACACGGTACTCTACAGTAACACACGGTATTGCATAGTGTCTCATATTATTGGTCTGATAATTGACACCGTAACTGTTACGCATCATTTCATCGATAATTGTCACTGCATAATATTTTATATTATCAATTCAATAATTGTTGTTACACAGTATTTTGCATTATTGATTTAATAATTGTCATTACACTGTATTTTATATCTTTGAGTCAATAATTGTTGCTGCACTGTTTTTAAAATTATTGAACCTAATAATTGTCACAGTAACATATGCACAGTAATTCACATTATTGAATCAATAATTGTCATTACACGGTAACGTATGCTTTCTTTTACATTATTGTTATCTCTATTATGATGTTATTTAAACAGTTGTATTTCATTAATTTATTGACTTGATATCTAAGAGCTAACTATACTGTATTTATAACAATTAGTCATAATAATTGAATTGATAAAGTTATTTGTTTATAATATAAAGTTAGGTGATTATTAGGTGATATGAAATGAATGGTGTAGATTAAAGTGTGAATTATTGTTGAATAATTGAATTGATTTGTTTATAATATAAAGTTAGGTGATTATTAGGTGATATGAAATGAATGGTGTAGATTAAAGTGTGAATTATTGTTGAATAATTAAATTGATTTGTTTATAATATAAAGTTAGGTGATTATTAGGTGATATGAAATGAATGGTTTAGATTAAAGATAATATAATATTTGAAATGGATGGTGTAGATTAAAAGATGATCTTTAAATGAATGGTTTAGATTAAATGAATGATAAGATTTTTGGCTATAAATAGAAGCCTTAACTTAAGGATTTTTCATAAACTTTCTTACTCATTCTTTCTTTCACTCTCTAAATACTTCTTTGTGTAAGTTCTCTCTAAGTGTTCTTAAGTCATTCCTAGTTTTGAAATCTTTTGCATTCTTCTTTGAATTCCCGAGTGGAATTTTCTTATGTACAGTAACTCTTTCGAAAAATCATAGTAAATTCATTATTTATCAGAATTTAATGAATTAAAAGCCTGTCTCTTCAGTTTTTCGTCCTCTACAACTTTGAAGAAGGAAGAAAAGTCATCTGAAATCATCTTCACGCCTTAAAATACTAAAAACCGTAACCTATTCTGATTTTCGTCACTATTTTCAGTCTTAGTTTTGAAAATTCATAACTCATTCATATTAACTCCGAATTGAGTGATTCTTGAGTCTATACCGTCTATCTTTCCGAGAGTAACATTATTTTAAAAACATAAAGAGATTTTAAAAACTCTAGAAGACTCAAAAGTCAGATTCTTTACTGTTACAAACAAGGAAGGATTTGTTCGGCTATAAACTTGTTTCACAATATCAAGGTAAGGAATGTCATCTTCTTTTATCTTCTATTATTAAAACTTACTACGGTAAGGGATACCATCTTTTTCATCTTCCATTATTCAAACATACTATGGTAAGGAATGTCATCTTCTTTCATCTTCTATTATTAAAACTTACTACGGTAAGGGATACCATCTTTTTCATCTTTCATTATTCAAACGTACTATGGTAAGGGATTATCATTATTTGATTCTCGAAAATAATATTGTTTCTTTCTTACTCATAAGATGTGCCATTTATTTCCATGTATTAAATTGTGGGAATAACTTACGGCGCGGATTATCGCCTGTTGGTGAATAACCCTTTGTATTAATTTCCTTCACCTTTTGTTAATCAAACCTGCTACGGTAAGGGTTATTATTTTCTTTCATACTCCTAAATCGAAATTTATTATGGAACTATTGCTTCTATAATTCCTGAAAATATTATATGTTCCATAATAGTTGAACTTCATTATTTCAACTGAACCTTCCTATTTTCTGAACCTTTCTATTGAACTGTAACCGTTATTCTGAACTGTGGATCTTGAATATCATTTTTAAATTTCACTCCACATCATGTTGATCATTTGGACATTATTTGAATCTGCACAAAGTAAACTTTCGATATTTATTGTTTATCCTATTTCTTCTGTTCATCAATTGTCTCACTATCATTTGAACTAATCTTCAAGAATCAAGCTGTTGTGAATATCTGTGGCCGGGGGCACAGATGTGATATATTTGTTGAACAGATGATAGGTTAAAGGCGATATAATAGGTTAAAGGCGATACATCTGTTCGGTGTCTTTTATGGCACGTGGTGAATGTTCTCTTTGGCCCGTAGTGCAAAGATGAACTGTTGTTTGGTATGATTATGACCAAAGGCTGAATCTGGTATAATCATGACCGTTGGTGTTATATTGAATATCTTTGGCCCGTAGTACAAAGATGAACTGTTGATGTGCATGATTATGATCAGGAACTGTGAATTTGTATTATCTTGACTAATGATATTTCAGATAATAAAAGTTGATGATGTTTTTCCTAAAAAGAGAACCGAGTGGACATTATAGTCTGCATTATTCTTCTAATAGATTACTCATTCCGCTGCTATTATTGATCTGAACGTTGTTTAAGAATTTAACTGCAGTTTTTGATATAAACCTTGTATTCTATTGTATTCTATCAAGAACTCAACTGTTGAAGGCTAATGATAATTTATTCGTCATTATCTTAGTCATGATATTCTTTACTGGGCTATTTGAGCTCACCCTTTCTTTTGTTCCATTGTTTTTCAACAGGAGATGAAAACATAACAGGGTCTAGCCGGGGAATGGAGTGAGGGTCCGAGGAATAGTTATCATAGTCTTCACGTTTTGTAAAATAGTGTGGCAATAATAGTGAAGACTTAGTTGTGTATTATTATACACTGTATTGTAGTATGTTGTGCTTTGTTGTAATAATTTTTTTGTAGTCTTTTGACGACTCAAGTTTGGGCTGTGTGGGCCCAGATTTGGGGGCGTCACAGAATCAGCCTATTTATAACCTAGGAGTATGCATATCATCCTAACAATATTGTACTAGACACAAAGGTCTGTTTAATACTGCCTATAAACCACGGTCTGTTTAATACTGCCTATAAACCACGGTCAGTGTACTACTGCCTAGTCATCACTCTTATATAAAGAGGCAAAGGTTCAGTATATATTTTGTACCAAACAATATTGGTTTCCACTTATAGTTTATGCTTTGATAATTTATCAAATCAAATTTACACAAATAATAGTTCAACACTTTAAGTTATGCTTGAACAATAAGCAATAACTTTCCAATAACAGATAACACGAATAATATAATTTAATGAATTCAAAATTTGAATAATAAGTTTGTACATAAATGTACAAGGAATATAATACTCGCCTTAAAGCACAATTAGGGTTTTCTAGTAAAGTGGTTATAGCTTACAAAGAGGGTTACGATTACTTGAATGTTAATTTACCCACTTTTACTTTTGAATAAGTCTTAGGATAACTTAACTAGACTATTTTCATTAGTGGAATCATTTGGTTAAGCATGTAGCTCAAAATCATATTTTTAAGCCCTTGAACCCGATGGGTCCCTTAAATTTTTAGTTTCGACCTCTTTTTCAGTAACTGTTATAACTTTGTCATACGAAAATATTTTGAAGTTATTCTTAAGTCTAAATTGCTTATAATTTCATGATCTACAACTTTTCTTTATATTGCTAAGGCAGATTATGATTTTAAGTTTTCAAAAAATGGCAAAAACAGACAGTATGTATGCTTTGATCAATATTTTTAGAGTTAACCATGAGAAACATGGTACCGCTAGCTTTAATTCCTTAAGATATCATGTTATAAGACTCAATAACACTTTACATCATAAAAATAATAAATTACAAACCTTCTCATAGAAAGATTTAAAACATTTGCTCAAGAACGTGGAGAACGAAAAATCGTACATGGTTACGACTTATGTTCATGAGCTTTTGAATTTCATACTTGAAATAATTTGAGCATTATAACTTCTTACATATGTGATTATAACACTTGAATTTGAAAGAATTTGGTCGTTATAACGGCTTGTATAATTGATTATAAAAATTTATAATTATTTCTCAAGAACATATGAAGAACACGGAGAACGACAATCATACATGGTTACGACGCACGTTCTTGAGTTTTAAACTATGAAATGAAATTCGACATTATAACTATTATAAAATGAAGAAAGGCTCAAGAACACATGAAAAACATAGAGAACGACAATCGTACATGGCTACGACTCGCGTTATTGAGCTTTTAACTAAAAATAAACGAACATAATAACGACTAGTGTTTTACCTCTTGTAGTGCAAGCTTTAACTATTTCTTTGCACTTTCATATAAGAACTCTCAAGAACTTACTTATAAATCTTTGATTATAACTATGATGCTTATAAATTAGCTTTGAAAAATGTAAGGAATGAATGAAGAACTAGCTTCCTATTTATAGAACTTTCAAGGCTAGAGCATTAAGGTCATTAAGACATTACTTATAGGCTAAGTTAAAACATATTCTTGGAATATTCTTTTAGGGCTTGCATCATTGTTTACATCACCTTAGCATATTTTTAGATATTCTTTTAGGGCTTGCATCATGCTTACATCATCGGTATTAATTTTCTACGTATTATTTTCGTATAATTTTTGTATTATACGGTCTAACTAAATAAATTAGTCTTCTAGTTCATTCCTCCTCCTTAAAATTTAATCCACGTCATCTAATTTTTTAGGTTGTTTTGGTTGAGCTTAATTCTGCAATGGATTACCAGTTCGCTCCGGAAGAGTTTGACGAAGTTGTTACTTCATCTCTTGTACAAGAGTAGCCATGGTAGCACAAATCTGCTCTGTAATTTGGGCCAAATTTGCATCGATAGACTTTGGATTAACCATTGAAGTTGGAGTTCTCTCAATGAAAGCACCAATGATGTTGAAGCTTTAAGTCTCTCAGCTAGACTTCGAAGAAAATTTGGGAAGAATAGAGATTGGGAGTAAATTTTCAATTTTAATCCCTTCTGTTACACTGATCACATTCTATATAGCTCTCTGTCACAGAATTCTAGATGATTCTGAATGAACATTCCCCTTACATTATTTGTTAATTACCATAATACCTAGCATTCCTAACTAACTAATACTGACAACTATTGCTACTTCCATTTTAACTAAAATAATTCGTAATAATTTTCCAGAAACCAATGGTTCAAGTTGGATTGCTACCTACTGATACCATCGATACCGATACTGGTGATAAGAGTAATGATTCATGGCGCGATATAAAAGACTAGAGAAAACCCGTGCCTACGGCACTATGAATACTCGTGTAATTATTTAATACATAAAGATGACTCTAAATAAAAAATGTGAGTTGACAATGGGAAAAGAGGAGTTATTTGATGAAAAATAAAAAATTTCGTATATGTTAACAAACAGGAAGAAGGATCTGTTATTTATGTAGCTTTTTGGGCTGAGACGAAATCGAATCAAAACAAACTCACCGAGTTAGCTCTAGGATTAGAGTTATTCAGGTTACCATTCATCTGGGCTTTAAGAAAGCAACGGGGGTCGGAAGATCCAAAGTCGACTGAGCTACTGGACGGATTTGAAAGGCAAACCAGAGGACGTGGGTTAGTTTACACGAGTTGGGTGCCTCAGACCAAGATATTGAGTCACAACTCGGTTGGTGGGTTGTTGATTCACTCGGGTTGGAACTCGGTGATTGAGGCAGTGCAGTTTGGGAGAGCGCTAATATTGTTGCCATTTTTAGGGGATCAAGGGCTGATTGCTAAGCTGGTCAAAGAGAAGAAGATGGGTTATTTAATACCGAGGAACGAGCGGGACAGGTGGTTTAGCAGGGACTCAGTGGCTGAGTCAGTAAGGTTGGTAATGGTGGAGGGAGAGGAAGATATACCGGGACAATGTAAAAGAAATGAAGGGCGTTTTTAGAGATATGGATAAGCAAGACAAATATGTTGATAACTTATTATCTTATTTAAAAAGTCATCAAATCCTCAAAAAATTAGGTTGATTAATTTTGAAACTGAAACAATAATGCGGATGAAGATGTAATTCTGCGTTTGTTATTTTTAATAATCTATCCATCTATTATCTATTATAAAACACAGTATATTGACAACCGTTAATGCCACTTGTTAACTTCTCAATCACTCAATTTTTCGCGAAAATTGGTTACAAAGCATGTGTCAAACCACCATTCTTTATATTTTTACTATCGATTTATTACACTATTTATATATCTTGGGTACATAAAAAAATAAAAATCTAATATTATATAATAATTTAGTTTTTGAATATTGTCCCATAAAAAATTGAAATTATACACAAATATAAACTTAGTTTTTATATATATAGTTCTCACAAAAAAATATGTATTTTTTTCACTTTTTGTGTGAGTATGGAATTAAAAAATTGTAAATATAAAATTACCCCATAATTGCAAATAACTCTTACATAATAATTTTTTGAATTATTTTAAAGCTAAAAAAATATTTAATATTATCCCATAATTGCAGATAATTCTCACACATAATAAAATGTAATCTTCTCATAATTACATATAACTCTCACACATAAAAATATGATATTATCCAATAATTTGATTTTTTTAAATTTTTTTACAGCTAATTCTCATCACAAAAAAAAATGTAATGCTACTTGTCAACCTCTCAATCACTCAACTTTCCACATAAAATTAGAAGCATTTCTCACACATATAAAAGTTAAACAAACTTTTACATACTTGAAGTGACATATATATCATCTTAACATAAAAGCACAGTCTTTATTTATAAAAGTTATTTAAAACTTTTATAACATACACACCATAACTTATATATGCTTATTTAAATAAGCATAACTTATTATTATAAAGATTATTGAACTTTTATAAACTGTATTAAATTATATATATCTGTTTATGTGATAAATATATTTCAAAACGAGCTTTTATTCAAAAAGAGGTTTTAAGTGAGTGAATTTATTTTATACAATTATGAGAAGAAAAAAAAGTGATCCTAAGACAAAGACTAAAATCATAGAGAGTTCAACAAGTAGTTGGGTATCTAGTGTATTTTTGAGATGAGGAACAACTTTTTGTTTCAAGACCAAATTATAAAATATAACTTAACTCAATAATTTGAGGAAGTAACAAAGAGCTACTATCCAAGAGAATTAATTATAAGATAATTTGAGAATTTTATCCTGAAATTTTTTGTTGTAGAATGAGTACTTTTTTATTAGTGATAATAATAGGATCTCAAGTCCTAGAGTGGAGCTTGAAACTGTTTGTAACAACATACCAAGGGTGTATGTTATGAACCAAGTAAATCTCTGTGCACTATGTGATTGAATTCTATCTCTTTACTTATTTCACAGATTATTCTATCACATAGTAATTAATTGAATTTAAACATTTTAAAATGGCCAAAAAAAATTAAAATCGGTAATAATTTATTCAACACATCTTCTAAATTATTATTGTTTTTTCAATAGTTATTAATATAAGTCTTAATTAATTTTAAAGTTAATTAACTAAATTTCTCCGGTATGGATCAAAATTGGTAATTAGAGTTTAATCATTAAAATATTTTATAATATTGTATATTTTTTAATACTACTCATGTAATCATAATATTTTTTTCCTTATATTGTGCTTAATAGTTAGTTATTTATAGTCCAAATTTAAGTGAAGTTAAATCTTAAACATGTTTTTAAAGTTAAAGTTTATTAGTATGACTAGGTAATCATATGGCTCTTTTATAATATAAAATTATTGGAAAATAATAAATTAATACTAAAATTTGTAGAGCCATTAAAAGACTTTTAGTTCTACAATACTAACTATTAATTATTTTTAATAGTTTAGAATTTCACCAATCAACTATATAATTAAAAGTAGCGTAGAGCATGGTACAGTTTGGTGCGATTAGAAGTTTAAATCGCACATGAAATTGGTTATGTGTGGTTTGACAAATTCAAAATTGCACATAAAACTATTTATGATTGGTGCAGTGCAGTTTTGAAACCTGTGGTGCGACTTTATTTTGTTCGATTTCAAATCCAAAATCAATTGAACATGTGTACTGAAAAAAAATCTTTTCTATGAGAAAGAGTGAATTGTGTTAGGTTATAATTTTCAAAATAATGAGTAGTGAAACCTTTACTAAGATTAATTGAAATTAGTGAATTGAAAGTTTACTTGAGATGAAAAACTTACTTAACGGATATAGCAAGTTTCTTTTGAATGGAGTCATAAGCCAACAAGAAAGATCCTAATGAGATGTCATAATGGAAAACCAAACGTGGATTTATGTCTTTGGATATTAAACCATCTAAATACAACACAATATTATTCCATTCAAAAACATTAAAACCTGGAAAGTAGCAATTTTCAATGAGCATAAATAGATTTCTTAACTTAAAACAAAATCCATCATTTATTGTAATAGAATTCTAACTTAACTAATCGAATTTTAGCAAATAAAGTAAAATTAGAGTACATAGTGCTACTATGCAAATCACATTCTCAAATGGTAAGTATTGCGTAAATTGTAACAACAAATCTTGATTTTTATCATAATCTTGATTCCTTTACCACATTCTTTATCATAATAAAATCACTTATATTAACCATAAACATATGGGCATCCACAGCCAATTAATTCAAACAATATGTTCATTTGAGTTTTAAAATTACATATCACTTAACATCAAACTATGTTTATCAATTATAAAAATAAACAATCTTTTGTTTGGAATTAGTAAGCAATTGAAGACTGAATTCAAATATTATACGACGTCATTTTGGTCTATATAACTTTGAATATATATATATATATATATATATATATATATATATATATATATATATATATATATATATTACTGGTGCAGTGCGACTTTTGCGGAAAAGTAGACTGCGAAACTCGAAACTAAATTGAAGATATGGTTTTTCAACCCTCCTATTGAAAAACCATCATATACGCCAAAATCATTTGTAGGGTTCTATTGATGCAGTTTGATCAATTTTTTGCGTAATTTTAAGGTCAAATTCGATTTCTTACTCAATCTTAATTAAAAGCACAAACTTAATTTTGTTTCATCAATTTTTTGTTCGACTTTACTATTTTATTAGCACAAGTACTATCAAAATTTAAAAATATTTTTATCTCTAATAGAAATAGAAAAAAGAAAGATAATTTTTTTTCCTATTCAAATTAGTACAAGTACTATACAAATTTATAAATACTCCATTTGTCCTATAATAAACGTCATAATTTGACTTTAATCGTCAAATTAACAATTTTTAAAATTAATAAATCTTTAAGAAAATTCAAAATATACGCCAAGAAATTATAATTATAATAAACTACAAAGAATGTACTACTAATATGAAGTTGAATGATTTAAAAATTCTATATAAATATTTTTAATTATTTATATTAAAAATGGACAATTTGACCACTAAAGTCAAATTAGGACGTTTATTATGGGACGGAGGGAGTATATATTATCCAACTTTGTAAAGTATTTAAAAGACATCTGACCAATCTCTAATAAAAAAAAATAACTTCAAAAAGAATTTTTATTTTTGGTTTTACCAATTTAATTTAAAAAAATAACACTTTTTTTTATAATTAATTAAGACAATATACACATTATCCTATATATTACCTAAATTTATTAAAACTTAAAATTATATAAAATCACACAATTAATTGTATTAATAATATATGTAAAAAAAATTAAAACATAATAACTACAAAATTAGTTTAAAAATTATAGTGATTTAATTATGAACTAATTATCATAACTAAATTAAAACTTGAATTTTATACTTCTATTCGGATTAGAATTTTAAGTAAATTTTGTCAATATAAACATTAATATATAATTTCATTATAAACATAAATAAAATTAAAGCAATTCTTGTGACGACCCCAAATCCGGGTCCCTCGAACCTCGAATCCGGTTCAACACGAGTACAACATTTTCCTTATTGTTCATGAATTACAACAATATTATAATTGATAAATAACCATTTATTTACAATTTTACAACATCTCTTTCTATTCCAGAATCGAAATCTTTATACATTCCTAATATGTCTTAATATCATACATGATACGACATTTTATTACAATCAACTTGTGTATTTAACACTCATAATACATACCAACCAATTCTTATACTACACAATCATTTTATTTGTCCAATTCGGACTGATATCTACAATGGTCGTGCTAGACCTTCAGTGAATGTAATATGCATTCATGTTTCTTGATCCTTATCAAGACTTCAAATCCTTGTACTATCTGAAAATATTGGTTTAAGCAAGAGTGAGCACGACGGCTAAACAAGTTTAACAGTTACACATAACATATTACATGCTTCACATATACTCTGCAATTTAAACTTACATCATGCTTTTTATGCATTTCAGTTTATGTCATACTGCTCATGCATCACATATCACATCTAGCATTTCATGCTTCATATTTTACATGTAATCATACCTCATGCATATCACAATTATCATCAATATCCTTTTATTAGCAATTTAATATCACATCATAGCATGTCAAGGCACATAGGAGCAAGTTCTGAAAAACTTGTCTGGTTCGCTTCTACCAGTTATGTTTATTTGCGTCTTTCGTTCAACCTACAATTTATATAGGAAATTGACATAATCATTTGATGCAATAACTATTACTTAGCCTTTATATAAGACTCTAACTTTAAATTATTAACTCTTAAGATGTCCGACAAACGAACCCTTAAGTTCCGGACAAAACCCTAACCCAACCCCAGTTGGATATGTCGTGTATGCTCATCTAACTTACACATTCACTACACGTTCTTCGTACGACTTACTTTTAATAAGTTGTCAAAAATTTAGTCACGAATTGACTATTTACATCTGTTTAATTTAATTAAACATTCTTCTTTTTCATAACTTAATGATTTAGACATTTAATAATGTACCAAATACCTCAAAATATTATCTACCCTTGATAATATACAACTACATTCAAATATTATTAACCATTTAATAATATTTTAATCACTTATTAATATTATTAATTATTTAATAATATTTTAATCCCATATTAATAATATTAACCATTTAATAATATTTTAATCACTTATTAATATTATTAATTATTTAATAATATTTTAATCACATATTAATATTATTAACCATCTAATAATATTTTAATCACTTATTAATATTATTAATCATTTAATAATATTTTAATCATTTATAAATATTATTCACCATTTGATAATATTTTAATCTCTTATTAATATTATTAATTATTTAATAATATTTTAATCATTTACAAATATTATTCACCATTTGATAATATTTTAATCTCTTATTAATATTATTAACCATTTAATAATATTTTAAATACTTCTTAATATTATTAATCACATTTACTAATATTATTCACCATTTAATAATATTTTATTCACTTCTTAATATTATTAACCATTTAATAATATTTTAATCATTTATTAATATTATTAACCATTTAATAATATTTTAATCACTTCTTAATATTATTAATCATTTAATAATATTTTAATCACTTACTAATATTATTAATCATTTAATAATATTTTAATCACTTACTAATATTATTCACCATTTAATAATATTTTATTTACTTCTTAATATTATTAATCATTTAACAATATTTTAATCACTTATTAATATTATTAATCATTTAATAATATTTTAACCACTTATTAATATTATTAACCATTTAATAATATTTTAATCTTTTATCAATATTATTAACCATGTAATGATATTTTAATCATTTACAAATGTTATTCATCATTCAATAACTTTTTAATTATATACTAATATTATTGATCATTTAATAATATTTTAATAATATTCAAATAATACCAATAGTTAACTTTTTAATTGTGTTAACTTTAGTCTTTATGTTAAATATTTAGCTACCAATTAGTTACTAATAAGCTTCATATATTGGTTTAGTATTCAAACCCATTCAGTTTACGCTTATTTCAACTTAAATTTTCATTAAAAACTTGACCTGGACCTACCCGACCCGACCCAGAAAACTTACACATTCTGTTTTGAAAGCCAGGGCGCTCAACTGGGCACTGGGGCATCCAAAACAGAAGCAAAATCCTAAAAATGGGATGTTCGACCCTCCGATGCTCTGACAGCCATAACTTCTTCATTTTAAAATATTTTGGGGTGATTCTTAAGTCCATTCTCATCAGAATTTCCCCCTCTACAACTTCTCTTTAGATCAAAAATCCAAATTCCAAACGGAGGTGTACTAAAAACGGCTCACAAGGACAGAGTGAAAACTAAAATCACAAATCCTTGGTTTTAATGGTTCAAACTTGAATAAAATAAACTCTACATAACCAAATGACACCAACTTAGTGTTGTTGTCTTTCTAACTTCTTGTTTTATAATATTTCATGGTTCAATCATATTTTTGAAAATGTTTGACACGAAATTTAAAGATCGAATCACTTAGGGTTTTACCGGTAAATCGTTATATATATGGGCTTTCCTTCTAATTTTTTGCGTACCACTCATACAAATACATGTATTAACTATCTCAAACCATGAATATACCTATATATCATAGTTTTAGACTTCTAGATCATCAAAATAACTTTTGATCGGTTAAAAATATATTTTACCCGTTCAAATCATATCTAAACTATAAAAATGAACTAAAGAAGGTTTAGAGCATTTTTTAACCTTTTATACATGGATGCTCTCCTTCCTCTTGACATGATCTTGACTTGTGATTCCCTCTTGTCCATTCTCTAGCAAATTTTCTTGGTGGATCATCAATCTCATAAGAGTAACTCTCTATATCTCTCAAGAAACTCTCCCTTTTTCTCTCTAGAAAATACTACAAATGACCAACCAACCTCACCAATGAGTGGAGCACTTCTATTTATAGCATAATGTTAATCTTTCATTAACCTCCTAATCAACTAGTGTTGGTGAAATTAGGAGCTTAAACTAGATTACTATTGCATGGAATGACTACCATGAATGACTATTGGTGTGACATCCATCAAGGTTGCTTGTAAGCAACTTTTAGAGTGTAATTGAAGCCATAGAAAATCCACACTCAACATTTCCATGTGGGGACCCCTCAAAATTCGGGATTTACAATTTATTACACCAATTTGACTTTATTTTTATGTCCTATATCATTATATAAGTATTCATATATATATATACACCAACATATGTATACATATTTACCTATATATGCACATTGGGCTCCACTTTGGACCTTAGAATTAAATTATATTGGGCTCATTCATTTAATTTGTTTGGGCTCAATTTATTTATTACATTGGGCTAACATTAAATACCCTATGTTACATTTAATTAAAACAAGCATTGGGCTTGATTAATTATTACATAGATCAATGTTTAAATTAAATTACATGGACTACTAGGTTAATTAATTTGACCTAGTTTAATACCTCCATTGGATTTGTAATATAATTCAATTAGACTTGCTATAATTATTTCTACCACATTGGGTTACTTAATTAACTAATCCATAGTTAATTCTCATCACTACCTTTCTTCCTCTAGCAATTAACCAATGTTTGGTTAATTCTCATCACTACCTTTCTTCCTCTAGCAATTAACCAATGTTTGGTTAATTCTCTATCTTGCCTACCAACTAGGATTATTCAATTAACTCTACATTAGTTAATTCTCTACACTCAACAATATCTCCCAACACTTTGACCAACATTGGACTTTTAAGTGTTTGGGCTACATAGCTTACTTTGCATTGGGCTCTCTTATTTAATTACTTGGGCTACCCAACACAACTCTCATATCATTTATAACTTGGACTTGGTAATTAATTTAATCGGACTATCACCATACTTGCCAACATTAATTAATTGGACTTATATTAATTACCTCTTGGGCTATTAATCAACATAACACTTGGGTTTATTATTTAATTACCCACCTTCAAGCAAATATTCTCATATTGGGCTTGTTTTAAATCCATTAATGGAATCTATATAACAACGTAATAATTAAGTTAATTACTTAATTAATTACTTCACATTATTATCATCCAAGACAATCATCCTAAATTTTTCACAACTTTAACTCATACTAATATAATTAATCTAATTAATTATATTTCATGACTTCATATTTAAACTAATTAATTTATTAGTTTAATTAAGTATTTATTTTACTCATCTTCTTTTTTGGCTAACAAGCACACTTTAGTTATATATGTATATCAGTATAACCACCTTCACTTCTCAATTGAATTTATTTTCTTAATAAATTCTCTACATGCATCATTAAAATATTCTTACATTTAATTTCTAACAAATCAATTATGTTAAAAAAAATGTTTACCAATTTTCTACACATCTTACTTCTCAAATTCTAGGTTTTAAATCTTAACCTTTAATTAAATCAATTAAGATACTATTTTAAATCTTGAAAATATCTGGGATATTACAATTCTTTTCTTATAGTCATAACTAAATAAATATGACTTTAATGTTTAGCTTAATAATTGATTGATTTTAACTAAATATTTAATAATTTAATAACTATAATTATCTTCTCAAAATTTTAATTAATATTTATCTATTTAATAATATAATAAACTATTATCTATATCGTCCGTACTTTGTACGGGGGTTGATGAACTTATATAATTAAAAGCACATACTTGATTTCATAATTTTTTGGTTCAATTTTTTCTTTTCTATTCAAATTAGTATAAATGCTATCTAAATTTGAAACAATAAAATATTTTCCAAATTTATAAAGAGTTCAAAAAAAAAAAAAAAACTAACCTGTTAAGAAAAAGGAAAATTTCTTTTGTTTTTATATCTCTAATAGAAAAATAATCTTTTAAAAGAATTTTTATTTTTATATGTACCAATTTTATTATAAATTTTTCTTTGGCAAAAAGGGGATTACCCACTGTGGTTGTAACGTTTTAAGCATTAAGCCACTAAATTTTTAAAAAATACAATTGGCAACTGAACTTATTAAAAACTATTAATTATCTCATTCTGTTGACAGATGTTAAATATTTTTGTATGTGATATTAAAAAAAAAAACCAAAAAATCATTATTTTCCTACATTGGCAACACAAAAAAATAAAATAACAAAATCATTAATTATGTGACAAAAATTAATTAAATAATAATAAAATTAAAATAAATATTTTAATACATTTTCTTTATAATTTTTTCTCTTTTCCTTTCTCCCTCTCTTCGTTTTCATCTTTCAATTCCAATTCCTTCTGTAAATCCACAGTTACATCAGGCTTCTGCATAATCCACATCAAATTTACCCACAAATTCATCCCAATTCGATCTCCAAAGCCCCATATCAAATTTCAAGCACACCCAATTCAGAATTTCAGACATACAAATCAAAAACCTACATATATTTACCTATAAAAAATTCTGAAAGGGGAGGAGCCATTAAACCTACTAGAGACATAAAAATGGGAAAAAGAAGGGTGGGAAATTAGCGACTGCCAATTTCCCACACAAATTTGAACCGGAATATAGACTTAACCAGCAGCCTAATGAGAATTTCAAGCAACAGTGATTCTGGGAAGTGACGAAGATCATATGTATAGGAGACTAAATCAAGATCTGGACCGGAGCATCCGGTTCAGAAGATTGGTTCACCTTGTTGGATTTGATTAAAGCTGAACTTATTTGGTGGGTTTGATGCTGAGAGTATCTTCTCTTTCTGGAATTGGGAAAAGGGGTGGCGTTGAGCTATTACCCTCATCAGAACCTCAATTGGTTCTTCTTCTGGAGCTGTTGCAATCTTTAGTTACTCCCATTCCGCCCCTTTTGGCAGCAGAAGCTCCTCTGCAAAACCTAAAAAATAAGCTTTTTAGAGAGAGAGGGCGCAGGCTGACATGAAGGCCAAATAATTCAAATAAGTATTTACATGTTATATCATGCATCTCACGTCGCACTTTCCATGTCATTTTTTTGTAGAGCTCTTCTGTGAGGATATAAAAATTAAACATAAATATTTTATAATTTTATTTATTTATACTTTTACCTTTAATTAGGAGTCAAAATATAAATAGATAAAATTATAAAGTATTAATACCCAAATCTTATATCCGCATAGAGTTTTTTTTTTGTATTTTGTATTTTTTTAAAATATCATGTACATAATAAATAAATGGACGTCCAACTAATTTGACAGAATGGTTTGATTCTAAATTTTTAATTAGTTCAGTAGGTTAATTAAACATTTTTAAAGTTTAATTACCAAATGCTAAAAAATCGACAACCATAGAGGAGGAATACCCTTTTTTGCCATTTTTCTTTCACAATTTTATGTAAAATAATATATTTTAACAAAAATTATATAGGATAATTTTATTATTAAAATATTATTAAGATATTAAAAAATCTCCTAATAAATCATGTGATTTGATTATATTAATATCAGTCGTGAATTTTATTATTAAATTAATATTCTAAATAAATTAAATTTATTAAAATTTAAAATTTTATCAAATCACATGATTAATTGTATTAATAATAAATCTAAATTATATTATAGTTGTAAATTACTTTAAAAAATTTATAGTGAATTCATTACTAACTAATTGTAATAACTAAATTAAATTTATTAAACATTAAGTTTCATAATTCAATTAGGATTAGAATTTCGACAAATTCATCCAATCTAAATAAAATTAAAATAATTATTTTCTCATAATCATAACTAAACGAATTTACATTCTATTCAAAGTATTTAACTTAATAACTGATCGAATGAACCTAACTATAACTTTTCAAAATTTTAATTAAATATTTATTATACATTTAATTAATTATCATAATAAATTATTATTCATTTATCATAATAAACCATAGCTACGTACATGTTTCGCACAAAGTTGGTGAGATTATTAATTTACTAATTTCATTAATTAGTTTGGTTTTATTCTTTCATAATTTATTATCAAACCTTATGATATTATGTCATCATCATGCTCTACTTGTTGGAGTCCTATTAAGTATGGGTTTTATTAGTAACTATTTAGATTATTTTAAAACAAATGAGACTTTAAAAAGTGTGTTAATTGTAGTTAAATTCTAAGTCTATACCAAAAATCAAAAACAAAGATCAAAAAGCCAAAGACGAAGATCAAAAAACCAAATTTTATCTTATAATATATGTATATATAGATTATATTAATTTATGAAATAATATCACTTAATCTTTCTAAACCTTTTACTTTCTCACTTTATTTTTTTTTTTGAATTTTGTCTCAATAATTTGTTTTCACTTTTTTTTATCTAAAAAATTCAATTTTTTCATGTTCAAAAATCACTCTCTCTAAAAATATCATTTAATATAAATACAACATATATCTATATAAATTCAATTAAAGTAAACCTAGATTTATATAAACTAGTTACACTCATTAAAATAGAAGTATAAACAATGTCGATTGCCAAAACAAATCAGGTCGATGATCCACACGATTTATGGGGTACTTAGCTTCTCTATATCGAATTTAAGGGTTCCAAAAGAATAGCCCAATCAATACCATTACTTAACTCCATATATCTAACAAATTGATTAGTTACTTCTAGATAGAGAATCAATTTTATACGTAATATAAATTAGACAACTTTAAATTTTTAGAGAAAAATCAAAGAGTTTTAATTATTTTAATAGATTATATAATATTATTTAGTAGTATAAAATTTATTTAATAATTTTAACACAATCAAAACTTCATTTTCTCTCAAATTGAAGAGTCGACAAATTACTATTGGATATGTAAAAACTTATAGAATTTATTCTCTTCTAAATAAGAGCTAAGTTTAATCTCTGCTTCATTTAAAGTTAGAATTAGTATATACTCCCAAATTATTTGATCATTATTAACTTTTGAAAGTTAATATGAGATATTTTTAAACTTAAATTTGAGATGAATCATTAAAATTATGAAATAATAAAATTTACAATGAATAATAATTTTTATATAGTTTACAATATTTATCATCATATTATATCGTATGGGCTTATATCGTATGATTTGTTATATTTTTATTTTTTTGTGTGGATCAATAGGCTAAATCAAATCAGATCCATGATTTGGCCCATTTAAAATACTGATCCAATGGATCAAATTATCCCAAATCAGCAATAATTCATGAGTTCTAGTTTTGATCCCAAAAAAATATATTAAAGTACATCAAATCAGGATTAAGATTTGGCTAATTGACAGCTCTATATCACACTTTTTAATATTGTGTTGAGGATGGAATTAAATTGTTTTTTGTAGAAAAAAAAAACATAGTTGAATTATTATTTTTTTTAAAAATATTAAAACTACGTATTTTTAGTAAACATATATTTTTTTTTTCCTAGCAATCTCTTTTCTCTAAAAAAAAATTTGCGTCTTTACATTGTAAGTAATACATTCTCTTCATGGCTTCTTCTCACCAGGTGATTTTTTTTATTCACTATCTTGTTGAATATGTGAGTCTCACCACTGAATTTGAACTTTCTTTGGAAATGATTTTACAAACTTTTTTATATCTCTACCGTATATCAACATATATATCTTCTAGTTTTAATTAGGGATTTTCTATGTAATGATCTTCTTTTAATTATGGGATTCAATATAATGACAGTGTTGAGAGTGTTATAGTGACAAATTAAAAAATATATTTAGGCTATGTTTGTTTACAAAAAATATATTTAGAATTGGACTATTTATATTAATTTAATATTATTTCGAACTATTTTATTCCATGACGGGGGATTAAATAATCCTATGACCTATTTTTTTTTATCATTCTTAAGGCTATTTATGTGGGATTATATAATTTCATGAAAATTTTTGGATTAATAGTCCTCTTCATTTTAAACTATTAAATGGTTTGATGGGACTAATAATCTAACATTAAAGGATTAATAATCCCTTATTAAAGGATTAAATAGTATAAAGTTATATTAAATTAACGTAAATAGTCCAATTCAAATATATTTTTTGTAAACAAACATAATCTTAATTTAAAAGATAGCAAAATTATAAAGACGTATCAAGTACTGATAATTAGAAGTTAGTGACCAAGTTATCTCTAATAATGATGTGTGTGTGTGTGTGTGTGTGTGTGTGTGTGTGTGTGTGTGTGTAATGTGTAGAAGATGTAAAAATGAACCACTTTTGCTTGCTGAATTTTATTTTTTCCTTTATGCTTATGTCGCCCATTAATTCAAAACTTTCTGAGCATCATGTTTGGTTTAGTTTTTGAATGCATTTGTGCATGCGGTATCTTTGTAATGCAACCAGGGGCCGGAGCCATGAAATAAACTTGGGTTGGGTTGGTCAAAACAGCCAACTTATTTACTTTGGATTATATAATTATATAGTATATCTAGTAAAAAAAATAATAATTTTATGCTTATAATTAATTAATTAGTACATAAAATCAATGAATAGTTGCACGCATGCTTATATATGTTCGATTGTTGCATTAGAATGATAAGCTAAAATCAGCTAAAGCTGAAATGGGTGAAGTTAAAGAAGAAAACGGAATGTTAAAACTTGTATTAACGCAGATCATGAAAGATTATCAATCTCTACAGCAAGAAAACTTGAAGAAATACGAAGATGTCGCAGCTTCTTTACACAAACAAGATCGTGATGAAGAACCGGATCAACTTGTTGCTCTTAGCCTTGGCAGATCTTCATTACTTGAGCCTAAGAGTAAGGAGCTAAAAAATAATTTGGGACCAGGCTACAGTCCACCAAACCCCCTCCTGACTCCGCCCCCTGAGTGCAACAGTATTTGTGAAACTCCTAATCGTGTTAATTTTGCAGTGCTACAAGGGGACTTGTAATTTTCACATATTAAAATACATTAACTAAAGAAGATTTTTTTATTTAAAAAAGCTGAAAGTTGAAACAAAAGTACTACCAAAACTACAAAATTTTACTAAATACGTGTAAAGAAAGTTATCTAGTATTAACACTAAAATGGATTTTATATATATATATATAGGGTGCCCATCCACAACAACCGGTTTCTGAGAGTACTATTGCAATAACCAATGCAGAGGACAATTTCTTTGTAAATTTCACCATGTCGTAACAGCTTGTTGCGGTAGGCCTTTGAAAACTTTTTTAACACTGTCGCGACAGCTTGTTGCGGCAGAGACCAAAAATCGGTTGCTGCCTAGCAACCAGTTGCTCAAGATTAACTTTCATATATATATATATATATGAAAATGATCCATAACAACAATTTGTTGGATCAATTTTAGGCATATACATCTATACTCATCCATTACATTAATCAACAACCATGATTTAAAATTGAATCTCGTCATCCACTGTTATAGTAACAGATTTCAAAATTATAAAAACTCCCAAATTTCAACTAAACTATTACAAATTTGCTATCGCCTGCTACCAATATTAGCGAATGTAGATTAAAATTTTATTTTATATAGTATATGTTAATGTTAAATTTTGTATCACTCGTTTAAATCACAAAACAACGAATAAAACTAGACGTCAAACACAAATAAATCGAAAGAAATTAATACAAGAACACGAGAGATTTTACGTAAAAACCCAATTGGAAAAAAATCACGGAGAGAGAAAATTCACTAGTATAATGATTGTGTTTACAGATTTCTTTAAGAATAATGAAGTGCCTAAGTGCTGAAAAATAAGAATTTTGTATATAGTAGATTGTGTTGTTTTTTCAATCCCTTACTTGTAGTCATATTTATAGATGTCACGTACACCCTAATCCAATTAGGGTTAGGAGTCTTTTCATAAAGTTATTGTCGACGCCGGGAAAAGTTGTTTCGTTTTATAATAATATCCCTTTCCAATTTTCGCCCTTTTGGATTAAGATGTGATTTTTTTGGAAAAAGGGTCGGCGTGAATGTCGATGGGGTTTGAAAGATCGATATTATGATGAGCCAATTGACCAGATCCGCCATTTGGTATATTTGAAATAGATGTACCAACTCATCCGAATTTTATTTTCGTAATCGCTGGCTCATATGTGACTCCGAAATTAATTGGTCTGCGAACCGAGATTCATAGAGTTCGGGGGCTTGCTTAAGCGAGGGGAAGGTGTTAGGCACCCCCCGACTTCCGTGAAACACGGTTACTGCTATCTTGATGTTTTCATATCCTTTAAATCCTAAAATGTGTGTGTACGCATGTGTGTGCGTGTGTGTATGCGTATGTGCCTATGAAAATTGTCGGAATGCTTTGTTTTGAAAGTACTTCAGAAATCTCGTTGACCCTATGCACGAAGGATTTGATTTAATCGAAGAGTTCGTTTTTATTGTTTTTTGTTTCGATAATAAAATCGATGATATTTTGTAAAATATATTTTTCAAATCCTTCGTCAAATAGGAATAGAGCTCATCCGACACTTGCAATTTTATTTTAGCCTAAAGATGATCTAATATCCTACTTTGATTGATTTTATGAAAATCTTCATATTTTCATTCCAATACCTTTTTTTCGTGTCGAAGAGGAAAATCAAGCATTAAAATGCCGTTAAGGCTATTCACGGGCATGTGAGTCATCCAAATAACCCCAAATGCCCACAATCGCACATTTCACTATCACGGGGCCTTAAACTCGATTTTCGACTCGATGTCGTTTTAAGGCCCAAAATTTACATATTTACAATAAAGGCGCATCGCGATCGCTACATACGTAAAAACTATGAAATAAAGTAAAAGGATATCATCGGGAGGTTAGGAGGAGATTCCATCCGCAATAAATCCTCTCTAACCGTCCCTGATCCACAGATCTACAATATAGATTGACTACATTGGATCTAACTTTAAAATAAACAAAATCAAAATATTTAATATCACAATACGCCAAATATTCGGATCTACAGTAGATCCACCCAACAAACACAATAAGAACGAAATAAAACTAGATCTACAAGATTTGCTATATAAAACACAACGACGCTATGAAACTCGGATTTTTTCACATTCCAAACGATGAAATAGATGCTTTACCACTTGGAAATCAAAATAGGACACAAGGATTGTACAAAAGAGGAAGAAATCTCACTTTTTATCACAAACCCGTGGGTTTCTCTCTCTCAATCTCGCTTTCTCTCTCGATATTTCCTCCATTTTTCTCCTCTTTTCTTCCTCGCGGATCCTCTCTCTCTTTTCCTCACGGATCCTCCCCTTTTTTCTTTCTTTTTCTTGCCCCCCGTCGCCTTCTTTCTCTCTCGCGTTTCTATTTTTTCTTCCTCCCCGCGTCTGATGAAGAAATGAAACTGGAAGAGGCGATTTAGAAACTCAGATCTTGGCCGCAGGTGTAGCTGCGGTCGGCTTCCTCGATTTTCGTGTACTGATGTCGATCTTTCGTTTTTTCGCTGGAAGGCTCGTATTTTGCAATCCGGAAATCCCTGGGAAACGTGTCATATTGTTCTGGGAGGCTAGTTCGGAGGGCTGCGACTTGATATAGAATTTGCTATTTGTGCTTGGCTTCCAGGGGGCGCTACCCCCTTCCACCCCCGCCAGCTCACCGGCGAGCTGGGCAGCTGCTCGCTCACCGGGGAGCGAAACCCCCGACCACCGTAAGCGTAGTGGTCATTAGTCGTCTTTTGTGATCAAATCAGGTTCTTCCTGGATCATCTGTTTGCGGCTTTGACCGTAAGTCGTTGAGGTGGCTTTGTGTTGAGGTCCACCTTCCTTTTCGCGTGTCGGGTCAAGTGACGATTTTGCCCTCCTGCCAGGGTTAGTAGAAAAGTGCAAAATTTGGGTGTCTACAGTTACCATATATCACCAAGTAATTATTGATGAATTCTCTTTCAAATTAGACTTTTTTATCTCTCCCAAATAAAGAAACATAATCCTATTTTAATAAAGATTATCCTATTATGCAAGCTGTCAAAATAAATGTAATAAGACTCAAATAATTACAACCCAACAGTATACATACTAGAGTTTTGTGTGTGTGTAGTAAGGAGAGTGATCCACATTTAATGTTGAATAGGAACCCTTATTCATCCACCATCCATTCTTTGATCTCGTCGAACTTATCGAATAATTACGTGGAGTTTGACCCCACATTATTTGTTTTTAGCTTTTGGATCATGCAATAAACGACTGAATCAACTGATGAATAGGGGTTCTAATCCAACCGTGGACACTTTTGTGTGTGTGTGTGATGTATATAAACCCTAAGCACTAATTTTTTGCAAATTTGTCACAGAGTCGTGATAGAATCGGATTCCGTGGATTGAAATCTCAAAGAAAGCATGTCTCTCAGCTAGACTTTGGATAAAGAAAAGAATTAGGGAGAGAAGAAGAAGAGAAAAAGAAAAAGAGATTGGAAATTTTGATTTGATATATTCGATGATTAATGTTAATTCAAATGTACCCTTATATAGGCTTTAACACAATTCATCCTAGCCATTTATCTTATAATTATTAAGTCTAATCTCAACCTTTAGATCACTCTAACTAACAACTTACATTATACTTATTTTTAATAATTAAACCGTCCGTAACATATGAATTTCCATTAACTTATATTCTCTTTGTTGTAAATTAAAATATCATTATTAATTTTTTGAAATTCGTTTAAGACACTTTTAAACTTAAAATCGACTTAAATTCCTTTAAATTTAATCAATAGAATGATAAAATTTGTAAACTAATTATAAAGTAATACTCATTGTAACAGTTATCGTTTCATAATTTTTAATGAATTAACTTAATTTTAAATTTTAAATTAATTTTTAAAAATAAATAATAATCTTATAAATTAAAACGAATACAGTATAATGGTATGATATCTTCTCAACTCGCTGACTTATGATATCAACCTAAAAAAAAAGTCTCTGACTTGTGATATCAATCTAAGCATTTTAATTCTCCTTCCTCCAATATATTCCTATTCTTGATTTTTAGTCCTGATCTCATTGGAAGATCATAAGGTGAACCCACTAAATTAAAGCGCTTAAATTTTGTACAACCTTAACTCTCTCTCTCTCTCTCTCTCTCTCTCTCTCTGAGGTGTCACCCTAGCTAGCTAGACAGTAAGGTTGGTGCCCCACCTTGAATTATTTAAAGAGCCAATGTTAACCTAAAATTAAACTGGTATCAGTCAAGATAATATTAGAAAACCTTTCTGATCAAAATTTAGTCAATTGTGTTGAATTTTTGTTTGAATTGTGGGAGCTTTGAATTAGGACTTGAAATTGGAGAATTCAGTTACACTTACTTCTCTAACTGAAGCGACATTGGCGAGGTTGGTGAGGTATATGTGTGTGGCTTCATATATTCTTTAAGTAAGAATTTATCAGGTTTAGTTAGTTCAACCGCTTAACCATCAATTTCCTTCCATTTCATCTGTTTGGTGATTCCCATGTTCTTCTTCTTCTTTTTTTGCTAACAACTAACTAATTAACTCATTGACAATATTTAATTATTTATGTATTAATTTAAGTTATTGGTTGTTTCAATATATGTGCATGTGTCTCTGTGTATATACACACACGCATACACACAATTCATTATATATTTTTTCATATTTTTGACTTGATCTATATCAAACATTTAAAGAGAATGCTTGCATGCAAGAGTGGTTCGGTGCATGGGAAGTTATAATGACTCTCGTATAGTTCATAACTAAATGTTCCTTTCGGCATGCGTGAATTTGTAATTATTTGATGTACAAGATATATAATCAGTACTCAGATGTAAAATAACGATAATTTTTAATGTAAAAAGGAAAGGTGGCATGTCATACGTCTTCTTTTTGTGCTTTCATATGCTCTCTCAATTAAAGTCTAAATCTTTTTGGAGTTGCTTCCCTCCATACCTTTTTCTCCAAAAAAATAAAATTAATTAATTAATTCTAAATAATTTTTAAGATTTTATATATTATAAATAAAATCAACACCTATCACTTGATTTATCATACATCAAGACACCAAATCCAAAAATAACGAGGCATTTTTTTACCATCCAATTAATATGTACATTTCCAATCAAAATTTAAATTGTTGAAAATTGTTAGCAAGTTTAAAAGTATAATTAAAAAAAAAAAAATGTTCCGAACTTTTTGTGTTGATGGTCATCTTTTCACTAATATATTTGGATTGCTAGTGGCAAAAACACAAAAAAAAAAATATATTAAGATTGAGAAGAAAATTGGAGGAAAAGGAAATAGAGAATAGCTAGCTCCAACATTTTGTAATGATGATGATAACATATGGGAGTAATTCATTCTCAAAATTTGATTTATCTAAATAATTATAAAATATACATTAGAAAAAGAATTCAACTGAATAACTACGTTCTCTTATTTCGATATTATTATTTGGTAGGGAAAAGTCAAAAACTTTTAAGTCTACATTTACAACTTCCGAACACTACTCTAAATATTATTATTATCCATATCATTAAAAAACTGTATATGGCATAAGTTTTAATATAAAATATATTTTTTTAATAATGTAAATGATAGTACTGTTTAGAGTAATGTTTGAAAATTATAAGTGTAAATTTATCCATCCAAAATAGCCTTGGGACCGGACATGATATATAATACTCCCTCCTTTTTATTATATTGGTTGTTTTAGAAGAAAAAAAAAATTCTAAAAAATAATACGTTTTATATATATCTAAGAGAAAAAATCTAATCATTTTTTATTTTACCTTTAAAAATAGAGTAATTGAGAGAAAAAATAAGAAGAGTAATTAATTAATGCATGAGTAATAATAAAATTTCAAAATAATATTAATTGCCTGATATTAATATTAATAAAAAAATTAATATATATAATTATATTTTAAACAATCTATATAATAAAAATAATTTTCCATACCTTAGTTGGGTGGGGTTCGTCATTGCTGCTTTTATGTCCCAGAAGCGACAGTTAAGCCCAGACTTGCGATTGTTATAGAGGACGGAGCTACGTTTTGATTAGTCAACCAAATCCTAAGTAAATATTTCACAAAAAATAGGAGATATCTAATATGCATAAAAATATCATGCCCCACTCGTGTTAGACAAAATGATTAAGATTATTTTTTTTAAGAATTTAAATTATCACTATTTAATTTTAAAAATATATTTTATTTTGGAGGTTACTATAGAATTTGACAATAAATTAAGATAAATTTTGTAACACTGGAAAAAGAGAAATTTTAACTATCATCTTTGATCTTATAATTAAAATTGTGTCATATTCTAATTATATTTTTACTCATAAAACTATTGATTTTAATTATGAAATTCACTTACAGTTGTAACGGTATCCCTATTAATACTCAATTATGTAATATATTTTATTATAAAATTATCGTGTATGTACAATTTAACAGACGTTCCGTATATTAGTAATTTATTTAGTATATCAAAGTAGTGACTAGTTTTTGTCGACAATAAAATTTATAAAACTATCCTCCCTTCGTGTTCATGAACTTTATGTTACGGATAATTAAAATTTAAATAGATATTATTCTAAATAAATTGTTCGAAAAAATCAGAATATCATATGCAAGCTATAAAATTAGTATTAAAAATGAATCCTTTTTTTTGTTAAGGAGGAAATAACAAACCATCCCCTCCCTTGTGCGTATTGTGTTGTGTGTATAAATATAGCACATACTCCGATCACCACAGAAGCTCATTTTGGTTTGCTATGCTCTTTCAAAAGAATAACCACCTCCAAAGATACACCATTTCCAACTCCCTCATTCTTTCATCCTCTCTCTGTTCCTCTTTCTCTCTCTTACCACCTATGTATGAAGAGGGACGGGGTACGGAAAGAAATGGACTCCATGTAAATCTTCAACCAATTTTTCCATTCAATTCATTATAAATCTTCCGTCTTTTTTCAAAGAAACCCGATATGGCTAGAATGGTCCCTGAGGAAGGTAATTAATTAACTACTTTTGAGCTTCTTTTTTTCCCCTTTTAATCTCACTCAATTCTTGGCTCTGTTTTATTTATTTATTTAATGTCCTTTTTGCATATCAGAAATTATAGTAGAAACCCCAGAAACAGAATTGGTAGAAGATGCAGAAAAACAAGGAGAAATCTCTGAAGATTTGAAAAAAATGGAGGTGGAAAGAGATGAAGAAGATCCTTCTCCAAGAGGGGTGTTGGAGATTCCTATTTCAGGCTCAGACTCTGATAACAGCAGCAATTTTAGCTCATCACATTTGGACGAGAAATCGCCTGATAAGGACGAATCTTCATCTTCGTCATTGTCATCGTTATCATTGTCATCGTCGGACGATAATAATAGTCCGGTGCAGTGGAAAAATATGTTTGATAATATTAAGAAGAAGTCAGTGAGAAGGTTATCTTCAGTTGCTTTGATGAATGTCTATGAGCAATCAAGAAAGAGCTTGAGGTGGAAGTTTGGGAGTCGTCGTGCCTCTGAGGATTCCATTGATTGTGGAGAATGGATGGTGCCAAAGCCTTCATGGAGGAACTTCACTTACCAGGAGCTTCAGGCTGCCACTAAAAATTTTAGCCCTGGTTAGACAAAAGATTAACTTCTCATCTTTCTCCTCTGTTTTTATCTTCTTTTTTTTCAGTTACTTCTTAGAATTCTTTGTTTTTAAACCTTTAACATTCTGGTGCCTCTGTTTTACAATAATAATAAATCTATGTGCATAATATGGGTAGGAAAGATTAACCAAGGGAAAGACACATTTTTATTTTTATTATTATTTTTGAGAAGAACGGGCTTAGTGAAATAAAAAATTTATTTGCACGAGTCTTGCGCATACAACCTATTTAACATAAGAGAGTGTTACTCATAAATCTAACTAACGCACCAACTCCCAAATGTGCCTAAAAACTACTTTTTATTAACATATGTAGATGAATATAATTTATATACATGTTTATCGATGCCTGTTTAATTTAATCAATCTATAGATGGGGATGAAATATCAACCACCCCCACATGGAATAGTCAAAAGGGAAGTTTATTTGGAGAATATAGTTCTTGTCAAAGCAAAAATAGGATGCAACCAGAAAATGAAGCTGATGGTGGGACCTGATTTTTGACCAAAGCATCATGTATTGAGACCGTTCGGGAGACTGATGTGAACGTCCAACGACATGTGTATGGCTTATCCTAAGTTTATTTATGCATTGCTTAAGTTTACTTTTGTCTACTCTCTGCCGACACTTGGAGACATTCATGCTCGAGTATTATTAATGTTTTGCACACTGTTGCTTATGAATTCAGATGTTATGTAATTGGTATCAGGTAATACTCGAGTATTTAAAAAGATAACTGTAAATAGGTAATTGTATTACACTTTGAAACAATATATAACGTGGGTCAAGAAATGAGACAGAAAATTTGGACTCCATGCTTATGACAGATTTTCCCACGTCTGAAAATTAAGTACCATTTCGGATGGAAATTATAAAGAAAGTGAGACTCTTTTTGTCGAGAGGGAGTATCATTTTCTCTAGTAATAATGCAAATTATTAGATAGCATATCATTTCAGAGCTTTGCCCATTGTTTTTTCATAAATTGCTGAAAAATCTAGTTGGTGTGTACTGTGTAATTAGATATAAGTTTCTTCTCATTATTCAAGTTAGGCGGCCTAAAGTTAGTAGTTGTGAATCATAAAGCCAAGGCTGCTACTTACAATCAATGGTATGCTGGTGAAACTTTAAAGTGTACTCCATTATTGTGTTGCAGTAAATTTTGTAATTATGTGGACAATTCTTCTTGACTGTAGCCTGCTTTTGTACAAACTAAATCAAAATCAACTAATTACTCTTAAAAAAAATCTGATTAATTTGATAGGTAAGTTACTTGGGAAAGGGGGGCATGCAGATGTGTACAAAGGGTGCTTACCAGATGGTCAAGTTATCGCGGTGAAAAAGATAACAAAGAAGGAGAAGAAAGATGAGGACAGAGTTGGAGAATTTTTGAGCGAGCTTGGGATCATTGCTCATATCAACCACCCAAATGCTGCTAAATTAATTGGCTTCAGCATTCAAAATGGCTTACACCTTGTCCTCCAGTTTGCTCCAAATGGCAGCCTCTCTACTTTACTACATGGTACCGTATAATTTATTTGTTTAACAGTGGGAATTAATTAAATTAACTCCGCTACACAATTAAACTTATAGGGCTATGACTAAAGAATATTTTGTAATTCAGGTTCAACAGAGAGCCTGGACTGGAATATAAGGTTTAAGATAGCGCTTGGGGTAGCTGATGGTCTAAAGTATCTACATTCTGACTGTCAAAGGCGGATAATCCATAGAGACATCACAGCCTCAAATATATTATTATCAGAAGATTATGAACCTCAGGTTATCTTATTTTGTGATTAAGTTCTGACAAAGAATTTCAAGTACTCCATATTTGTTTTCATATGAAACTCTGGTTCTTTAAAAGTACTTGCATATTTTTTATTCTGAGTTTCTTGATTATGTTTAGATATCGGATTTCGGGCTAGCAAAATGGCTCCCAGAGAAATGGGTTCATCATGTTGTGTCACCAATTGAGGGCACTTTCGGGTATCAAGAGCTGCTTCTGTTACTAGTTTTATACTTTTCCATGTCTTTCACAAGCTTATGTAATTTTATTTTATTTTTTTTGGTTACAGATATATGGCCCCTGAATATTTTATGCATGGAATTATTGATGAGAAGACTGATGTGTTTGCATTTGGAGTTCTGTTATTAGAGCTTATAACAGGGCGTCGATCAGTTGATTCTTGTCGACAAAGCCTTGTGATGTGGGTATGTTTTGATAATCCTGGAACAAACTTGAATCCTAATATTTCCAATACCAAAAATATATAAATTGGACTATAAATTATTAATCATGCCTTGTTACCTTATAGGCAAAACCACTGCTGGAGACTAATAGTGTGAAAGAACTAGCAGATCCTAAATTAGGTGATAATTATGACATTGTTGATATGAAGCGTGCAATTTTAACAGCTTCAACATGCCTTCATCATTCATCCGATGTGCGTCCATATATGAGCCGGGTAATTTTCTTGTTACAAGGAGCAAGATTATGATAATCTTTATATGTTGATTATTAAATTGATGATTATGAAATTGAGTTTTATGGTTATGTAGGTTGTTCAATTACTGAGAGGGAGGAGTGGAGCAGTAGAGTTGAAACAAAAGTCTATGGGAGGGAGATCAGTTGTTGTAGATGCTTGTGGCATTGAAGATTATACTTGTACAACTTACCTCAAGGACCTCGATCGCCATAAAGAACTTGTTATGGAGTAACTAAAAGTAATCTCCACATATAATTTCCCTAGTTTTTGCTTCATCAGAATGGTGAAGCCCTGAGGTGTCAACTTGGAAGATGAAACCGACCATATGCCGTGCTGGTCTATATTTGTGAGTTTTATTTTGGGAATATATGGTAAGGTTGGATACTTTATGTCAAATTTTAGAAAGAAATAGTCGTCTAACTTTTCCTTTCCATCCAGGACCAACCTACCTTGGCTGACATGGCTGTAGCTCTCTTTCTCTGTCTCCATGTTTATGCATACATGTTCTTTAGCCCTTTTTTTCTCCTATATAAGAGTGGTTCCTTCTATGGATAGGGAGAGAGAGTAGTGGGGTACACATTATGCAGCTATAGAAGAAAAAATGTCTGTAAATTGTATTGAATTTATGAGAATCTAGTTTATACATGCTTGCTTTTATGCTACTACTACTTCATCCGGTATATCTTTGAAAATTTTGTATGTTTTCCCCTTTGTCCTTTTGGAACATAGCTAGTTAGCCACTAGGGGTGAGCATGGTGCGGTTTGGTGCGGTTTGAAGTCCAAACCGCACATGAAACCGCTTAGGTGCGGTTTGACAAATTCAAAACCGCACATGAAACCGCTTATGATTGGTGCGGTGCGGTTTTGAATCGTTTGGTGCGGTTTCGGTTCCAAAACCAATTGAAATAATTAAATTTTATGCAATTTAAATTAACAATTTAGCATCACACAATATTAAATACTACTTTGATAATACACAATTTTACTTATAATATTTTGTCTAAACAAAAACAAAATAGAACCTAAAAACATGAATAATGATTTATCCTTATATATGAAAATTCTAAATAGAAATAATTACAATTTGGGATAATTCTAAATATGTGTAATTCTTGATATGCTTCATTTAATAGTGCATGATGCGGTGCGGTTTCTTAGATGCGGTTTTGCTCGGAAACCAAACCCAAACCGCATTTGCAGTTTTTCAACCACCTAAAACCGTCGCATACGCCGAAACCGTTGGTGCGATTTTAATTGGTGCGGTTTGTGTGATTTTTGGTGCGGTTTCGGAGGTAATTCGGTTTCTTGCTCACCCCTATTAGCCACTACTGTTAACTTAACTTGGAAGTCGATAAAACTACATCTTTTTTTTTTCTTTTTTTTTTTGCTAAAATAAACTTAATCTTTCAACAAAGCATCAGTCCTTTGGAAGTACTGTCCCAATCATATTGTCTAATTTATTATTTTTTATATTTTTTCTAACTTACTAAGCCACGATTGTCCTGATCGAACAGAAGAATCAACTTGATCCCAAAGGCAACTGAAGTTAGATGAATGCAAAAGGTTTGATCTACCCTTCTAATAACAAAAAGAAATTGCTGTTATAAAACAGATAAAAAAGGCAACAATAGAAATTTAGCAATTACATGAAGTATACGACTGTATAAAATCATTTGCAGTAATCTTATATTTAAGAATGGAGGAAGTATACTTTCATCAATTAATGCAACTAAGAAAACTGAACTGATAATTGATAATAGGAGCAAATCCAAACAGAGTAATTTTAGCAAAAAATCCAAAACTTTTCCCCCAAAAAACAAGTTCCCCCCAACCCATCCCAGCACATTTCATCAAGCCGTCCTAGGCGAACCATTGTTCTCCCTAGCAGTTACATCTCTATCCTCATATTAAAAAACCTTGTCTCTCAGCCCTGCTAATACTAACAGTTGTGCTAAAGCTCAATAATGAGGGTCAACTTACATTTTAAAATGCCACAGGAGCAAAGAGGTCAACATTAGGTGGATGGTATTCATTGAGAAAGTTGACCATCTTGTCAAGTTAACAGGATTTGTGAGGCCAAAGGAAAAACTCAGCTGGTGGTGACAAAAAAGGTGCCGGATTTACTAGCAAAGACACGGAACCAGAAGTATCAGAAATGCCTGCATTGCTGGAATGAAGGTGACTGAAGAGGTTGTGATGATGAAGCGGAGTTGTGGTCTCAAATGGCACCCCATAGGGAATCGCAGATACCTGCTGATTCGGCTGATTCGGCTGAATGGCAGCAAAACTGATTCTACTTTCGCTGCTGCTGCTCTGCTGGTGCTCATTATTGCTCAAAGATGGCTTTTGCTCTGCCTCAAGTGAGAGCTTTAAGCGCCTTGCTGCCCCACCTATAGGAAGAGCACTACTGGCAATGGTTCCAACATCATATCGGCTCATCTTAAAATTGGTTACTGCATTCACACCCCTAAATTTGATTGCTGCTATGTCATATGCCTCAGCTGCTTCTTCCTCGGTGACTGCATAATTGCATATATAAGATCAAATGACTATTGGTACAACAAATGCTCCTATAGTAATAAATTAATAATCAATGAATTGTAGTCTATTATTAATATCTGCCTAAACAATTGTGATGATAAAAGTAAGGAAATTGTGTCATTTTATACTATCACTAAAACAAATTACGACTCTTTTTTCGGAATAAAAATGTTTGGCAAACAAGACTCCTTTTGTGGAATTGAGAGAGTATAAGTTGAAGAGCTCTGGAACCAAGAATAATTATCGTTGTAGAATTTGAATTACAAGGAACAGAACATTCTAGTTGTTGAAAATTGGCTCATAGTTTGTCAGACGCATGCCTCCTCATTAAAGCTCATTAATGCTTGTGGTTGCATTTGTCAATAGTCAGCAGACAATAAAATGGAATTGTATGCGGTATGCGTGCGGAAATCTAATTTTTTGTGTGCTGCAGATTATGACTATTGACTTTGTCCCACGAATCAATGAATATTGCTCCCTCTATTTCAAGTATAAATAGAGCATTCAGTTGGCAAGAAATACAACGCATCAGAAAAGCATCCGAGAGATAGAGAGAGTTAAAAACTCAGTTGAGTTAGAGTAAAGAGTGAGCTAGGTAGAGAAAGAGAGAAAATAATCAGTGAGTTTATTTTCTCAGAAAGAAAGGTTGTATTCTCCATATTATTTTCATAATGGATTTCTGAGATCTCTCCCCGTGGTTTTTTTTCCTAGTTGAGTTTCCACGTAAAATTCTTGTGTCATTAATTTTTTATCTCATACAGTTGTGTGCGTGTGTTATCTTAGTGTTATTTAGTGAGCCTGATTTCTCAACAATTGGTATCAGAGCTTTTGGTTCACGCCGTTGGTGTCTAGAAACGATCCGTTTATTGAGAAATCTCGCAGGTCACAAATATAAAGATGACAAGTACGAGTTTGAGGTACGATGTTGAACCATTTGATGGAAAGTCAAATTTCAGTATTTGGCAAAGTACAGTCAAAGATGTATTAGTTCAACAAGGATTGGCGAAGGCACTAGAAGGGAAAGAAAAGAAACCAGCAACTGTGACAGAAGAAAAATGGGCAGAACTTGAAGCAAAGGTTGTGGCAACAATCAGATTGAGTTTGGCGCCACAGATCAAATATCAGGTTTTGACAGAAACCTCTCCGAAAGACTTGTGGGAGAAACTTGAGAAAGTTTACAAGTCGAAGTCTCTGTCAAACCGGTTATATTTGAAGAAGGAATTGTACCGGCTTCGGATGGAAGAAGGGTCAGATTTGACCAATCATATTAATGAGTTTAATAGATTGGTGACCCAACTGACCAGTATCGATGTAACGCTGGATGAAGAAGATAAAGCCTTATTGCTTCTTGTTTCTCTACCAGATTCATACTCAACTCTCCAGACTACTCTCCTTGTAGGGAAGGAAAAGCTTGCAGTTGATGATGTGATGTCTGCAGTCCTGGACCAGGATAAGTTCAGGGGCACTACTTCCAGAGATCAAGGAGATAGTCTTCTTGCATTTTCAAATGGACGTGGCAGGGGTCCTAATCGAAAGAAGAATTTCGGCAAGGAACGAGGAAGGTCTCAGTCGAGATCAGGCAAGAAGGATATATCTCAGGTTGAGTGTTATCATTGCCACGAGAAGGGTCACTTCAAAAATAAGTGTCCATTGTTGAAAAAGGAGAACAAAAAGAAAGGTAAGCAGATTGAAAATTCTGCTAATGTTGCTGAGAAAACGGATGTCTGCAGCGACGGAGAGCTGTACACAGTGGCGGAAAATGAAGCTTCACGGGGAGATCTCTTATCCGTTAGAGACAGTAGCAGCCTTACAGATTGGTACATGGATTCCGGTTGTTCTTTTCATATGTCCCCTCACAGGGATTGGTTTGATACTTTTACATCCTGCAATGGTGGTTCCGTGATATTGGGTAACAATACAATCTGCAAAGTTACTGGGATAGGCACCATCAAAGTTAAAATGTTTGATGGGGTCGTCAGAACATTGGGTGATGTAAGGTATATTCCAGAGTTGAAGAAGAGCTTGCTATCGGTTGGAGTACTTGACTCTATAGGCTGTAATATCTCAGTCAGAGATGGTGTCATGAAAATTACCAATGGTTCAATGGTAATTATGAAGGGTCAGAAAAAGGGCACCCTCTACAAGTTGATAGGGGACACAGTTACTGGTGGAGCAGCGGTTTCTGTGCAGGATAATTCCAACAGTGATTGCACAGAATTATGGCATAGGCGACTTGGTCACTTGAGTGAAGGCGGAATGAAAGAACTTCACAAAAGGCAGTTGCTGAAAGGTGTCAAAACATGCAGTTTGGAATTTTGCAAGTATTGTTTGTACGGCAAACAACGAAGGGTTAGCTTCAAGGCAGGAGCACATACCAGTAAGAATGTACTTGATTATGTACATTCAGATGTTTGGGGCCCGATCAAAGATACGTCAATGGGTGGAGCCCATTATTTTGTCAGCTTCATAGATGACTACTCCAGAAATGTGTGGGTATATTTTATGAAGCAGAAGTCCGAGGTTTTCAGAATCTTTAAGCAGTGGAAAGCTAAAGTAGAAAACCAGACTGGAAAGAAACTAAAGTATTTCAGATCAGATAATGGCATGGAATACAAGGACAAGGCATTCCTACAGTTTTGCCAGGATGAAGGTATCACCAGGCACTTCTCAGTTAAAAGAACTCCAGAGCAAAATGGGGTTGCAGAGAGGATGAACAGAACTCTGTTGGAACGCGCCAGATGTATGAGGTTGAATGCAGGTTTGTCCAAGAATTTCTGGGCCGAGGCAGTCAACACAGCCTGTTATCTGATAAATCGATCCCCTTCAGCTGGAATTGATTACAAAATTCCCGAGGAGGTATGGACTGGAAAACCAGTTGATTTTTCTGTAATGAAAATCTTTGGTTGTCCAGCTTATGTTCATTTGCCGGTCGAGGAGCGAAAATCCAAACTTGATCCAAGGTCAAAGGAATGTATTTTCCTTGGATATGAAAATGGAGTCAAGGGATACAGGTTATGGGATCCGGTGTCCAAAAAGAAGATTGTCAGCAGAGATGTGGTATTCAATGAGAAACACATGTTGAACAAATCTGAAAATGAAGAATCTGCAGCAAATGAGTTGCAAAAACACCCAGTTGAGGTGGAGCTTCCTGAAGAGACAAAAGAAGCTGAAGAGATTGAAGATGATCATCCTTCAGATTCCCAAGAGAGGTCCTATAATCTTGTTAGAGATCGGGGAAGGCGAGTCAGCAAACCAGTGCAAAGATACGAGTTTGAAGACATGGTTGCTTTTGCCTTAATTGCAGGTAGTGGAGATCCAACTAGCTATCAAGATGCTATTTGGTCCGAGGATAATGATAAATGGGCGATAGCGATGGCAGAAGAGATGGAGTCTTTACAGAAGAACCAGACTTGGGAGTTAATTCAACTTCCAAAAGGATCAAAGGCTATAGGATGCAAGTGGGTGTTCAGGAAAAAGGAAGCTCAGTCTGATAAAGAAGGTGAAAGATTCAAGGCCAGATTGGTGGCAAAGGGATTCTCTCAGAGAGAAGGAATCGACTACAATGAGATCTTCTCACCAGTTGTGAAACACACATCAATTCGGTTGATCTTATCTATCGTAGCATCACAGGATATGGAGTTGGAGCAGCATGATGTGAAAACAGCTTTTCTCCATGGTGATTTAGAAGAAAAGATCTACATGAAGCAACCGGAGGGATTTATTGAACCAGGGAAAGAGGGCTTAGTTTGTAGCTTGAAAAAGTCTCTCTATGGTTTGAAGCAGTCCCCGAGACAGTGGTACATGCGGTTTGATAGTTTCATGGTATCTCATGGTTACTCTCGTTCTGAGTATGATCCATGTGTATATTTCAGATCGTTGGATGATGGTTCTCTAGTACTGCTGACGTTATATGTCGATGACATGTTGATAGCAGCAAAGGGGATGACAGATATTCTTCAGTTGAAGAATTTATTGAGCAGTGAATTTGAAATGAAGGATCTTGGGTCAGCCAAGAAGATCCTAGGTATGGAAATTCACAGAGATCGTCAGGTGGGAAAACTGTGGTTAACTCAGAAAGGATATGTGCAGAAGGTCTTGGAGAGGTTTAACATGCACAATGCTAAACCAGTTAGCACTCCGTTGGCAGCACATTTCAGGTTATCTTCACGGTTGGGACCACAGATAGAGGATGAGGTGGAGTCTATGTCCAAAGTACCATATGCAAATGCAGTGGGTTGTCTCATGTATGCCATGGTATGTACAAGACCAGATATCTCACATGCAGTTAGTGTGGTTAGCAGGTATATGGCAAATCCAGGGAAAGAGCATTGGAATGCTGTCAAATGGATTTTTCGTTATCTAGCAGGTACAACCAATTATGGTCTTATGTTTGATCGTGATACTGCGAGAAGTGAGGTTACAGGGTTTGTTGATTCGGATTATGCTGGAGATCTAGATTCAAGGAGATCTACGACAGGGTTTGTATACACCTTTTGTGGAGGATGTATATGTTGGAGGTCAGTGTTGCAGTCTACGATAGCATTATCAACAACAGAGGCTGAGTATATGGCGTTGACAGAGGCAAGCAAGGAGGCTTTGTGGTTAAAGGGACTAGTTGAAGAACTATGTTTCATGCAGGGCAGTATCCAGATACAGTGTGATAGTCAAAGTGCTATTCATTTAGCGAAGAACCAGGTGTTCCACGCTAGGACCAAACATATAGATGTTCGGTATCACAAGATTCGTGAGTGGCTGAATAGTGGTGACATTGCAGTTCACAAAGTCCACACAAAGGAGAATGCTGCGGATATGCTCACAAAGTCAGTTACGGCAGAAAAGTTCAAGTATTGCTTGGACTTAATTCATTTCGTTGAATGCTAAGTTCGTGGTGGAGTATCCAGGGAGAGGGATACATTCACAAACACGAAAAAGTTCACAATACGCAATATTTGGAGAATATGAGCCAAGGTGGAGATTGTTGAAAATTGGCTCATAGTTTGTCAGACGCATGCCTCCTCATTAAAGCTCATTAATGCTTGTGGTTGCATTTGTCAATAGTCAGCAGACAAGAAAATGGAATTGTATGCGATATGCGTGCGGAAATCTAATTTTTTGTGTGCTGCAGATTATGACTATTGACTTTGTCCCACGAATCAATGAATATTGCTCCCTCTATTTCAAGTATAAATAGAGCATTCAGTTGGCAAGAAATACAACGCATCAGAAAAGCATCCGAGAGATAGAGAGAGTTAAAAACTCAGTTGAGTTAGAATAAAGAGTGAGCTAGGTAGAGAAAGAGAGAAAATAATCAGTGAGTTTATTTTCTCAGAAAGAAAGGTTGTATTCTCCCTATTATTTTCATAGTGGATTTCTGAGATCTCTCCCCGTGGTTTTTTTTCCCAGTTGAGTTTCCACGTAAAATTCTTGTGTCATTAATTTTTTATCTCATACAGTTGTGTGCGTGTGTTATCTTAGTGTTATTTTGTGAGCCTGATTTCTCAACACTAATTAATCTCATTCTGGACGAAAACTGTTGTCTAACTAAAACAATTAAATACTCAAAAGAACAACTTTTATAGCTATTTACCAAAAGTTCCGAGATAGAGATCTTTATTTCCTGCAACTCGACCAATCCTTGCTTGCCACCGCCCTTGTTGGTGTTGCCTGCCCAACATTGTCACAGTTAAGTAAACAAGATCACAATGGACAAAAGAAAGTTGAAATCTTCAAACTAAATGCTGGCATGTCCAACCAATCTTATATATTGAGTGGAAAGTGCTGAGACCTTGTTACACCCCTGTAAATAGATGCTCCCCTAGAGAAACCGCTACTTTTCCTGGAGATATACGGTGGCAAGAAATTAGTGAGAAACTCCTGCAAGAACCTAGACATGGTGGCGTCACCACAGTAATAAATTTGAATTAAATATGAAGAAACATGGTAACTTAGAAACACCTCCTTAGCGAGGCGATAAATTCTGGCTTAGTGACATTCTTCATCTCCTCAAGTTCTTCAGTATAGTTTGAAACCTAAAGAGGGGAAAAGCATGTGGCTTAGGCTTGCATTCAATTTAGTTTTACGTCAACTTTTCATGCACAGGTAGGGTAAGTAAACTGAGATAAGAACTAGATAGTATTATAGATTACATGAAAGTTGGTGGTAGCAGAGGGACCCCAATATTTCAAAGTTGCCAAATCATAAGCTCTTGCTGCATTATCTTCCTGATCATAGCCGCCTAATAATTATAAATTTAACCAAGCTAGATACATTATTCAAACAGTTCTGTGAAGTATCAAAACTCGGAAGATGTATAAAGAGAAGTAGATAAGCAAATGAAGAAGTTGCTTACCCAAGTACACTGCAGTTGTAAATTTCAGAATTTGAGTGACAATAAATGATCCCACTCCGTGATTCATGCAAATTTCAGGAAAATCAAGTTAAACATTAGTTAATGAGATAGTGTGAGATTTCTGCATTAAGCAAAGGAAAGCAAAGCTAAAAAGGCGATAAAATGAGTGCATATACATGCACTTGTACAAAGGGGTGTTAGAGAATAACAACCCAGCGAAAAATAATAAGAAAGAGAAATAGAAAAAAAAAACAATCACACACAAGACAAAAAAATTCCTGTTCAGCTGTAACTTTTATTTTTGGGTACTTCTATACTTATTTGGAAAAATTATCTATAAACCTTATCCTCATAAAAGACAAAGGAGTATGGTCTCATCTCATTTATAAAATACAAATGAAATGGGACCATATTCTTTCGTCTTTTTTGCGGATAAGATTAATGGATAATTTTTTCGGATAAGTTTAAAATTTTATTTTATTTTTTGGCTAAGAATTCCTGTTCTGTATCTTTCCCTGACCTGAAACTTAATAGCCAATCTTACATCTTTTCATATGCAATTTCAAAAGAATAAGTTTACAAACATAACACTAAACACAACATTAATTCTAACAATTAAAAAGTGGGGTCTGGAGAAAAATTCATGCGTGACCTTATTTTTTAATAATTATAATGAATGTAGTGTTATTTTTGTCGTTTCCATTTCAAAAAATGTCATTGGGAAACTAGAGTAATTAATTAGCGGATGGGACCGGTGGGTCAAACCAGTCTACATTCTAAATTTAGCCATTGTTACTCTATTAATAATTATAAACCCATTTGAAAACCCTTATAAAGGGGTGAAAAAGTTTGACTTGATACTTTTATGTACAAGATAAAACCTTCTCCAAGTATAATGAGATTTGATACACTGATTTCTGTTGTGGGACTACTGGACTGCTATGTTAAGATTTAGGAGGACCTAACGGAAGAAAGTTGGAGGGGCCAACTATTATTATGGGATGGAGATGGTACATATTTGCATTTGTGAGCTTATATTTTCAACGCTCATCTTTTATTTTCAATGCAAATACTGTTGTATTAATGAAAATTGTTAGTTGGAAATATCATTTTCTTTTTATTTTATATGGATCAATAAATAACCCCATTAATTGTTAGATGTGCTGGGCCACTGCATTAAATCGCATATACTATAATGTACTCAGATTTATTCTTTAAAAATATAGATGGTATAATTTAAATCGGTTGACTTGGTCAAATTATTGAGGGACTGTGGCCCAGGAAAGCAAAAGCAAAAGTTAGAAGCCCGATCCTGATGTAATTCAGAGTTGCAGACACTAGCTTTCAAACTAGCTGATGTTAGTATATACTTACTTGGTAGGGTAACGTAGACACTGCTGTAACCACAAACTATGGACAGGGATAGAGTAAATTTATTTCTGGGCAGAATAGTCATGTGGGTAACAAAGAATAAGGGATTAAAAACAACAAAGTAATACTCAAACTGAACAAATAAGTACAAAATGTACATGTGTGTGTGTGTGTGTGTATATATATTCGTGAATTAATTAAAGTCGTGATTTGAAAGAACGAAAACGCCAACCTAAGACGCCCAGTTACAAGTACTATCCTTCAACATCAATGCATGCAACCTCCTTTCTAGTAAATGTATAGAACATGTATAACTATTATGCATATGAGAGAGAAGATCAAGGACAAATGATAAAGAAAGACCTTGACGTCCTTTTCTGGCCTGACCCGCTCTTCTGTAGGTATTATCCCATAGATGTGCTTCGTATCTTCCCGTCGATCTGTGTCTGCATCATCAATATATACGTCCCACCTTTTTAGCAAATTGTACAACCGTTCTTTTTAATGTTACGAAACGCCCCCTTAAAATTAGCAAAATTTAAATTTTAATGAAAAGTTTTTGATCATTTAAAATGAGTTTGGTACTCCTCATCAATTCACTTGTTCTAAATCTTTTTTTTGCCATTTTCAACTCGTTTCGATAATAAACAGAGGGAGGCTAAAAGAAAAATAAACAGCAAAATGAAAGTACATAGAGAGAAGGGAGGGATATACGTACCTAGTAACACCTTTGTAAACCGAAGTTCTCTGTCTAAAAGTATCACCGCCAATCTGCTTACAATTATCTGAATCAACCGAAACAATAGTCTTCTCAGATGTCTGATTACTAACCCCCAGTGACAAAACACTACCAGAAGAGCACTGTGAGTAAGCTACCAACTCGTTTCCTGAGTTAATGGACTGACCCGCTAGCTCGTGCTCAGCCCGTCCAACAGAAGCCGAATCATCATCAACTTCAGATTCCAAAAAGACTTGGAGCTGATCAGCCATAGTTTTGAGATATGATTGGTCGTAAATCTGAGTCAAGGACGAGTCCTGGGTCATCTCCGTTTGGGTGTATGCCATCGAATCACCGCCGAGAAAGTCTTCCAGTTTGGGTGGTGGAGATGTCTCGAACGTCGTGAAAATGGAGGAGAAATCATTCATTGCTTCTTTCAGTTGGTGATCACGTTGATGATGATTTCCTCCTCTGTATATTGGATTCTGCCAACCAGCTGTACAGAGAGTACTAATCAAGTAACAAGAATAAATAACTGAAGCCTTTATTTTAACAAAGAAAAATAAGAAACTGTTTGGGCATGAAGAAAAGAAATGCGATACTTGAATCACAAAGTCTCAACTTTTAGGTATCAAGAAAACAACAAAATGTTCATTCAATAAGGCTTAGCTGGTTCTTCAGCTATTACATGAGATTTTCAAAATTTAAACGTAACAGAAATTAGTAGACTTTGTTGCATTAAATTGTCCTTTTTCACCAATTTCTTTTGCAGTCTTTTGTTTGTTTCTCGAAAAATTCTAGACTTATCTAAAAAAAATACTCGTTAACTTTATCCGCAAAAAAGACGAAAGAGTATGGCCCCACTTCATTTGTATTTTGCAAATGAGATGGGGTCATACTCCTTTGTCTTTTATGAAGGTAAAGTTTATCGATACATTTTGAGGATAAGTGGAGAAGCACCCTTGTTTCTCAAGAAACAAAACACGAAAACTCTGGGATTTTTTGCACGTATGACTACCATTAATTTGAGTCCGTTATTTTTCCAAACAAAGTTGACTAAATACTTGTGTGTGTGTGTATATATATATATATATATATATATATATATATATATATATATATATATATATATATATATATATATATATATATATATATATTAATTCATAACAAACATTTGTTAACAAATCTCTTACCGTTTATTACCGCGGCTAGGCAGACAACATCGTTTTGAATTTGGCCTGGTGGCATATCCTACATGCGACCGGGCAAAACCCAAAGTGCTTTCGTTTTTTTTAATAATTTCAAATTTGAAGAAGATAGTTTAACTTAGAACAGATAAATATTCTTAAATCAAATACGATATCTCTCCAACTTATAATAGATGATCAAATTTCATACCTTCATTTTTCTTGTCTTCAATACTTCTTCTCTTTATCTGTAAAGTTATCATATAATTTTCAAAGTTCATGCAAATTTTCAATTCAGACAACTCAAACCTGGTACTTTGAGAAACATAAGTTGCATGCTTGCTTTTCTATGTATATTCATAATGATCAATTAACGACGTCGAATGTTTGGCCACAACTCCTACATACGGTCAAGCTAAAAAAAAAATTAATCTCTCTGGCCTCATCCCCCCCCCCCCCCCTCTCTCTCCCTCCTAGCCATTAGATTATACAATGAACGGTGAAAAATCATGTATTAAGTTTTATTATTTCATAATTTTGAGTGACTTTGAAAAATCAATAATGGTCATGGCATGCAAATTTAATTAGGCAGCTCTAGGTCAACTGCAAATAACTAATTAGCTAGGGAAGAGCAGGTTTGGAGAGAAATGAAAGAGGAGGGGATGCATGGATGGGAAGCAGGTGGAAGGGTCATGATGGGAATTAAGATGGAACGGTTTCATCTGCCAACCACCGTAAAATCTAACGGACGGAGGGAGGGAGGGAGGGGAGAAATTATTCCATGCCCCTGGGGCATGGATGAACAGTTTGCTCCCCCTCTCACATGAGGGTGGGGACCACGCGTTGTGGCACGGATCACATGGATGTGCATATAATAATTTTTCGAGGGAGGGACATAAAAAAGTTCACTTCAATAATCTTAATTAATTTTGGGACCGGAACTTGAAGAAAAATTGTCTAACAACTAACAAGGTCGCCAAAGATCCGGCCCAGCGTACATTAGATTATAGTATAATAAAGTAGCATGCAGTATTTTTCTTTAAGCATGCATTAGCAGCAGACATGGGTGCGTAGTTCTTCCTCCCTATTTTTCCTTATTTCAGCGGACGTGGGTGTCGATATAGAGACATAAACATGATTAATTTCTTATAAATGATAATAAACTAACTCCTAAAAATTTCCTTCCTTCATCTCTGTAAAATATTACTAGAATAAAAAAAGGGAGAGAATTACTTTTTAAAAAGAAGTGAAAAATAAAGAGCTGAATGCATGGCAGTTAAAAATAAAAATAAAATAAAATGGAGGTCTCTACCATATGAACTACACCCCCTTTTCCTAGTTTTCCACGTATATTTTTTGAAACCTTGTTTGTTGGGATACCCGAACTTACCAATTTCATTGGGATTAACTTCATCATGTCTCAATTCAAAGTAAAATACGGCTCCTAGTAATGTTCAAAGAAGCTAGCATTTTCAAGACAATTTCAAATATTTATCAGATCGATAAGAAACCTAAGAGGCAATGACAAAGAAAAGAGGACCCTGCCTTGCCATCGCCGCTAAATCATGGGAAATAAAGTCCAAATTTGGCTGTCCCTACCCCCAATAAAGTAAATTACCTAATCAGTTCTTTAAATACTTTTGAAAACCACCCTTAATTGATCTTTGATTACAATTCAAAAAATCCCAACTCTAACCACCCCATTTCCTTTTCTTTACAGTATTCACACTCGACCTTGTAACACAATCATTAGCTTTAATCTTTTTCATGTGATGAGTCTAGAGATAATGGACGCTCAAGAAGAGAAGCTGTGTGTAGCCATTGGCAATGATCTTCAAGATGGTATGGGGACATTGGAGTGGGTACTAAAAAAGCGGCCTCCTAAAGTCCTAATTCACTCTCCATACTCGCTCTCTACGCAGTTAATAATAACATGGGGAAAGATAATTATGTTTACACGCCATGTAAGGACTTGTGTTTCTCATCTTTCAATTCCTTTTCTCTTTTTTGGCTGGATTTCATAAACTATTATTACTACATTATTTTCTGTTGCAGTTGGAAAACTACCCAAAAGTTCTGTCAATGATGAGAAATTGGATAATCTAAGGAAGCCCGAGCAAGTGAAGAATGACAAAACACTATCCAAATACATAGCCTTTTGTGGCAAGGTTTGTTATATATGCTGAAATTTCAATACATAGATCAATGAGATTCACTTCGTAGAATTACATAAATACTGGTAGACCCCTTATGTTTTTCATCATCAATACAGTTGAATTTGTAAGAAAAAGTTAAAAATATCATTTTTTTGTAACAAACTTATTATAGTCAAGGCAGCTTTGTGGCAAGATTTGTTACACACTATAATGGAAAAGGTCACACTTATATACAGATTGAGTATTAAACTTTTGAAATTTTCTTAATTGATCACAGGTGATCTTAATGTCAAGAATCTCAACTTTCACCTGTGATCGTTGTAGAATTAATATCCTCTATTCGGATAACCAAATTAGTCATGGGAACTACATTCATGAAGCCCTCATCATCATGGTACACAAAAAATTACAAATAGCCTTTTCAATTATTTGTTATCAATTTTTTGGGACAAAAACAACTTTTGATAATTGACACTATGCCTTAAAAAAATTTGTTGTTCTTTTTCAGGAAATCTAGGAATGCAAACAGTGGACCGTTTTACAGTCACCGGAACAAACCTGATTTCTGTGAGTTGCTCATAATATGCGGAGGGAAATTGGTTTTCATGAGAGAGGAAATTAATGAGGGATTTATAGAGGATGATCAAGGAAATATGGTGGGTAAGGTTAGTAGAAAGAATAGTTTCAAAGGGTGGCTGGGAAAAATGTTCCGGGGCAATTCTGCTACTGAAAAAAGTCCCCCGCGCTTGACTTCTTCATCCACAAGTAACGATTCGCCTAACCAGTGGGATAAGTATGCGGAAGAGATTGAAACTTATTTCAATCAATTGTTATCATCAAAATGCAGATGAAGAAGATGGTGAGGTGGCAAATGGCATCTTATATAATAGCATCAAAGAGCAAGATAGGGCACAAAACATGGTAGTTTGATACTCCCCGTCATTTTATTGGTAGTACTACAGAATGAAACGATGTCCTTTAAGTATATGGTAATTTCGTCATCATATTACCATTACTAAACTAAACTTTGTTTTGGAGAGAAATTATTTCATGTACAAAATCGGTGATAAACATTCAAGTTTGATAATGATTTTTGTGGCATAAATATCAGACTGCTGCAGAAAAAATTGAATTACTGAAGATGAGAATAGGCAAAGCGCAGGATGCAATCCACTTGCAAAGAAGAGAAGCCAAGGCGAATGTGGTAAGGCGAGCAAAAGCCGAATGGGCTATTTCTTTAAGTACTCGTCAGGTAATGGTTATAACTATAAGTTGTATAATTTGGTCATGCTTTACCATTCCTATTATCTGTAACAATACTTGTTTTCACTCCTCAGGCTGAAGAACTGGAAGCTCGTGTAAATACAGAGATGGCAAAGAGACTTGAACAAACGAAAGATTTAGAGACCACGAAAGAGGAACTTCATGAGATCAGAAGTGAAGTTTAAAGGAGGAGCAATCTCAATTCAATTCAAGAACTCCAACTCGAGCTCTCAAACAAACTAAGAGCATCCTCTGTCAAAATCACGAGTTGAGATCATACCAGAGAACGCAGTTGGCTAAAGGGCAGATCTAGTTCGAGAGATTGAGGTTCTCAGAAGGTAGAGAGATGTTATTCTGCGTAGAGTTGAGTTTTGTAGAGAAAAAGATAATGCAAGCGGGTTGACAGAGTTGAGCTTTAACTACAAGGAATTTACCCCGAAGAAATTAGAGTGGCTACTGATGATTTCTCTGAACGCTTGAGACTGAAATCTCTGCATATGATTGGAATAATGCGTGTAGAGGCCGCATGAAAGCTGCCACGGTTGCAGTCAAATGTATGGTTCAGTTATGGACGGATGACTAAGCTTTCCAAACCAAGGTACATTATGATAATTAGGCCCGTTGGACTCTCATTTTGAGATGGATGTAATAATTAGGCTCCGCAGGAGGTACCCGATTGCTGACAAGATAAATAGTCACCCGTCAGTTGCCTACCGTTTTCTCAAGTTATTAAGTCTCGTGACTGACAGATTGACCTTTATAATGTAGGTACGTGACGCTACTCTGCCAAGTCCAGCATCCTAATATCGTGCATTGCTCGGATTCTGCTGCAGCCTACAATACTTTGTGTTCGAGTATATGCACAATGGCTGCTTAAGGGACATTATTTTCCTCCAGAAGCTCTAGGAAAAGAAACCATGGGCTCAATTGGCAGACTCAAATCGTATAGCCGCCCGGTTTGTGCGGGCCTCGACTTCCTTCACCAGGCCCATTGTTCGCGGAAACCTGAACCCTTCCAAAATCCTACTTAATCACAATGTTGCTAAAATTCATGGTTATAGGCTTGCTTGGTGTTATGATGAGGCTGATATTAAGTCGGATATTCAGGCTTTTGGAAATCTGGTACTGCAGCTTTCAACTGGGAGAAACTGGCCTGGACTAGTAGAAGAGGCCTTGGTGATGGCGGGAGAATGCCTTTGGATTTAGCAATGGAGCTTGCTAGGATAGCAATACCGTGTTTGTCAACCAATGAAGGGGTAGATACAAATTTGAGGGTGGGGATAATAATGAGAGAACTCGTGAGGAAAATGGCGGATGATCTAGTGGCAAACGGAGAATATGCTGTGGCTGTTGAAGGTGGCACTAATACCGAAAACTAGAGAAATGTACCTAGTGCGTTCATCTGCCCCATATTCCAGGTTCACCACGTATCTTGTTTCTAGTTTTGTGTATACTCCATCCCAAAATGAGTCTCATTTTCATAAACTATGAATGCAAATTTAAACAGTGATGTTATCCATATATTTGCAGGATATAATGAAGGACCCACACTTGGCAGCAGATGGGTCTTCGTATGAGCTAGAAGCCATAAAAGAATGGTTAGGGACAGGGAATGACATTTCCCCAACGACAAATTTAAAGCTTAAGCACAAGCACCTTACTCCTAATCATACCTTACGTTCCCTAAACCAGGATTGGCAGACTAAAAGCTTAACTACTACTTCATAAATATAATCTACGAAATATATTTCTGTAAGTCACAAAATGGACCTCATGCTTCTTCTTTTTCAATATCTTACTTATCAATATAGTATCATTAAGGAAAAAGCACATAAAACATGATAGGGAGATGGCAGTAAATCTTTTTCTGTAAAAGTTGAATATGAATATTTATAAATATTGGATAATCTATATGTTTTTCTCACTTGCAAAATTCAAACAAACTATGTAGCTAAATAAATACCCAACAATTTAAGAAACTCTAAATTTTGTGTAATATGAGAATGAAATGTATACTTATATATCACCTATTTGAGCTGTGCTGCTTTCAACCTACAATTAGCCACAATCTTAGATAGTGGCCTTGAAAATCCAGCAACTCCTTCACAGGTTATCTATCTGCAGTGCACAGACTCATGCTCCCAAACATTTTTGCCCAACAAAAACAGTGTGCAACTTTACTTGGCAGGGAATAGTCTGAAAGAGAAGATGGATCTGTGGTTCTCTTCAGCACTTGACCATACATATACCCCTCGTTCTTCCCGGCTACCTGGTACAGTGTTGTCTAGTACAAATGCCACCAAGAGTGTCACCACCATGTTCAACAATAGAAGTGCATTCATCGCAAAGTCAAACTGATACAAAACAAGAGGTCAGGTCATCATTACAAGGAAAGAAGAAAGAAGCAAGAGAAACTATAAAACACAAATTTAAATAATAAAGAGATCATAAATGCTATACATATTGCATTGCTGCAGGCTTCTGTTGGCAATTTTTTACATCTGAAGATAGTAGCACACTGATAAATTTACAAAAAGTTATCACTTTTTGACAAGTTAGGTTTACCAATGCATTATCAGTAGTGATGAAGAGAGCGTGTGTGTGTGTGTGTGTGTGTGAGAGAGAGAGAGAGAGAGAACTAAGAAGCATACAGAAATTGGCAGGATCAAAATGTTTCCAGTTAGCCTGGCAAGTGTCATACCATTGTAATACTCCATCGTCCCATTTTACGCATCATGGTCAACAGGGCAAAAAATTAAAGAAATTTTTTTTACTGATTTCTTCTATATACATCCTTACAAATTCTACAAAGCATGGACTTTCTAATCGATGGATTCTATAAATCTCTTTGGGTAAGAATATAGGCCATTTAAACCCCAGGGAGTAGGAGAATGGCAGAGGCTTCAAGGAATAACCTCTTACAATCTCCACAATTAGGGCCATGCATACCTACCTAAAAAATAAAAAGAAGAATTTAGTCCATTTATCTTAACAGTTCTTGTTCGGGGAAGTAAAAAAAAATTAAAATGACGAAGAAATAAATATGCATCTAATTTTATCAATTCACATCTTCAATAATATATAGATTAAAGATTAATTATAGCAGAATTAGTTTATGTAGTTGTTTCTGCAGCTTTAAATCCGCAAGTTCAATAGCCAATCAAACATAGAGCAACCAGCTGAACTTGAACAATTCCTCTAGCAAAGCCTAGGCTTCAGCATATTCTACGGACAAACATAACATAAATATTTGAATATGTGAAGCATCTCGGTCTCTGTCCTAGGTGTATGTATCAGAGAAGTCAAAAAATCCATACCTACAAATGAGAAGAGGATCAAGAAAGCCGCTCCAAGTTCCAAAGCCCTTTGATTTGCTACCTTAGTAATGTTAATAGTGTGTATGTTCTCTGTCAAAGTTGTTGACCCAGTCCCTGAGCCCCAAAGTCCAGCTAGTACACTACAAAAACCTTCCAAGCCAATTCCTCTGCTGACAAAACCAGGGGTAGGAAGCCTTGAATTAATTCACAGGGATGCAGAGTGATATGTTCCAACCTTATCATGTACAAATTTGCATCAGATTAGACTTGAGCTTCATACTCTTCAAAACAAGACTTGCAGTAATGCATTTGAATTAAAGTTTACAAACCGAGTCCACTGATGCAACCAATGACACAATGATCATAATGATTGAAGTCCTTAGATGGAATGTCGGAATACCCCATTGCAAAGGGTAGGGAATCCTGATCCATGCAGCAGTTCTCCATGCATTGGAAACATCCGTCCTGCAATGCTTCATGGTATATGTATGCTTTCTGCAAGCATCAATCAAGATGTTGGAGCTTGGTATATCAGAGCTACAGCCTTTGTAATTGAATAATCCTCCATCTGTCAGAAAGAATGCATATGACCATGTAATAATAACACTCAGAGGGACCTGCAATGAATGATGATGTTCGCAAATGTAATGGGATAATATTTATTAACTGAACTACCAGGGAAGAAGGAAGAAATCTATGTAAACATAATTAGTAACTTAAAGCAACAACTTAAAGACGCTAAAGTCAGTTGATGTCATTTTCCTTTTTTGGGTTACTTATATTTTGCATTCTTTAATATATGGGATTTAGATGTTGGAGATGGGGCGGACGAGTTTTAAGATATGCTCACTCTCCCTCCAGTGCAAAATAGCAGATCAAGTATGAACCCTTTTTTTATTGGGCCAAAAAAAAAAAGGTACGAACTTTTAAAGTTAATCTGAGATATTTTAAATTTTAAAATTGATATGAATTAATTTAATCTTTAATTAATACAATTATAAATATTATCTATAAAAATATTACTAATTAGAATATTTACATTTTCAAAATATAAATGAATCACATCAAATTTGAATTTAAAATTTTCTCAAATTGACTTCATACAATCAAAATTGTTCTTATTTTTTGGGTCAGAGAGGAGTATTAACAACAGGTATCAAAGACTGTTCTACTTAGCAAGGCGTGTAGTTTCATTTATTCATCATTATTAGGAGAGTAAACGGATATAAACGAATCTGAATACAGTAGTATCCGTATCCAGAAAATCAATTAATTATTCATATTCGTAATCGTATTCAGTATTCGGCGGATTTTAAAAATGTTATCCGTATCAAGTATTCGAAATAATATCCAAATACGGATAATATCCGTTTCCGTTTATTTTATTTGAATAAACAGATTATTCGAATATTCGGGTATCCGGATTCGTTTATCAGTCATCTAATATAAAATTTATTCAAATTATTTACAAAAAATAAAGAAAAAAATTGAATAATTACTCATAACCAATCATAATTTAAATTTTAAACCATACATATTAAAGAATTAATGTTAATTTATTTATTTTTAATAAATATAATAATCAATGCTCTAAATTACAATTCAAATAAAATTTTATTATTTTTGAAATTCTAAATTCAAAATGAATGCTCTACTTATTAATGTTTAGATGTTCATTAATAAGTAGATGTCCATTTTAAGTGTTAATTTAGAATAATAATGTAGTATGTATGAATATTTATAATCTATAATTATAATATTTAAATGATATTTATAACACTTGTTAAATGATGCATTTTAGATATATTGTAACACTATATATAACTAAAATAAGGGGAGATATAATGAGTTTTAAAGTATAGTTCAATAATGAATGAATGTTAATTTATTTATTTTTAATAAATACAATAATTAATACTCTAAATTACAATTCAAATAAGTCTTCATTATTTTTGAAATTCTAAATTTAAAATGATTACTCTGCTTATTAATGTTTAGATGTTCATTAATAAGTAGATGTTCATTTTATGTGTTAATTTGGAGTAATACTGTAGTGTGTATGAATATTTATAATCTATAATTATAACATTTAAATAATATTTATAACACTTGTTAAATAATGTATTTTAGATATATTGTAACACTATATATAACTAGAATAAGGGGGGAAATAATGAGTTTTAATATAATTCATTAATGAATTAATGTTAATTTATTTATTTTTAATAAATACAATAATCAATGCTCTAAATTAAAATTCAAATAAGTTTTTATTATTTTTTAAATCCTAAATTTCAAAATGAATGCTCTACTTATTAAAGTTTAGATGTCCATTAATAAGTTGATGTTCATTTTATGTATTTGGAGTAATATTGTAGTGTGTATGAATATTTAAAATATATAATTATAACATTTAAATAATATTTATAACATTTATAACACTTGTTAAATGATCCAAAAGTTATATTGTAATACTTGATAAATGATATTTATAACATTTATAATACTTGTTACATGATACATTTTAGATATTTTAAGTTTATAATAGTAAATATCTATTAACTATAAAAAGGGACATCAACTTATTAATGTATTTGATATAATCATTTTTTAATAGAGATAATAAAAATAAAAATAAAAAAAGATCTTTCCAATCTTTATCTCCAACTCTTTTAATGGGACAATAGAAATTTTAAAAGTGAAGAAAATTGACATAAGTGTTAAAGGGACTTAAATAGACTTTATAATTATCTTTTATACTAATAATAAACAATAATTATGGTTAATTATATTTATGAGGCTACACTATATATTATCACATCTTATATATGTATATAATTAGGTATACCAAATTCACCAATAAAATTAATAATCACAACTTTAAATGAATAACTGACAATGCCATTAATTAATTCTCCATCACTCTATTATACTAAATAAATGTAAGGCCAGTACAATAAAAATTCTTATGTGCAAGCAAGCTTTTTATTCAAAATTATGCGTTTCACACTTTTGCTTGCACATACTTAAGGGCAAAGAGAGAGAATTGTCAATTTACCACCTAAGCTCCTCAGCGGGGAGTTCAACCGATTTTAACTACCGAATTGGCCCAAAATTCAATACCAATATTAGTATCAGTTGGACCGGTTCGATTTTAATTAATACCGAAAATAATTATTATTATTATTATTAATTGTATATATATATAACCAGTACAATTCGGTATTTATCAAACTACCAAAACTCTGAACCGGTACCGGTACCGGACCGATTATTTTTTATACCGAACTGATCGATTCAGACTGATCCGATATATTTATAATACTGAAAATAATGCCCACCCCTACAGTCGTCACTATTATTAGTATCTTACTTCTTGATTAGCTTTGATTTTTTAAGATTAATTTTAAACATTGTAAATTCAAATAAGTATGTATTTATTTGATTTTAAACGATATATCTATAAAAAAAATTATGAACCATCTAAAATATGCTACTAATTATAATATCTATTGTTTTTAACAATTAATCACATTAATTTTAAAATATATCAATTTAACTTTAAAAAATAAATTTAATTTATATTTCATAATTTAGAGATTATTATTTTGCCTAGTAGATTCCTTATGTTGGATGACACTCGCTATCTTTTGAATTAGTAATATACTCGAGGGAAGATATTTATAAGTTGTGATTTATGTACTTTCTTTGTATGTAAATTGTAAGGCCCCGACTTTTATGAAATACAAATTTAAATTTTTTATATATATTTTCTTTTGAAAACGGTAAATGAATAAATTGATAAAAGTAAAAATTAAGAAATATTTGTATAAATTTTATCTTGTCAGAGAATATTCGTATTAACGGGGAATATTCGATTCGTACGACGGCACCGAAATAACCAAATATTAGTGGACCCCCGCAACGAATTATTATCGGATATAGAAAGCAACATACGTAATTTTTCTAAATAAATATAGTCAACAATAATATCACTTTTAACTGTTAAAATACTCGGTGGTAAAAGAATAGTAACATACGGTATTACACAGTATTCCACAGTAGCACACGGTATTACAAAGTAGCACACAGTATTGCACAGTGTTTCATATTATTGAAATGATAAAGTGGTTATTGTACTATATTAATTTTATTGAACCAATAATTGTTATATGCATAATAATTCATATTATTGAGTTGATAATTGTCACAATAGCATATGCACAGTAATTCACATTACTGAATAATTAATAATTGTCATTACACAGTAACGTGTTATTTTCTTATTTATTTTCAGCATTATTGTTATCTCTTTTATGATGTTGATTAAACTGTTGTATTCCATTATTAGTTGATTTTTCTGCTTATCTAACTCAGAAAGTCAACTACACTGCTTATATAACAATTAGTCATAATAATGAATAATTGTGAATTATTGTTGAATAATTGAATTGATAAAGTTATATATTTTTATTATAATAAATTATATAAAGTTATTCATTTTTATTATAATAATTTATAAAAAATTATTTACTTTATATAAATTCGATAAAGTAAATTATTTTATTATGATAAATTATATAAAGTTATTTGTTTTTATATATAAAGTTAATTGATTTATATGAAATTAGTTGTTTTATATATGTCGACGCTGGGAAAATCGTCTCCTTTTAATAATAATTACCCTTTCCAATTTTAGCCTTTGGATTCAAGATGTGATTTTGAAAGGGGTCGGCTTGAATGTCGACGGGGTTTTGAAAGATCGATTTTTATGATGAGTCTATTGACCAGAGTAGCCAGTTGGTATATTTGCAATGGATGTACCAACTCATCCGAGTTTTAGTTTTCGTAATCGTAATGGCTTATATGTGACTCCTAATTAATTGGTCCGTGAACCGAGATTCATAGAATTCGGGGACTTGCTTAAGCGAGGGGAAGGTGTTAGGCACCCTCCGACTTCCATGAAACACGATTACCACTATTTTAATACTTTCATTTCCTTTAAATCCTAAAATGTGTATGTGTGTGTGTGCCTATGAAAATCGTTGGAATGCTTTATTTTCAAAAGTACTTCTAAAATCTCGTTGACCCTATGCAAAAAGGATTCGTTTCGTTTTGAAAAGTTCATTCTTTAAGCTTTCGTTTTTTTGCTAACAAAATCTTTAATGATGACATTTGTGAAATAAGGTTTTCGAATCTTTCGTCAAATAGGAATGGAACTCGTCCGACACTTTCAGTTTTATTTTAGCCTACGGATGATCTAATATCCTAGTTTGCTTAATTTTATGAAAAGCTTCATCGTTTCATTCCAAAATCCTTTTTTTCGTGTCGAAAAGGAAAATCAAGTATTAAAATAGCGTTGAGGCTATTCCTTGGCATGTGAGCCATCCAAATAACCCCAAACGCCCTCAATCGCATATTTCACTATTACGGGGCCTTAAACCCGATTTCGATTCAATACCGTTTTAAGGCCCGATATTTACATATGTACAAAAATGACCCATTTCTATGACTACATACACCAAAATTTGTCCATCTTTGAAATTTGATCACGAGGATCTCATCCCTAGGCTCACAATCCCCAAAATCACCACACAACAATACAAAGAAAAGCTTAACAACACTAGACTTGTTACTATACTGCAAGAACCAAAATTTGCAAGCCCAACACTATGGACTACCCATTAACACAATGAAATACATATTACCATACGGATATCATCGGGACACTAGGAGGAAATTTCGTTCCAACGAAACCCTCACTAATAATCCCTAATTCACGGATCCTTAATAATATAACAAAATACTACATTTAAACAACTCAATAACAAAATATTATGATAATAAAACAAGTTAAAACTTCAAGGAAAACACCATTTTTTCACATTGCAAAACGTCAAGAAACGCTTTATATTTCACTATCAAGTAGATAACACAAGATTGACTAAGTATTTGAGCAAAGAAAAATTAATTTCCTTCTATTTTTGGTCAACCTGAGCCTTTCTCTCTCTAAAACTTGCATTTTCTCTCTCTATATTTCCTCAAAAAATCTCTTCCCCTCCTCTCGGCCGAGCAAAAATGGCGTTGTATAGGTGACTAGGAGCAGATCCATCTGCAGCTGCCTGCGGTCGCCGTCTGAGCCGCTGCCTCGACTGCTGCGCGTTTCCTCAAGCCATGAAAAAATGACAACTTGTCGTTGGCCGCAGATGCATCTGCGGCTGCCCTGCTTCCTTTTCTCGATTTTCGTGTCACGCAGTCTAAAAACATCATTTTTTGCTATATTATTTCGGATGGATGTTACTTGATATAGAAGTTGCTCTTTGTGCTTGGCTTCCAGGGGGCGCTGCCCCCTTATACCCCCGCCAGCTCACCGGCGAGTTGGGCAGCCGCTCGCTCACCGTAAGCGTAGTGGTCATTCGTCGTCTTTGGTGATCAAATCAGGCTTTTTTCTGGATCAACTGTTTGTCTTGCCTCAAGTAACCTGATGCTCGTTGTTCGTTGTGGCAGTTTTGACCATAAGTTGTTGTGGTGACTTCGTGTTGGGGTCCACCTTCTTTTCGCATGTCGGTAAAGTGATGATTTTGCCCTCCTGTCAGGGTTAGTATAACAGTGTAAAATTTAGGTGTCTACAATATATAAAGTTAGTTGATTTATAAAGTTTGTTGTTTTATATATAAAATTAATTGAATGGTATAGATTAAAGGATATCTGAAATGAATTGTATAGATTAAAAATAATGTAATAATTATAGAATTTAAAATGAATTGTGTAGATTAAAGATGATCTTTAAATGAACAGTTTAGATTAAGAAAATCTTAAAAGATGAAATAAGTGGTATGGATTAAACATTATCTTGAAATATACGGTTTTGATTAAATTAGGAAATCTTGGTTTATGATAAGATTTTTGGCTATAAATAGAGGCCTTAACTTAAGAATTTTTCATAAAAACTTTCTTACTTATTCTTTCTTTCACTCTCTAAATATTATTTTGTGTAAGTTTTCTTTAAGTGTGCTAAAGTCATCTTATGTATTTATGAATATCTTTAAGTGTATTAGTACAGTTCAAGTAAGTCATTTTATAAAGGTTATATAAGTAACCACTGTGACACCCCCAAATCTGGGTCCACACAGCCCAAACTTGAGTTGTCAAAAAACTACAATAAAATTATTACAAGTAGTGCAACGTACAACAATACAGTGTATAATAATACACAACTAAGTCTTTCACGATTATTGTCACACTATTTTACAACACGTGAAGACTACGATAGCTATCTCTCGGACTCTCACTCCATCCCCGGCTAGACCCAGCTACGCTCTCATCTCCTGTTGAAAAATAATGGAACAAAAATAAATGGTGAGCTCAAATTAGGGGTGAGCATGGTGCGGTTTGGTGCGGTTTAAAGCCCAAACCGCACATGAAACCGCTTGCGGTTTGACAAATTCAAAACCGCACATGAAACGGCTTGCGATTGGTGCGGTGCGGTTTCGAATCGTTTGGTGCGGTTTTGTTTAGTGCGGTTTCAGTTCCAAAACCAATTGAAATAATTAAATTTTATGCAATTGAAATTAACAATTTAGCATCACACAATATTAAATACTACTTTGATAATACATAATTTTACTTCTAATATTTTGTCTAAACTAAAGCAAAATAGAATCTAAAAACATGAATAATAATTTATCCTTATATATGAAAATTCTAAATAGAGATAATTACAATTTGCGATAATTCTAAATATTTGTACTTCTTGATATGCTTCATTTAATAGTGCATGGTGCGGTGCGGTTTCTTAGATGCGGTTTTGCTCAGAAACCAAACCCAAACCGTATTTGCGGTTTTTCAACCACCTAAAACCGCCACATACGCCGAAACCGTTGATGCGATTTTAATTGGTGCGGTTTGTGCGGTTTTTGGTGCGGTTTCGGAGGCAATTTGGTTTCTTGCTCACCCCTAGCTCAAATAGCCCAGTAAAGAATAACATGACTAAGATAATGACGAATAAATTATCGTTAGTCTTCAATAGTTGTGTTCTTGATATAATACAATAGACTACAAGGCTTATATCAAAAACTGCAGTTAAATTCTTGAACAACGTTCAGATCAATAATAGCAGCGGAATGAGCAATCTATTAGGAGAATAATGCAGACTATAGTGTTCACTCGCTTCTCTTTTTAAGAAAAACATCATCAATTTTTATCATCTGAAACACCACTGACCATGAGAATACAACTCACAGTTCCTAGTCATAATCATGCAAATCAACAATTCATCTTTGCACTACGAGCCAAAGATATTCAATATAATACCAACGGTCATAATTATACCAGTATTCAGCCATTGGTCATAATCATACCAAACAACAGTTCATCTTTGCACTACGGGCCAAAGAGAACTTTCACCACGTGTCATGAAAGACACCGAACAGATGTATCACCTTTAACCTATCATATGTTCAACAATTATATCGCATCTATGACCCCGACCACAGATATTCACAACAGCTTGATTTTTGATGATTAGTACAAATAACAATGATACAAATGATGAACAGAAGAAACAGGATAAACAATAAGTATCGGAAGTTTACTTTATGCATATTTAAATAATGTCCAAATTGTCAACATGATGTGGAGTAAAATTCAAAAATAATATTCAAGATCCACAGTGTAGAATAACGGTTACAGTTCAATAGAAATGTTTAGAAAAATAGGAAATGAATATAAAGAGTAATTCACCAAACATGCGGTAATCCGCGTAGTCAAGTTATTCTCAGAGATTAATAAGAAATGAATACGAAAGGTTATTCACCAACAGGCGGTAATCCGCGCCGTAAGGTTATTCCCACAATTTAATACATGGAAATAAATAACACATCTTATGAGTAAGAGAGAAACGATATTATTTTCGAGAATCAAAGAATGATAATCATTTACCGTAGTAAGTTTGAATAGTGGAAGATGAAAAAGATGGAATCCCTTACCTTAACACGTGATTGGATATTGATTTAAATGAGGTTGATTAACTTGAACAGTACTCGTACACTTATAGATTTTCACAAATACTCAAGATGACTTAAGCACACTTAGAGAGAACTTACACAAAAAAGTATTTAGAGAGTGAAAGAAAGAATGAGCAAGAAAGTTTATGAAAAATCCTTAAGTTAAGGTCTCTATTTATAGCCAAAAATCTTATCATAACCAAGATTTTCTAATTTAATCCAAACCGTTCATTTCAAAATAATGTTTAATCCTTACTCTCATTTCATCTTTTAAGATTTCTTTAATTTAAACAATTCATTTAAAGATCATCTTTAATCTACACCATCCATTTCAAATTCTATATTATCTTTAATCTATACCATTCATTTCATCTTTTAAGATTTCCTTAATTTAAATCATTCATTTAAATATCATCTTCAATCTATACCGTTCATTTAAAATTCTATAATTATTACATTATCTTTAATATATACCATTCATTTTATATCACCTAACTTTATATTATTTATTATAATAAACAAATAACTTTATCAATTCAATTATTCAACAATAATTCACACTTATTAATTATTATGACTAATTGTTATAAATACAATGTAGTTGATTCTCTGAGTTAGATACCAAGTCAATTAATTAATGAAATACAACTGTTTAAATAACATCATAATAGAGATAACAATAATGTGGAAAGTATGTAAAAGAAAGAATACGTTATTGTGTCATGACAATTATTGATTCAATAATGTGAATTACTGTTCATATGCTACTGTGACAATTATCAATTTAATAACATGAATTATTGTGCATATGACAATAAAGTCAAATATTGTACGATAACCACTTTATCAGTTTAATAATACGAAACACAGTGCAATGCCGTGTGCTACTGTGCAATACCGTGTGCTACTGTGCAATACCGTATGTTACTTGTAATACCGTATATTACTATTTTTTTACCATCGGATATTTTAACAATTAAAAGTGATGGTACCATTGACCATTTAAAAATTGTTTATGTCGTTTTCTATATTCGACAATTATTCGTTGTGGGGTCCACCAATGATTGGTACATACGGCGTCGTCGTACGAATATTCCTCGACAGAACGAATATTCTCCGACCAAACGAATATTGTCCGACATAATATAATTTACACATAACATCCTTAACTTTTAACTTTATCAATTTAACAACTTACTATTTCAGGAAAAATATATATGAAGAAAAATTAAATTTTATATTTCATAAAATTCGGGGTCTTACAACCACACACGTCACACGGTGTTTATAAATCTTCTTTTAGAAGACTCTTCCTTTAAAAGATTTATTTTGAAAAACTTCCTTTAGAAGATTTATTTTGAAATATTATTTTATTTCAAAAACTATATTGAAATTATTCTACTTTATTCTATCAAATCACTTTTGACGATTTCATACGAATTGGTATACACCATGAAATTATATGTGGTGATTACTAATTAAATTATAAATATATAGGTTGATCAACTTCATATCCAATCACGTGTTAAGGTAAGAGGTATCATTCTTTTCATACTCTTAACTTATTATGATAAGTACTATTTGGTAAAGTTTCATGCAATGATTATATGTTCCTTAATAGTTTGCGTTTCATTTAATATCATTTCAATTGAACCTTCATATTTTTCTAAATTTTTCTATTGAAGTTTAATTGTTATTTTGAATTGTGAATCTTGAATATCGTTCTTAAATTTGAGTCCACATCATGTTAACAATTTGAACATTATTTGAATCTGCACAAAGTAAATCATAAACTTTTAATATTTATTGATCATCTTGTTTCTTCTGTTCATCATATCATTGTTGTTATTCTAATCATCAAGGATCATGTTGTTGTGAATATTTGTGGCCTATGGCACAGATGATAGGATAAATGTGATATAATTGTTGTGTATCTTTTAGGGCACGTGGTGAATGTTCTCTTTTGCCTGAGGCAAAAAAGAACTGTTGTTTGGTATGATTATGGCCAAAGGCTAAAGACTGGTATAATCATGACCATTGGTGTTATATTTGAATATATTTGGCCCGTAGTGCAAAGATGAACTATTAACTTGCATGATTATGATCAGGAACTTTGAATTTATATCATCATGACTAGTGGTGATTAAGATGATAAAAGTTGATGATATTTTTTCTTAAAAAAAGAAGCTAGTGGATATCATAGTATACATGATTCTTCTAATGGATTGCTCATTCCGCTGCTATTATTAATCTAAAACTTGTTGTTTATTATATTCTATCAAGAATTCAACTGTTGAAGGTTAATGATAATTTATTCATTGTTATCTTAGTCATGATATTTTTTACTGGGCTATTTGAGTTCACCCTTTCTTTTTTGTTCCATTGTTCTTCAGGAAATGAGAGAATAGTTGGGTTTAGCCGGGGAATGGAGTAAAGGTCCGAGAGATAGTTGTAGTAGTCTTCACATATTGTATATAGTGTGACAATAATAGTGAAGACTTAGTTGTGTATTATTGAATTCTGTATTTCTGTTTTATGTACTGTTGATTTTAGTTACCGTATATTTTATGACGTCTCAAATTAGGCTATGTAAGCCAAGATTTGGGGGCGTCACATAATTGGCAATTGATTATTTAAAAAAATAGCATGTATACTAGAATAATGTAGTTTAACTTCATTCTTCGTCAATGTTATATATGGTTACTAGGATTAGAATCTCTTGTTACACATTTCACTTAAATTTTTTTAATATATATTTAACGATATAAATATTATATTTAATTATATAATAAAATTTATCGTAAATATTTATTATTACGATCATTAAAAATAATATTTATTAAAAGAAAATAAGTGACGGGTATAATTGAGGGAATCTTAATCTTGCTATCATAACTAGAAAGATTGATTTTATTGAATAATGATCCCTTGCATTACACATTTCATAATTTCATATAAAATATTACTTTTTAGCAACATAAAAAAAGTTGCCTCAAATAATTATGTTAGTGGTACTGTTGCTATTAACAATTTTTGTGTTGTTAATTGTGTATAATGTATGTACCGGATAAATTGAATGAAATGTGTAATAGAGAAAATCTTAATCCAACTTGATTAATGTCATATTTGCAAATTTATTATTATATTTTAAAATATTAAAAAAGAGTATTACCATTCATTTATCTTAATTTATCCTTAATTCTCTTTCTTTAACTATGTTCACTCCAAGGTCTCCAAACCCCTCCTCCTTCTCATGGCCCTTAAGATTGAAATCTATTATTATTAGCATTGAATTGTGATAGTATGGGTCTTAAAAAAGAGTTATTATTACGATTAATCCTTTTTTTTTAATTTAAAATAGGGTAAAATGTAATTAATCCCTTATAATTTATATGTTTTTGTATTTCACCACATGTGATTATTTTTTTTTTGATATTTTCACAATACTTTTTAATATTTTTACATAAAAATTGTTGTTATAGACATATAACAACGTTTAAAACCGTCGTTATACACATATAGCGACGGTTTTCATATGAAAATATCAAAAAATGTTGTGAAAATATCAATTTTCTTAAAAAATTGTTACTGAACCACCTGTGATTTTAAAAAGTTGTGAAGTTTTTTATTTTCATTCAACTTAATGGTGAGTGTAGTTCACTCGCCCAAAAGCAAGTGGATGACATTTTTGATGGCTAGATTTTTTGTGCAAAATACTAAAAAGCCCTCTTTAGCATATACTTATTTTATTCTAAAATTAAAAATATAATTTGACTTTTGAGATCAAACGATCGCATATTAAATTTTAAAATTGATATGACTCATAAAATTTATAATAAAATAAATCTTGTGATTAATAATTGTTGTTATGTACTATACAATTATAATAATTATAGCACCTAAAATTAAATAAATTCACAATAAATTGAAGTTTAATATCGTTGTTTGACTTAAAAAATCAAAATATATCTCTAATTTTAAAACAAGAGAGTATTTAACTTTTCCAAAATAGTAAAATGCTACCACATTTGATCTTTACTCTTTTTTTTTATTATCATTTTTGAATTAATTGGTGATTTTTACCCAAAATAAATTTTATTATTTTAAATTTAACTCATAATATTAATAAATAAATATTAGTTACATATTATAAAAATATATTATAAATTTCTTGTATATTTTTTAAAAAATATTAAGACTGAGCTTTCAATAATATATATGCGACTACTATATTATTTTTGTGACTCATGAATTTAATTTTTTATTTTTGTTTTTAAGATAAATAAATTTATCAAAAAAATAATTAACTCAAATTGAATACTAAGATTTTAAATTTTATTTATTCTTACCTTCCATAGAGAATCTGTTGTTCTCCTTTCCTTCAAAATGGGTATAACACGGCGTCTCTGTGACTTTGCCCTCCCATATATACTTATCTTCAAACAATAATTCACTTCTCTTCTTCTAATATATACTATTTTTATTTTAAATTATTAGATCGTTATTAATTTTTGAAAATATTTTTTAAATATTTTTTAACTTAAAATTAATAAAAATTATTAAAAATTATTACACTAAAACTTAAATTCAATAGTACTTTTTAAATAATTTATAATAATATTTTTTTAAAATTTATACTATGTGCTAATTATAATTTTTTTTATACTCTGCTAACGTTGTTATCACAAGATTCATCCACTTTTTGTGGTTTTAATTTGGGTTTATTAATTGAATTTAACATATGTGATATTATGTTTTATAAACTAAATTAAGGACTTTTATTCTTTTTGAATATATGCATGTTTATAAATATTCATCTATATAAATATTAGACTTGGCAAAAAAGATTTGGGGCTTGCGGGTTGACCCGGGCTGGCCCAAAAAAATCAAACTTCGAATTTAAAAATTACAATCCAAAAAAATTTGAATTGTTTCTGGGCCAACCCGTTTTGGTCCGGCCCACGGACTAACATTTCTCAACTCACAAATAATCGGGTCATTTTTAATCCGACCCGTTTACTGGTTCTAATATATATTAAGATAGATCATAAATTATTAAAGAGAGTCGGTACTATAAAATATGGTCACAAGGATTATGAAGGGCAAAATAGATATTAGCCACATTTTTTTTCTTAACAGTGTTAAGATAGAAAATTGAATATGAGGTACTGTGCAATGAAAGCATAAGTATGGGCAGTAATTTGGAGGTTATTTAACCACAAGAGGTATGTTACAAAATAAAAAAATATAAAAATCACAATTGGTAACGTGCAAAAATATATAAACTTAGGTATTAAATTTGATTTTACCCTTTAAATTATGTTAATTATTTGAAAAAAATGATAATTTGAATTCTTTCAATATTATAATCTTTTTATTATTCGTAACAAATTATAATTTTAATACTCACTCAGTTCTAAATTATAAAATTATTATTGACTTTTTAAAAATCAATATAATATATTTTCAAATTTAAAATTGACATCATTCTTTTAAAAAAAAATTAATTTTTTTTTATAATTAATAGTACTTTTTAAATAATTTATAATATTTTAATTATATTGACATAAATAAACTAAATAAATTTATATAAATTTTAAAATATTTTAAATTATTTTTTTTAAAATTAATATTAATTTTATAATTTAAAATTGAGAAAATATCATCTTAATTTTGTAAATTGCTTAATATAAGAAAAAAAAAGTACTACATAGATATAATGATTCTACGTTAAATTTTAATCGTATGTAACTACGTATTTTGTAAATATACTAAGGATAACTCGTGTTTGAAAGTACGGTACAACTAATATAATAGTTGAGTATTATATTTAATATTTCTAAATTGAAAAATCTTAAACTGTTGTAGACTCTCAGTTTCATAATAAAACTGAAAGTCCAACCATTAATACAATAAGATTGATACTCAATTCAATCATATTTTCTTTTTGAGGCAAATATTAATGTGTTACTCATTCTCAATTTAAAATTAGTTCTTGGCAAGTTTGATCAATTAATTGATTGACGATAACGGGCTCAAATTTGTGTAATATAGTATTTTCGGATATCTCACACACCTTTTCTTTATTGACAAAACGGAACAAGAAGTTTGGTAGAATTTATTTGCCTCCAGTAGCTTTAATCATCGATCAATATGATATATGAACAGTATTTTCTGTGAAAAAAGGGTAATACTGCAAGCCATTTGGTGGGATCCAATGAGGAAAAAAAAGATGTAAAAATCTAAAATAAAAGTTTTTGCATATATACCAAAAAGTATAAAATGAGCCATTTAAGTCTAAACAAAAAAGTATTGTCGTAACATTAACTAAATCGCATCACCGTAACATTTTTTCCTTTATATTTTTTTTTTGAAATTGGACAAAATATTTTCATACCATGAGTGAGAGTCTACTATAATAGTTGCTCTCGATATAACCTGCAAAAACACCAAAGAGATGACATGTAATTGCTCGTGCCTGAAGACACGACGTAGATTAAAATTTCAAAAATACTCTATTACCTAAAGACTCTTTGCAACCTAAAATAACTTACAAAGCAATTAAAGTGAATCTGAACCATCCATGTGATTTTCCGCCTAAATCAATTTGCGTGTGGAAACATAACGATCACAATACCCGAAAAACAGAAAAATGATTTCAATGCTAAAAGGGTGACCCATGTTGTTTACGTGTAATTTTTTTTTATAATTATAATAATAATAATAATTATTATTATTATAATTATAAATTATTATTGTGTATTCTTAATTTTTGAGTATATGTTAATTTTTTAAATTTCAAAATTATAAAATATAATCCAAAATTTTTAAAACAGTTGAGAAGTGAGGAACAGAGAATTTTAGTAATAGAGGATCTGGTACCCTCTAGAACCCTCCGGCCTCTTACTGTCCAGAGGAAAGTCGAAAATTTTAGCAGATCAGGCACACTCAGACGTCACAAGAACAACTATGGCAGAAGAGACCGACCCTTCTCCCTCCTCCTCGTCAATCTTTACTCAGAAAAAATCTTCGAGACTACCAGACGACACCGTTTTCTTCTCTATCTTCCCCGACTTCTCCGTTCCCACCCAATCCCCAAACCCTAACCCCACCGCTCAGCTTCAATCGCTCCACCTCGAAATCCTCCAATATATCTCTCCTCACACCTCCAACTACATCTGGCAACACGAACCCTTCACACTCTCTCCCTCCTCCGCTGATCAAATCCTCCATTTCCACGGCAAGCTCCGGTACGGCGACAACCTGGAAGATGAATGGTTCGTAGTATTCCTCCTTTTTGAAATTTCCCGGCAATTCCCCAATCTCTCTATTCGCGTTTGGGACACCGACGGCGAGTTTCTCCTCATTGAAGCCGCTTTCCACCTTCCCCGCTGGCTGAATCCTAACAATAGCACCAACCGCGTCTTCATTCGCCGCGGTAATCTCCATATTATCCCCAAATCCTACTACCCCTCCACTCCCACGCTCTTGAATTCATTGTTATTCCTAATAAATTCAGAAGAAAGCAAATCCATAGTTGCAGATGCGGTCCAGTTATCAATTAAAAACCGAATTAAAGGCTTTTCTGAAAGGCCAGATCGGAATATTCATAAAGTTAGGGTTAGGGTTCCGGTTTTGGTGGCACAGGTTTTAAAGCATGAGCCGAGTTTGATTTCTTTAGCTGTAGAGGGGTTTTATGATAGAGATATTGATTCGATGAAATATGCCGCTAAAATGGATAGGTTTTTGCCAAATGGGAGTGGGGAGGAGTTTGTTGAGGTGTTGGCTAAAATGTCAAAGGCAATGTATGGGCAGTTAGTGCAGCAGACGTTTCAGGCACCTAAGTGTTATCCAATGCCAGCTAGAAGTGAGGGGGGATATGCTAAGGCGGAGTTGGGGATGAAGATTGCTTGTGGGTTGGAGATGATTTATCAGTTAAGGAAAAGGGATGGGGCGGAGGGAAAAGGGAGTACATGGGAGGCATTTACGGAGAGTTTGGAGAAGAGTGGTTATTTCAGAGGGTTGCTTCCTGGGTCAAAGGATTACCGGGGATTGATGGAGGATGCTGAAGAGTATTACAGGAACAGTTCTTTGCATTCTAGAGCAAGGTACTGTATATCGATTTTATTTTTTGTTTATAGTTTAAGCAACTTGTTTTAGTTCAGACTGTGAATTGAAGTGCTCCGCTAGTCCATTTGATGACCACTGACCATCAGACATTTGAAAAACTCGCATCAAAAGTTTGAGTTAGGTTCTATTTGTCCGGAATGTGCATTTAATTTATTCTAGTGCACGTAACAATTGAAAACAAAATTTATTACTGATAGTTGCAGCTCAGTCAGCTCAACTGTGAACTTTGTGAGATAAATAGTTTTTGATGTCACCTTATAGATTAGTATGGGGCATATTTGTAGACTAATACAGCTCTGGTATTATTTACTTATTAGATGTGTTTGAGACGATCAAATGTGCCAAGAATATTAAGTAGTTCCCATGCTATTCCTTTCCTGAATACCTCTTCGTTCGCTCCCTTCCTTTTCCGGGTGATACAGCTGAATGTTAAGGCATTCTTCTGCTTTCTTATTGTCCAAACTCTTTGTTAATTCCATTTCTATAACTATTTTACTTTGAAATAAACGCTTGTACTACTGTTGCTAGCAGTTTTCCAATTTGATGGCATTATTCCCAGTGTTTTCTTCATAGATACTTCTATTAATGCGGAGATGCTACTGTTATTACAGTGATATTATGAGTGCTCCAGTAAGGCGCATAGATGAAATTCTTGCTCTGCCTTGTTCAGCTGATAATTTCAAGGGTCAGGAGCTTCCCCATTCGGATGATGATTCTTGGCTCTACAATGGGGAGGATGAGTTAAATGCTGCTCTTCTGGAGAGGGAGAAGGAGATGGAACTTTATAACTTGAAAGATAAAAAGAAACAGAAATCAAAAGAGCAACAGGATACTGGTCTCCCATCTGGTGAAGATTTTGGTCTTGGGGAGATAGCAAAATCTATGCAAGCATTTGTCCAAAAAATGTCTAGTTATGAGGGAGCAGAGGTTCCAGAGAACAGGTTAGTCTACATTTATCCAAAAGTCAACCATTTTTTCATTAAGATAGCGGCAATCAGTATCCCTCAACTTTGTATTGTTTGACATTTAGCAAAAACAATTCTTTAACAAGTATTAGTTTCGTTAAAAAAGCTGATGGGTCTTACCAGTATAACTGTACACGTACGAGACTTTGACCACCTCAAGTGTGAAGTCTTCGCTTAATGTAGTTTTAGTTTCCATAGAAGTGACAACTTTCATTGGTATGATAGGTGGAGCAGTTTTCAAAGACTGTACTTGTCTTTATTCTAACATGTTTGTTATACATGCTAGTATTAATAAGTGATGCATTTTGTTGGTTTCTCCTTGCAGAAACCTAAAAGATGTGGATTTTGATGCAGAGCGTTTCATGAAAGACATAGAGTCGGTAATGAAACTTCCTGGTTCTGAAGGTCCTGGTAGCGATGTTGATATTGAAGAAGGTTCATCCTCAGACATGGATTTTGGTAAGAACTAGGATTTTTTCCATTACCTTTTGTGGTATGATTTCTATTTAACTTGATGCCTAAAGCTTTGTCTCAATACATTTTTCTTATGATGATGATTTCTTTCTCCTGATATTTTACCCCATCTTAAAAAACAGAAGAGACCAAGTTTATTCAATGTTTGGGCATACATACATGACTTGTCAAAAAAAAAAAAAAACCTCAAGTACATGTCCGTTTCAGCAGGACAACTCGAGTTCTTCCCCCCAATTTAGAAACACTGATATTTAAGTGCAATTTCCAATTCAATGACGCAGGTCAATTAATTTAGATAAAATATGCAGATCAATACTTCCTTCATGTTCTTGCTTGCTTGTTATCATAGGCCGTACTTGCTGATAAGTTTTCTGCGGCTTAACTTAGATTAGCTATACCATCGAAGAAAACAGACATTGTGTAACACTGAAAAATAAATTACATAGGTAGTAGTTACCAGTATTATCCAGCCTTTTCTTTAAAAGAAGCTAAGTTACGTGGAAAAGCTCAAAGTCTGGTGATGAATTTTGTTTGGGATCTGTGGCCTTATATACTGAAGCTATCCCTATAAAAATTTGCTTTTGCGTTACATCAATATAATTGCATGTACTGAAATTGCATCACTGTACTTGCATCACTACTCTTATCTGTAAAGTGTTGAAATCAAAGGGTAACAGTGAAACGTATTGTGTATGTGCAGATGACTCCGACTATGAGAGTGATGATATGGAGCCCTCTGTGGATAATGAAGTAGTAGGGGATTCTTTCATGGGTTCCTATTCTGATGCTCTGAGTGAAGAACTAAAGACCACCACACTCAACAAAAGCTTTGTCCGTGCAAATGAACAGGCTGTCAAGAAAGATAAGGTTAGTTATGCAAAACCAATAAATTTGTTGTCTTCAACTTTTTTTCTTCTGTTATAGAATATTTCAATTCTATTCAGCTTGCCCAGAATTTGTGTTGGCTACTTTTCTAATGCCAACTTGTTCCATTATCTGAAAGAGAAAATATATGGCGTAATCCTTGCTTATCATAAAGCAGGCGTCACTTGGTCAATAAACATAGTGTTTTTTTCCTAGGCTGCCTCGTCATATTGCAGACATTTCTGTGTCATTTCAGCCATTTAACTTTTTTCTGTTTCATCCTTAGTTCTAATACTAGTGATGTTTTTGCATGAATTTTTTTACTGCAGGGAACATCAAATGCTGCTGCAGGAGACGAGGATGAGGAGTTCAGTCCAATAGACGTGGATGTGAACCTTGTGAAAAGCTTTCTTGATTCCTTTTCTTCTCAAGAAGGACTCCCTGGTCCGGCTACCAATTTACTAGGCCTTATGGGTCTCCAGCTCCCACAAGATGCCAATAAGGAAAAATGACGCAGTAAACATGCAAATACTTGAATTTTATATATGCCAATATTAACGATATTATAGCATAAATATGAGTTGTTTGTTTAGTAGTGGTGGTGTATAATATGAAATTATGCAGACAATTTTAAGGATATTGTCTCATTTTATATCAATAGAGAACTCTTTTTGTAAAACAAAAATAAATTGACAAAGTGACTTTTTTATTGTGAAACAGAGAAATTAGTAAAAAAAAAAAAAAAAAAAAAAAAGAAATCACCGAATATAATTTTAAAGGATTCAATCCTTGAAGTCATAAAAAATTATTATTAGGGAATAAGTATTTTCACAATTTAAATTTAATATTTTTATAAATTTATTTATTATTTACGAAAAAGATAATTTAAGAAATTATTATTTTTATTTATAAAAATAATAATTATAATTATAATTATAATTTTAGAGAGGGATCACTTTTTTCAAATGGCCCATTGTCATATTGGATTGTGATTCATATCGTTAAGTGTGCGTGCCGATTCTAAATTTTATTTCAATCAAATGATTTACGGCTGTCAATATATCTTATAGTAACAAAAATGTATTGTTTTAAGACGTATCAAAGTTCAATCTCCTCTCGATCTTACTTTTTATTATAGTCCAAAAATAATAATAAATAAATAAATAAAAGTCGTTTAGACTTTTTCTATTGATCCAATCTCACCAACGCACGCTTAGGACGGGGTTTGAGCTCAAAAGTCATAGTTGCTTTCATTTTTTATACGAACCAACCAAATTAATACTACAACTCAATAGGTCAAATTAAAACCACTTGTTAAGTAAGGTTCATTTGATTATTTGAATACGTAGAATACTCGAACCACCGTCTAATAAGTGACGAACGGTAACTACATAACTCTCTCTCTCTACGCAAAAGTATTTATCTATTATAATAATAAAAGTTTGAATTTTTAATATTTTTACACGTGAGTTTATACATTTTATAAGTAGAAAAAGTTGGAAGTAACAAAAATAATATTCTAAGAAATAAATTTAATATTTTATTAACATTATCACATAAGTATTTAATATTTTAATTTATATTTTCAAATAATATATAAAAAATATTATGTAAAAATATCAGTTGCCAAACAAAAAATTAGAAAAGAAAGGAGTCGTTGTCAGTTCACTTTTGACAATGGAGGACGTCTGAGAGAAGTAGTATCTATCTCTAATTTCTCTGCGAAAAGGGTGGATTTCTAAACGGTGCCGTTCATACAGCCTAACAGATTCACATTCGCGTCCCTTTCCGGCTTTCCCGTCTCTTTTGGGATCTTTTTCCCGGAGGAGAGAGAAAACGAGTGTTATACTGTTATTGTAGAGAGAGAAAGTCAAGAGGTGTTTGTTTGATTATACATATACATAGTCTTTTATATCTAACTTACCCTTTCTTATTGGAATTAAGAATGGCCTCTCATACGATTGATTTGCTGAAGAATGAGCTTCCCGTTGAGCCGGAGTCTTTCTCCTTAACCGGAGACGTCAATACTGGTCTCGTTCTCGTTGACGTCGTTAATGGCTTCTGCACCGTCGGTGCTGGCAATTTGGTGATTTCCCCTCTATCTATCTCTATTAGCTTACCTGATGGACTAATTTTTTTTTTTTTTTTTTAGTATTTTTCCTTGGAGGAATAATATATATGTTGAAACCTAAGGGGATATACAAATAGCAGCCACTTTAGTTAGTAATTCACTCTAGTTTTTGTGTTTCTTGTTTTTAGTCCTCAATCACAGGAAAAATAGCAAATATTTCAAGATGTAATTTCTATTTTTTCAAAGTGAAGTTTCACTGCATCCAGTAGGTATTCACAAACAACGAAGGAAAAGAAACTACTTATATTTAAGCATTTTAGAATTTGTCATTACTTGAGGCCCGACAAACCAGCAAACTGAAATCCACTCCTCAACTGATCCCAATATAATTATTTAGGCTGGCTTCTGATAGTTTATTATTTTCTAAACTATGAAACTACAAATTAAAAATTAAAGAAAGTGTCAATTTCATGTTTTGTTGCTACTGCAAAGGTTCTCTATCCGTTTTGAGCTGTTTTACGGCTCGACATTGCATTTGGAATTATGTATATTCTAGTTATACCTTTGTTTTATATGTCATGTTAGTTGCTGCTTTTAGTGACCACATACTGCCATTTTCTCCTTTTCTCTCTTGTTGGACTAACAATTTTCATTTATTTGCATGCTTTCTCTCACTTATTATTAATTCCGTTTGTATATTATTATATGGACCTAGTAGTACTCATATAATTTTTTATTCTTAATGTTGAATAACTTTTTGCACAGGCTCCAAGTGTACCAGATAATCAAATTTCTGGTATGGTTGATGAGTCTGTGCGGCTTTCTAGATTGTTCTGTGAAAAGAAATGGCCCGTGTTTGCTTTTCTTGATTCTCATCACCCTGATATCCCTGAGCACCCGTACCCTCCTCACTGTATAGCCGGAACAGATGAATCGAAATTAGTTCCTGGTAGGTTATATCCTGTGCATCAGTTCATTTAGTTGCTGTAAATTAGCTGATATACTGGTTGTGACGGTACGACTTAAGTTGTCAATTGACTACTTAGTAATGTTTTCGTCCCCTCATGCTGTTCTTTTCCTACATTGCAGCTTTGCAATGGTTAGAGAATGAATCAAATGTAACACTTCGATGCAAGGATTGTATTGATGGTTTCCTTGGTTCCTTGGAGAAAGACGGGTCAAATGTCTTCGTAAACTGGGTTAAAACAAATCAGATAAAAGTTGTAAGTATTTCCTGTATACCATCAAGAACCTCTTAAGCTCTAATTTCAATGTTCCATTGACTCTTTGATTGAGTTCATAACTTCATATACAGTTGGATTATGTTCTATCCCAAAGATAAGCTACAAACATTTGTATAGTAATTTTTACTTGTAAGTAATTATCTATTTTTTCCTGCTAGGTGCTGGTCGTAGGGATATGCACAGATGTATGTGTTCTAGATTTTGTGTGTTCTACACTATCTGCTAGAAATCGTGGTTTTCTCTCCCCTCTAGAGGATGTGGTTGTGTATTCCCGTGGATGTGCTACTTATGATCTTCCAGTTCATGTATCCAGGAGCATTAAAGGTGCTCTAGCTCACCCACAGGTATGTGATTATTTCAGTACATTCATTTTTTGGTATGCTGTGATTGTATTTTGGTATGCTGTGAATTGTGAGTAGGTAAAATGACTAATATAATAGATCTTCTTTTTCAATCGATATGACATCTCAGTGTAACGCATTAGGAAAGCTTGTAATTTTGTTATATTTGGGTATCAAGACCTCATCCTTCTCTAAAACAATGTCAGTATAATAATAGCCATAGTCTTACTTTGACCATTTTATTGTGGCTCTTAAACCACGTCTTTCCTTGTGCTGCCCTTTGGTTTGGTCACTGTAGCTTAAGTTGGATTATGTAGATTCATTTACTTGAAGCAGTTACACCTGAAGTTTAATGCATGTTACTGCTTGTAAGTGCTTTGGTGGAACCTTCAAATGATAAACATCATGCATGAACAAGCATAATAAAGTATGTGTAGTAGAGTGACCGGTACTAGCACCAGAATAGGTAGAGAAAATTCTCAGGGTTGGTATCTTTTTATGATATGCTGCCATTTAATGAGTATAGAGTGTGTATCAATCTGAACTAGAATTTTTAGAAGATGAATGAAAATCGAATTAAGTAGCATGAAGAAAATGGTTGATGTAACTTTGCAAGTCTAGCAGTTGAACTGAGAAAATAGTGATCATGATACCTTACTTAAATTGAGAAACATGTTCTACAAGAAGAAAGGTTAGCTGTTATATAGAGATCTAAAATCTAAGAGGAAAAGTAGAAAACCACTGGACACACAAGTTTAATTTATATGTTCATTTGAAGCAAAAGAAGCCTGTCAGACTTTGTGTTTGATTGCATCTGAATGCATCTTAACAGTCCACCTCTTAATGCATTTTAATGCATCTTAAACAAGTTCTCTGAATAGTTCAGATTTAATTTTGTATCTTAATGATTTAGAGGCATTCAGAAGGAATTTTTTAATCCCAATTTCAAACATTAAGATGCATTAAGAGATGAACTATTAAGATACATTAAGATGCAATCAAACACAAACCCTTGAGTTTCTGGAACTAGAACTATTGATCACCTTTTAAATATTATTCTCAGCAAAGCAGTTTGGAATCCTATTTTTTTATAGGTAAAATTGAAAATCCGAAGAGGTTTAATTTGAGAACTCATTCAGATTGATAACTATACTACAAAATTATGCGCATAAGAAAGGTTTAATTTTTGTTTTTTTCTTGTGTTATTTAATGTTTCTTTACTTGGTCCTTGTTGCATCAAAATGAAGGTGTAAACTTTGTAAAAAATGTTCTGATGTCAGATGCAATAATTCCAATTACCTTAATACTAAGCAGTGATGTATTTGCCTTTTAATATTATTTCACTCTCTTGCTTCTCTGTTGCAGGAATTGATGCATCACATAGGTCTTTACATGGCAATAGGCAGGGGAGCCAAGGTGGTGTCTGAAGTGTCAGTTGATTCGCTGGAGGAGCTATGAGCTTAGCGCTGCCTGTGGTTTTTGGAATCCTAGCTTGTGAATATGCAGAAGATGTGGTGACTTTTAGTGCATTTATGCTTTTATTTTGTTTCATACTATATATACTTGCTCGTGGCAAGATAGTAATTGTACAAATCTGTTGTTGTGGTTGACGTGGTATGCTATATCAACCACAGCAGAATCCTGTATAGCCCAATAAGGAACAAATTATCTAAGTTTCTTGTAAACCTGTGAAAATATGTGCTTTTGATTGGTCATATTTTTCTTGTGAGTTGAATTGTTTCTATATGTAAATGCTATTATTGCGTCCAAGTTTCCAAGTTTTATCTAAATTATATACACATCAATTATTAGAAAGATATTTATTCTTGTTCTTGGAACTTGACAACCAATAGGTATGTATCCTTGTCATCAATATCTTTGAGGACCAGGTGATCCTTAGAATTTAAGAGAATCAAATACGAGGTTTTTGGGGATTACATAGAGCCATTAGTTATGACTCTAAATATCATAGCTTCAGGACTGTAGGTCATTTTTAAATGTATCTATCTGAAGTAGTTCAGTGGAGCAACAGAAGTTAAGAACAACCCTGATTTACATTTAAAACTCCAGTGATATCTTTCTGTTGGTTTCAAAATATCTTAGTAAAATCTTACTAGCTCGTAATTTGGTTGAGCTGTCTTTGTATAAGGAGCCTTGATTACATTATTTATGGTTTGAGGAGACATAATGCGCATGAAAATGTTTCTGCTGGAATTGATGAATTTACTCAAAAATGGCAAAGTAGAGTATTGATCCAAGAAAATAAATGTATACTTCAAAAATAAACTTACTCCCATAATCTTCAAGGGAGAAGTAACATGAATACTATTTGTCCTCTACCTAGATTTCATCTACCATTCACCCTCACCCTAGAAATAATTCAATAAGAGAAAAGTGAAGAAGAAAAACAAAACAATTAGTAAAAACTACATATGAAGGCCAGCGCTCAGATCATGATGTATATTTTCTGTTGTGATGCATGTAAGAAAGGATTGATTGCTTCTTCTTTTTTTCTTTAACCCCAAAGATAAATGAGCGTAAAGGAATCCGAGGCTGGGTATTACTCCTCAATGTTGATTTTGATTCTGTAAGTCCAAAGTCCTCATCTAACTTTGTTAGAGTCTTCTCGGTTTCAGTTCGGAGACTAGTTACATGATCTATAGCTGCTAACAATTCCTCATTTACCTTCTTGTTTTCTTGCTTCATGTTCAAAACTTCACCTTGGAACTTTGCAGCTTGATGACTTGTGAACGTGATCTCGTCTTCCTCAACGCCCTCCTTCAAGGCTGCTGTTATTGCTTCTTGGATGGTGCACAAGGACGAGAATCTGTGTTGCATTTCATCTTTCAGCGACTCACTTTGTTCTAACCACACTTTTAATTCAGTCTTTATCTCGGTAAGGTGCTTGTAAACTGCCCGAACATCTGATTTGAGGTCCGACTTAAGCTCTGACTTAACTTCTGAAGTTGTAAACATTGATGTGTTTGACTTACCCTCTGACTTCCTTACTTCTTTTGGTGTCTTAAATTTTGTTATTTCAGCCTGTAAATCTTGGATCTCGGTTCTGAATTTCTGTACCTGATGGAATGTAGTACTAAACCTTAACCAGAAATCCAGATTCTTGTCTAGTATTGTGTCAATCTTACCCCTGAACTTTTCCTCCACGGGTGACATGGTTTGAGGTTGATTAATCAGTAAATTGATTTCCTCCTCGTCTTCCTCTGTTCGAGGCCTACATAAATCTTCACTTTCAGCCGCGTCTTTTGCTTCAGGTGCGTCTCCAGATTTTGCTTGCTCAGGGTTTAGTTTATTTCGTAAAGATTGAATCTCTTGGTCCTTCTTGGCAACAGAATTTTTCAGTTCTCGTACCTGAACTGTTGTTTCAAAGAGGGCATCATTTTTCTTCTCCTCGTTAATTAGCTTCTTCTTGATTTCTTTATAATTCCTGAGAATTGTAGTGTATTCTTTCATGAGAATCTTTTCTTTATCTTCCAACCCATTCAAAAGAATCTGCTGCCAATTTAGCTCCTCGTCAGACTCCTTATCTTTCCCATCCTCTGCCTTTTGAGGTTCAACATCGCTAGACTTCTCTGTAGTAAGGGACGAACCTTCCTTCTTCTCAGCCTTGTCCTGTTGTTTTTCTGCCTGACTTGTTTCAGATTTCCCATGAGATTCTCTGTCTTCTCCCTTCTGATTTTTAACAGGCGATGCGTTGATATTCTTCTCATTTTCATTTGTTTTTTCCTCTGTTCTTGAAGTTTTGGAGCTTACCGCACTATCACCACCTTTTCCCTTGTTTTTATCATCCAAAGCTTCTTCTGATTTTCCTTCAATGTTGGAACCTGTAACCTCGCCCTCTTCATCTGGTTTCACGCTTTGGAGTTTCTCCGACAGTTCATCAAGACTATAATGAGCTTCACTAAAATGTGTTTGGAGGCTAGTATTTTGAGTTACAACATTCTGGTTCAAACTCTGAACTCGTCGTAATTTTTCCTCCAATACCTTCACCCGGTTGCTCAAATTGTGCGTGCCATCTACCAGACTTGCCTTGTCATCTTCCAACCCTAGGATTTGTGACTGAAGATCATCGGAGTCTGTTCTTAACCTGTCAATTAGAACAGTCTGCGACGAAACTGAACTTTCTAGGCTGATCACCTTATTCACAAGATTATCAATCTTCTCAGCTAGTTCTGTCACCGTGAGCAATCCGTTGAACCCCGCCTCAAGTTTTTCTTTGAACTTTTCACATAGTATCTCCAGTTTCTGTCCCTCGGGGCCAATCCCATCTTTTTTAAGGCCTTTCAACTCTTCCCCTAATATCCCCGGATCAAAATTTTCATCCACTGTTTCATCATCAGTACTTTCATCAGGAAAAAACTCCTGCTTGAGTGACTTCAGCCTTCGACGAGCTTCCTCAATCTTTTTGTTCTCTACTTTTGCTTCTTCCGAAGATTTCTCTTGCTTCTCCTGCAGCTGCGACAACGTCTCCTGGCACGACTTCAACGCTGCTTCAGCCATTAAAGTTCGCGCATCATTATCCTCAATCACCGAGCCTACACCACCAAACTCATCTTCCAACCTGCTAACTTTTTCTTGCTTTTCCTTGATTTCATTCTCAATCCCCCGGTACTTGGAAAGCCCAGTTTCATAAGAGCTCTTCACAAATTCCTTCACAGTCTGCAAGGCCAGAATATCTCTTTGAAGCTTGTCAATCTCTTCAACCGCCTCACTTTTTGTCAAACCAGATTTATTAGGCTTAATCTTAGTATATGCTGGTTTTTTCTTGGCTTGCAGTTTCTTCGAGGCGTTTGATATGATGCCTCTTAAAGCTTTATTTGGAACCTGTGGTGGGGCTCTAGGTAGATTTGGAGCTGGCCCTTGTGGAAATTTCTTTTGAGGTTTGGGAGAATTATAATCATCTTCATCATCCATGGCAAACTGGACTTGCTCTGGGAAGCAACTAGCAATGGTGGTGTTGGCATTCTGCAGCTCTGTTGATAAGCTGTCGTATCGTTCTGCCAAGGCTCGAAAAGAGCGATAAGATTCTTCCACAAATTGTATAAGCTCTGGTCTTTTTTTGTAGTACATTTCTGCACGCTTGGCGAATGAGTCTCCATCTTCTTGAATGAGCTTAAGGGTGTATTCCACCTTCTCTTCCATGTCTACAATATTAAAGGACTCGGTGAGACTTGTATGTAATGGTGTTCACATTGGATGAACTTGTTGAATGATTTGAAGGTAAATCAAAGGTAGGATGATGGAAAAAATTAGAAGAACTGGGCTTTTATTAAATTTACACAAGTGTCTGGATTTGTTTTTTTGTTCTTTATTGTTTTCTCCATTTTGATTGAACTTAATATGCAAGTCATTCCAACATTTCCTAATAACCAAGTAGGAAGGTGGTACTACATTGAAATTAGAAGCCACAAATTCTATAATCTTAAAAACAAAATTCAGTTCCAAAATGGATATAAACCTTTTCACTTTTCTTGAAAATACAATCAAGTATGCTTTAAACACTACATCTTTAACTATAAAATCATATCAGATGATCCATCGATATACAAATTAAATTCATAATTTCAGGTTATATAGCACCTTTATTTCTATATTGAAGGTCGAGTATTCTATCTTTTATCAATAATCTCTCTGTAATTTTAGTTAATAAAAAGACAAAGACATACATAACCCCCCCTCAAATATATATATATATATATATATATATATATATATATATATATATATATATATATATATATATATATATATATATATAAACATATTGTGGGTGTATACCGATGAAATTAAGAGAATGGAAAAACCTTGGAGGCTTTGTTCGAGCCATTTAGATTGCTTAGTTCTGATGTGACTAGCCCACCACCAGGAATATGCATTGCTTGCAGCTCTCTGTAACATCTCTCCCCTCAACTTGTTGATCTGTTTTTTACCCCTCCTCTCTCGCTCTTTCTTTCGGTAGACGAGAAAAAAATAATGGAAATTATATATGTATATATTTCTCCCCCTAAACAACTGCAGGGATCCAATCTGAGCCCCTGAAGAAAGAGATTTAGAGAGACTATTAAACAATCTCAAGAACTACTAATTTAGATTTATTTTATTTTTTTAAAAGAAAATGAAGTTTCTTTTGAGAAAAAGATGCGCCGCATGAAGGAAACAGGGCAAGAAAGAGAGAATGGTTGTGAAGGGCACTAACACTTTATAGAGGTTCATGGTTGGGAGCTCCTTTCTCCCGCGAAACTAACGTACCACCCTTTAAATTATTATTTTCTTATATATTTATATTAATATTATGGAATATGAATATGAATATATACCTAATTAAATAAGAATTTTATTCGACTTCTTATTTATGTTTTTTCGGCATTATGATTTGATGAGGACATATATAAACATAATATTTTTAGTAATTATTCTTAATATAAAGTTTTAAGATGAAAAATAAGTATAGAAAAAAACATATTAGCAAAATATACCCCCTCCTCAACCCTAATCACAGAGCGCTATCCCTTATTTTTTATTTGCATGGAATAATATAATAAGAAATAAAACTCTAATATAAACAAGGTTTTTTTTGCCCTTGCGTAAAGGGAAGAAAAAAAAAAGACTCAACAAGTAATCATTAATCAGTCATACATAAATAATGCATGATCACCATACATGAATTCCTTCAATTTCACAACTCTAAGATCTCAGTTCATTAAGCACCGAAAGACCAGAATATATGGAAAAATATTATGGTAGCCCTTCTGACTACAAATGGGCTGGCATATGATCTTCCCCGTGTGACTAATTCTGCATTTGTTTGCAACCAAGAACGAAAAATCACGAGGTATACTCACCAAAGAACCGAGGAACGAAGAGCCATAAGAATCACCTTTATGCATCACTTCATACAAATGCACCCTTTCAAGCCCGATTGCTAACCCACACAGACGGAAGTAACTTTCAGATGCAAGATAAGAACATTTAGATGGCCAACATAAAAGACTCCAAAAAGAAATTACGGTTTAGTAGAACGATCATTGTATTATATAACGGGGAACAAAAAAGTGCCAGCCCATGAATTCACACCTTTAGAGGGGAGATGGGAATTATTTACAGCTGCAGTCATGACATGTATTACATATTTCACAGTAGCAGAATGTACATTAAAGAATCAGCACTGTATGCCATATTTCCCTCCTTCAACGGCTTACATAAGCGTAGCCCTAATAACCCAATAAACATAAGATAATGCTACATAAGCTTAACCCTTATAACCCAATAAACATAAGATAATGCGCTGGAAAAATGTAAGATGATGTGCCTTTGTCGTTGTTTCGTTAAATCAAGGGTGTTCACTCTGGCTTCTCAACCAATAGGCATGATCCTCTATTTACATGGATGTTGATCCTCTGCAGTCCACACTGCTAACTAAATGTTGATGCAGAAGCTGATAAAATTTCCACTGTTCTATTTTCTTTTTCTTTTTCTTATTTTCTTTTGTATGTTTTTTTAGTTACTTGATTACTTCAACTTTGAACATTAACTCATGGAACATGATTGGTCAGATTGATCACCACGCCATGAAGAACTGAGAAAGAGCCAAGCATAGACTCCGGCTTTAGAAATTTTGAAGAGAAGAAAGCAATTGCTGTATGTACTTCTGGCCCTCTGCATATCCAAACAAAAAGCAGGAAAAGTACAGAATGATTTACAAGAGGAACATAAGCATATAAATGCAAACACATTTTACTTTCATCAGCAACAAAAAACATATTTAAAATTTAGGTAAAAAGTACATTGCCAATGAGTTATTTTTAATCATATATTGCAAAAGAGTAATAACATTGATAAATCACTAGGGTTGTGCTACGCTGTGCAGAGATACCAGTTATGCAGGACAAAATGCAGTTAAACAACCAAAATCTGATCCATTGAGCTAATCAAATTGTTTAAAAGATCATAATCCACACACACAAAAAAAAAATGCCCAAAACTGGGTAGAGAAAAAGATATCTAGTGATCCCAGGGATCCTATGGCCATTAATTATTAGAATTAGAGATGTCCCATAATGGCCTTTTCTCATACTACACCACACCCCATAGTTCTGAACATCATTATGATATTTCTAACTGTACAGTGGGCAGGTATATTTTCTTTGGAGTAAAAGAAAATCTGCAATCCCCTAACAAAACACATTCACAAAAGCTAAGCAACAGAACTAGGAACTCATGACCGCAGTTCCATTTTCACGCCAATGCCATATCCAAATTTTAAGATCAAGCTAATATAATTCAACACAAACAGGGATCAGATCATACATGAAAAAAGGGACGAAACAGAGATGTAGACAAGCAATGAAGGGAATGAATTTGAATTTTTTTGATAATTCGATCACACAAGCACTAAAATGAGAAGCAAATAATTTGAACTAAAAAAAAGAAAAAAGACTCTTACCATCTGAGTACTCATCTGGGAAATTCTTGAAAGCAGTCAAGAGCTGATCATTTGGCTTCTCCGATTCATTGACATCATTTCTATAGCAAGGGACCAGCACAGCAAAGCTATTATCAACCTCATCATCACTCTGGAAATCAGGGGCGTGTGGCTCCAGCCACCCAATTGACCAGTCCGAATCATCGGATTCAGAAGCCGACAAACAAACACCATCTGATGGCACCAACACAACATCATACTCTTTATCAATTCTCCTTTCTTCCCTACTCTGCCGTTTCTTCTTAACCTTTCTACTTGGAGAAGCCATCTTGTCCCCCTTAACAGACAGAAATTTCGCAGAATCCATTTCCCTCAATCCTAAACCCCAATCAAAAGCAGAATTTAGTGTAGACCCATTAGATACAGGCTCTTTCTCTTTCCCACCCCACACCCACCACGAGAAACGAGTTAAAGGGACAGCCATAGTTTCAAATACACGTTAGTAAAAAAATGGGATGAATCCTATCTATGAATTGGAGGCCAAAAATGGGTAGAATTGCAATTGGTTCCTGCCTTTTGCGGTGACCATCAGAATAGGAAATAATCAATCAAATTAATCCAACCCAACCCAACAAATTTAATGAAAGATTCAATAACCATCAAGTATATTTAAGAAAGGCCAGAGCTATTTAAAAGCATCATCAAATCATCTTATATAAGTCTCTTAAATTTTCTCCCAATCCCCCACTTCTAATTCTAAAAATTGAGCCCACAAAAATTTATCTTACAGTACTTCTTCACAAACATGTCATCATGTCAACACTCCAACAACATAAATACAAATCCAAAGATATAGGAAGAAAAATCGACTACCATTAATCCAACTCCCCGACCATAATTAAAGCCAAAAACTTCTCTCAAAAAAATATATCACATAATTCAAAAGCATCAAAGACTATAAATTTACTCAACGCTTCACAACAGTCTTCCAAAATACACGCAAATACAAGTCCTCAATTTAAGTCAAAAAGCTACCCGATTTATTCATAAAGTTAAACAAAATGCTTTAAAATCGCAAACTTGAGCCAAACCCAGTTGTAAAAAAGAAAACTTTTTGCCGGAACTGGAAGTTATTGGCGAAATGAAACAGTGATAACTGATACCAGTGAAAAAAATTGGAATTCTCGCCAGAAAAATCAACGGTGTTATCACCGGATTACCCAACTTTTCCGTTGGAAAATGAAAAAGACTAAAGAGACCAGTTATCTCTGTAACACTCCCATGATCTAACCTTCCTTCACCCCTCTCTCTCTCTCTCTCTCAAATTTACACCATTGTTATGTATGTAGACAGATTTATAACCTCCACATTAATAATAATACTTGCGTAATAATTGTCGACGTAGGGCCGAAGGCCTAACATTATGGGCTGGTAGCGAAAGGCCTGATATTTTGGCCCAGGTTTAAGCCCAACCGGCTAGTAGGACAATAGATACTTGAGGCTAGTGTAGTAAAGCTCAAATCGTATCACTTACTAAAGTATGATTTGATATATTCAAAATCGCACATAAAACTGTTAGTGATTTGTGCGGAGTAGTTTCAAGTTCAAAACCAGTTGAACATATACGTACTAAAAAATATATTTTTCATAAAAAAGAGAGTTGTATTAGGTTACAAATTTGAAAATAAATCAAGTTAAAGTAGAGGTAAAAAAATTGCAAAAATTCATGAATCAAGTCTACAATAAACACTCATTTGTAATAAACAAATCTGCAATAAGCAAGTCTCCATTAAGAATCCATTTGCTAAAATATTAATTTGCCAAAAACCCAACAAAAAAATTCCAAATAGTCAAGTAGCACATTATTGATTGTACATAAAAAGAAAATAACAAACAAAAAATGATCTCAAATAGTGTCATTTTCATAAGTGAATCATTTTCAATTTTTATAAATGGTCAAAACAACGTCATTTTGGCACATGTAACTTTTAAAAAATATATAATATACATTATTGGTGCGGGTGCGGTTCGATTTTGACATTGTGGTAGACTGTAAAATTCGAAATCAAACTGCAAATATAGTTTCTCAACCCTCCTAAAACCTTGGTGTTAGTGCAATTTGATCGATTTTTAGTACAATTTCAGAGCCAAATTTAATTTTTTTCCTTAACCCTACTTGAGACCTTAGACATATAAGATAGAGACTCAAATTCTTTGTTTCGGATTTTTCTGTTCCTCTATTTTCGTGTATTTTTAACCGTTGGATACATGTTAATTTTTAAAACACCAAAAATTATAAAACACAATCTATTAACTCTAAAATAATTAAAAACAGAGAAACAGAGAAATTCGTAATAGAGAATTTGATACCATAAGATAGACCTAAACACTTTTAGGCCCATGAAAGATATACCCTGGCACTTTTGGGCTCATGACCTGAGGTTCAGGGACGGATACCATCAACTCAAATAACTAAGGGTCTATGCGCCATAGATTTGTAGATAATGAGACGAATTAGATGACGTGGGTAGCTATGGAGAACCAATCATTGCGTGCGTGTCAAGTTTAGCAGTTGGCCCGTGTGATCCATGTCAGCTTGCTATAGAGATCCATGTCCTATTCACCCACTATCCTTCCAAAATTCGTTCCAACGAAACAGGCCTTATCTATAAATCTTAATTCCCATAAATGTTAAAAATCTCAAATATTTATCTGAGTTTAAAGTATTGTTTAAGACCCCAGCATTGAAAATGGACAAAATAAAATAATGACTGCTTTCTTGTATCTTAATTGACAGTTATTGGCAATAGAGTATATGGTCTTTCCAAGAAGGGAAAAGGTAGACTCCACCAAATTTCTCAGGGAATAAAAGTCCATTTTGCTTTTAATCTTAGGGCAATTTCCTAAGACCTTCCATGAAAATACTTTAAAAGCAATGACGGTTAGGATAGAAAAATTCGTTCCAAATTAAATTATTAATGTTTTCTATTTTATACTTTACAAATTATAAAAATAACATAGAATATACTTCTTCCGTTCTAAATTCTTTGATCATCATTGACTTTTGAAAATTAATTTCAGATATTTTTAAATTTAAAATTAAGTAACTCATTAAAAATTATGAAACAATAAAGCTGAATAATACTTTTTAGATAATTTATAATATTTATTATTTAAAATTAAAAAAATCTATATTAATTTTGAATCTAAAAATATTTTAAATTAATTTTAAAAAATCAATAATAATCAAATAATATAAAATGGGGAGAGTACTTATTTAATTTTCTTAATTCGGATACATACATTTATAAAATAATTACACATGTTAATTTGGTCAACCTGTGAATATCTCTCAATATGGCAATTATTAATAGGGTTTGTGAGAGTGTAACTTCCCTGACAATAAATGGGTCAATTATCTTACAATGTAGGCTATATTTATACATACATATTTATATTATTTTAAAATTTTCGTAATTATATATAATTGTCGAATAATTTTTGTATGTCAAGGATCATCTTTTTCTTATTAAAGTGCAAAGTGAATAAAAGAAACAAGCAGCAGCATCTTAAAAAGACAAATATATATATATATATATATATATAGTTGCGTGTACAAAATCTCTTATATTTAATTCATTGAAAAATAGAACCGTGAGATATTAAAGATGTATATCAGAAGAGAGAACGGAAAGTTTCATAAAGAGTTTAAGATATATATATATATATATATACACACACACTTTGATAACATATTGACCGTATTTGGTGTAGTCGTTTGGCATGATTAATATTATTATGAGGGGTTGTCGCTCATACGAGAGGGACATATATTAAAAATATATTAAAAATAATATTTTTCTATTGATTATGTAAATCTGTTACACTTCCTTACAAGATTAAACGTGATGATTAGATTAAAAATGATAGTCCTAGGATTAATAATAAATGTCTATCTCTCCGTCTCTTCAAAATTAAAGGCTAGGCTCTTAGGATTGAAAAAAAAAACCGTGATGATTAAGACGAGCCTAATTAAGTCGCTCCACTGTCCACTTGTATGATTTGGGAAAATCATAATTTCCAATGGTGCATTACTTAATTATAATCATCTAATAATACAGACTGCAGCTTTTTGTTACGCAATTACACGGAAGGAACGCTTAGAATATAGTCATGCTTTTCGTTTCTTTTAACTCCTACATTTTGAAAATATAATATAATTTTATAATTAAATATAGTACTATCACTATTATAATATTAAGAATTAATCAAATTTTAAAAAATATAATATAATTTTATAATTACGTGTATCGTCGCTATTATAATATCAAGAATTAATCAAAACTCATTAAAAAATAATAATAAACTCGCAAATAAACTTTACATCAATAAAAAATAAATTTTTCATAAAAAAAATAAACTTAATTAAGTAAGAATCAAATTTAAAACTTAATGATCACGATAACTCAGTTTTATTTATTAAGTTAATACACCTTATGTTTGGACCATAGATTGTTAAATAGGGTTTAGATTATCTGTAATGATTTATTTTGTCTCTTTATATCAAGATTTATGACTATAATTTTTAAAATTTATGACGATAATATATTCTATTGCTGTAATTTTATAAAAATAATAATTATAATAATAATATATATTATTATTATTAATTTTAAAAATTATCATTATAAGTCTTTAACACCGAGAGAAAAGAGAAAAATTTAGTCAGAAAGGATCTCATGCATGTTAAATGAAGCGTATCAAAATGTGCTCATTAGCACTGACAAGGAGAAACTGCCAAAAGTTCTGTATGATGGCCATTTGCACTGACGATGAGGTTGTCTATGCTAACCTTTCTTCCTCCACTATGAGCACCTGCATGTGCCTTAGGCCACTAAATGACAAAAATAAAATAAAATATAAATGTTATATTCCATTTTCTTCATATATTATATCAAAGTGAAAAGGACCTGATTTTCACAAAAAAGAAAAAGAAAAAGAAAAAAAAGAGAGGAACTGATTTAAAGGGCTGGAGGAGTAATCAATGATGGCATTATGAATTAGCTATTGATGGACTAATGTTGACAAGGGCTATGACAAAGTAGTTGCTGATAGGATGAGTGGTTTATGGGAGTGCCTTATTTTATTTTATTTTAGGATCACCATACTATACTCTAAAAAATGCTTAAAAATAAAATGTCACACATTTTTCATACCAAAATCAAAATCTCATTTAATTTTGACATTTTTTTATGCATATTAATTATTTGGCTTGAAATATTTTTAATGTATTTTCAAATCAACATGTACCTATAGAGAATCTCAACTGCTTGTGCTAACCCCTAAGGTTCAAAAAATATTTACACAACATTTTAGTAGAGATTGAAGTTCACTCCTATTTTAGCTTATGTTTTTCTTCTTCTTAATTTAAGGAAAATTTAACAATTTTGATAATTCTCCGACCTCATGAAAATCGTCATAAAGTGAATATTATCACTCAGACACCATAAGATAAGGTATTTTAGCTTATATTTCATTGGTTTGTTCACAAATTATTGTCCTAAACTTGGATATAAAATTCACTTGACTTCTATACAATTATACAAAGATGTCAATATCCAAGGTTGAGCTACAAAAAGATGTTAGATTCCAAGAATATTGATTTGTAATATGGCATCACTCCTTGATTATGACATATTGCCCCCTATTTTAATATATACCGATTTAGTGAATAATAATAATAAATAAGTTTTTTGATTATAAATAAATGTTTTAGTTTATGTTCTATAGGTACAACAAACACACCGGCACTATCAACTTAATCAATTATATAACTAAAAATACAAACTTGATTTGGTTTCATCAAATTTTAATTTTATAATTTTTTTATTCAACTTTTCTATTTATATTAATATAAATATTATCCAAATTTGTATCAATTAAATATTATCCAAATTTTAAAATATTTTTATTTTTAATAGGAACAAAAAAAGAAGAAGATCTTTTGTTTTCCTATCTAAATTAGTATAAGTACTACACAAATTTATAATAATTAAATATATATACTATCCGAATTTATAAAGTATTCAACAACAAAAAAACCGAACCTTTAATAAAGGGAGATCTTTTTCTTTCTTACTCAAATTAGTATAAATACTATACAAATTTATAATAATTAAATATATATTATTCAAATTTGTAAAGTATTCAAAATAAACCCACTCTTTAATAATAAAAAAAAAGAGTAACTTTTAAGAGAATTTTTATTTTTATTTTTATCAATTTTATTATAAAAAAAATTATCATAATTTTATGTAATTAAATAACACAATATAACACATTATATTATGTCATGTAATCCTATTAAATATACAAGGTTTATAGATATGCTTTTATAATGCAGAATGATGAAAGGATTATCACTTATTTAACTTGACAAAAATAGCAATCTCTGGACTCAGTATAAGGATTTAAGTTTGATACATTCCTCGGATTAGATATCAACTATATAATTAAAAATATAAATTTGGCTTAGTTTTATCAATTTTTGATTCAATTTTTTTACTCGTATCATCAATATCACTATAAATACTATCCAAATTTATATCCATTAAATACTATTCAAATTTAAAATATTTCTATCTTTAATATGAATAGAAAAAAAGTAAGATATTTTTCTTTTCTACTTAAATCTATATATATAATAAATAAGACAAAATCATCGTTCAACCTTAATTTTTAAGAGTAGTCATTCAACCTTACTTTTAAAATAATATTAATTTTTGTTATTTCCAATTTAATTATAAAAAAAATTATCATAATTTTATATAATTAATTAAGACAATATAATATATTATGTTGGGATTGTAAGCCTCATAATCCTTTTGGGTGCTTGCGGGATTAAAGGTTCAGGGCTTAACATCCCAACCTGTTGACACATGATGCAGCCCCTTATATCCGTCTATCGCTTAGTGTGGGGCTCTGTGCTACACTGGTTTAAGGAAATAAAGTTGCGCTTCTGTTAACAGCTATAACTTTTGGTACAGTAGTAAGCGATTAATGCTGAAAGGTTGTATCAGAGCGAGATCACGGGTTCGAGCCACCTCATAAGCATTCTAGGCGGGGGGAGGGGGGGAATTGTTGGGATTGTAGGCCTATAATCCTTCTGGGTGCTAGTAAGAACCTCATAAGCATTCTAGGCGGGGGGAGGGGGGGAATTGTTGGGATTGTAGGCCTATAATCCTTCTGGGTGCTAGTAAGAACCTCATAAGCATTCTAGGCGGGGGGGATGGGGGGAATTGTTGGGATTGTAGGCCTATAATCCTTCTGGGTGCTAGTAAGATTAAAGGCTTGGGAATCCTGAAACATTATATCATATATTACTTAAATTTATTAAAATTTAAAATTATATCAAATCACACGATAAATTGTATTGATAATATATATGAATATATTTAAAACATAATAACTGTAAAATTAGTCGTGAATTCATTATTAATTAATTGTCATAACTAAATTAAAACTTAGTAAAACTTGAGTTTCATACTTCTATTTGGGTTAGAATTTCAAGTAAATTTTATTAATATAAGCATTAATATAGAATTCCATTATAAATTTAAATAAAATTAAAATAATTTTTTTTTCATAATCACAACTAAATAAATATACGCTCCATTCAAATGTTTAGTTTAATAATTGATTAAAGTAACCTATAACCTATAATATAAAATTTTATTTTTATTATTTAAATAAATATTTAATAATATAATAACTACAATTATCTTCTCAAAATCATAATTAATATTTATCTATTTAATAATATAAGAAACCATTATCCTTACTGCCCTTGCTTCGCATAAGGTTGATGAGTTTGTATTATTGAATGGATAAGTATACAAACATAATAACCAGTGACAACATTCGAACACTACACTCATCCTTATCATTAAATGGTGTTGTGTGGTATTGAAATCTGTACCACACAACACCATTTAATGGTGACGATGATAACATCCGGACACTACACTCATTCTTACCATAAAATGGTGTTGTGTTGTATTAAAATTCGTGTCACATAATACTATTTAATAATGAGGATAAGTGTAGTGTTTGATATAGATAAGTATAAGTGTACAACACCAATGACAACACCAAACACAATATTTTGATCTCAACCATTGAAAGATGAGACCTAATACAGATTTCTATGTTAAGTTCCACTTTTTAATAGTTGAGATATATATAATATTTAAAATAATGTTTAATTATAATATATGTGAAATTATCCATTTAATATTATATCTGATTATTATATTTGTAAACTTATCCTTATTAAATAAGATAAGCTTGACTATATTTGTTTTCATGGAGGTACGTGGGAGTTGGTATGTCTTTTCTCCACCCACCTTCAAATAATAGTATAATATCCAAATAAAATAAAAACATACTTTTTTTTTTTGTTCCATAAAAAGATATAATCTTAATATTTTGAAGTCAGTTCGTACAATTCTTGCATTATCATAATTAAATTACGACTTAGGAGTATTAAATCTTGAGTCTCATATTCGAATTAAATTTCAAGTAAATTTTGTCAATATAAATATTAATATATAATTTTATTATAAATTTAAATAAAATTAAAATAATTAATTTTTTATAATTCTAACTAACTAATTATGCGCTCATTCAAATGTTTAGCTTAATAATTGATCAAAGTAATCTATAATATATAATTTAATATTTAATATTTATTATTTAAACAAATATTTAATAATCTAATAACTATAATTATTTTCTCAAAATCTTAAATAATATTTATTTATTTAATAATATAATAAATCATTATTCATATTATCCGTGTTTTGCATTGGTTTGATTAACTTGTTTTAAATAATACTCCAATCTTGCATCTCAATAAATAAGAAAATTGTAGCACTCGTTCCGTTGGAAACCACAGTCGGCACTTTAGACAACAGTTAAAGCATAGATGGTATCATGGTAATCATAATGCTATTACTGGTCAAAATACGAGTTGATCAAAAAGGATAGAAGTGGACATTCCGTCTGCTGATGATTTTAGCTACAAACAAACTGGAAGCCCACTAATTATAGAAGGCATGGGCTGTTGTTTAAAGCCCAATTGTAGGACTACTATATCTACTTAATCTCCATTTGATAACCAAAACATCCAATTTAGCCCAAAATTACAACATTTGGAGATTATACACACACATATATATATAATTTTCCTTAACATCACCTCATTTTAGAAAATTGTACTCCAATACTATGTTTATTTGTAAAGATTATAATCCCAAAGTATGGATTATAATCCTAATGTTATATTTGTTTGTCAGTATTACACTTAAGATAAAATTATTAATCTAAAAAATATCTTGTTTATTTTTAAATTTGGACTTGAGATGATTAGTCAAAGAATTATAAAATGACTTAATAGTCTTGATATTATAATCTCTGATTGAATATAATATTAAATAGTCTCTCGTATTAAATCATTTTATAATCTCTGAATTAATAGTCTCAAGTTCAAATTTAAAAACAAAGAAGACAAAAATGAGATTAATAGCCTTATCTTAAGTATAATCTTTACAAATAAATATAACACTGAGATTATAATCTTTACAAACAAATATGACCCAAAAGAAAAAGAAAATTTATCAATTCCATTTATATCCAACCTCCCTCAATTTAAAATCAAGATAATATTAAATAATGTAATCATTTTAATCTCAAAATTTGGAACATCATGTTACTTTTAATCTTAATTTAGAAAGAAAACACTCATTTAGGTACACATAAAGCAAATATTCTCACATATTGACACCATCAATTTAGGCCATTTTAGGCCATGTTAGAATTGAAATTTCTCACCCTTTAAGCGCCATCATAACTAGTCCAGAAAAGCTACTAAACCCAACTTTAAAATGTAAAGCCCAACTCAACAACAACCCATATTCAATTCTCAACTGCTAGTGTAATGTGTCCATTTCCGCTTTTAAAAAATTAAATTAAATAAAATAAATAATTATCCCAACATTCATTAAAGAAAAGCTAGTAGATCCGAGACCCAACGGCTATTTGAAGTTAACCAGTTACCTCTTTGCTTCTTTTTTTTCTGCCATTTTTATCCTCCCTCTTTTTCTCTCTGCTTTCCCATTCTCAACTTTTACATCGAGGCATTCCTTTGGTTATGGCTAAAACCTTCTTGTTTCGGTATCTCTTTTAAATTTGCAACAAAAAGATTATTTAAAGTCTATTACTTCGTTATATTCCATTACTTTCAAATTTGTAACAAAGATAATTTAAAGTCTATTACTTCGTTATACCAATCCCATATTACAATTTTAAAATCAATCTTAAAAATTAAAAAATTCTATGATCAGTAATTTTATATTATATTAGATAAAAATTAAGAGAATTTATATTAATTTTAAATTTAAAAAATCAAAAGTAAAGAAAAAGAATGGAGTATTATATTTGGGTGCTCAAGGCACCTCGCATTTTTTTCTAAAAGTTTGGTAATTATAAATTATAACAAATTAATTAAGAGCTTCAATCTTGATAATTCTAGTCAACGTTCTTGTAGTATCAATGAGCATTTATTTATACGTTAATATCCAATGGCATAACTTAATCATAGTGGCCTAATAATACAATTTACAACTCTTGGGCAGCCAATTGCACGAAACATTTAAAAATATAACGACATGCTTGTGAAAATTTGGTCAATCAAGTGGAAGTGTACAAACAAAATATTCCCACTTGTTCAAATGAGTGAGGTGAATCAAGAGAAACAGCCAAAAGAATTTGTATGATGGCCACTTGCACTTGCTATATGAGATTGGCTTTGTTAACTTTTCTTCTTCCACTTTGGGCACTTACATGTGTGCCTTAGGCGATTAGGCCACCAAATGCCAAAAAATAGATGTTATATATTGGGGATTGATATTTTTACAAGTTAATTTGATATTTTTATAAGTGAATCTCATTTGATTTTATGAAAATATCAAATTAGCTTATAAAAATATCAATTCTCAATATTTTCTGAAAATATTAATTCCCTATTAAATTGATTTGATATTTTCACAAGTAGGTCACATTTAATCTTGTAAAAATATCAAATTAATTTCTGAAAATATTAATTCCCTATATATTTTTTATTTTCTTGTTATTATTATAAGACTGTTTATTTGTAAAAAACATATTTTGAATTGGATTATGTGTATTAATTTAACATTACTTTGGACTGTTTTATCTTATGATGGGGGATTAATAGTTTTATAAACTATTTTTTTTTTTTATCATTACTAATGTAAGACCCCGAATTTTATGAAATACAAAATTTAATTTTTTTTCATATATATATTTTTTTGAAACAGTAAGTGGTTAAATTAACAAAATTGAAAGTTAAGGATGTTATGTGCAAATTTTATTTTGTCGGACAATATTCGCTTTGTCGGGGAATATTCGTGCCGTACGACGGCGCCGAAATAATAAATTATTGGTGGACCCCACAACGGAATATTTGTCGGATATAGAAAACGACAGAAGTAACCTTTTTAAATAAAAATAGTCAACGGAACTGTTAAAATACCGGTGATAAAAGAATAGTAGCATACGGTAGTTTATGGTATTTTCTGTAGCACACGGTACTCTACAGTAACACACGGTATTGCATAGTGTCTCATATTATTGGTCTGATAATTGACACCGTAACTGTTACGCATCATTTCATCGATAATTGTCACTGCATAATATTTTATATTATCAATTCAATAATTGTTGTTGCACTGTTTTTAAAATTATTGAACCTAATAATTGTCACAGTAACATATGCACAGTAATTCACATTATTGAATCAATAATTGTCATTACACAGTAACGTATGCTTTATTTTACATTATTGTTATCTCTATTATGATGTTATTTAAACAGTTGTATTTCATTAATTTATTGACTTGATATCTAAGAGCTAACTATACTGTATTTATAACAATTAGTCATAATAATTGAATTGATAAAGTTATTTGTTTATAATATAAAGTTAGGTGATTATTAGGTGATATGAAATGAATGGTGTAGATTAAAGTGTGAATTATTATTGAATAATTGAATTAATTTGTTTATAATATAAAGTTAGGTGATTATTAGGTGATATGAAATGAATGGTGTAGATTAAAGTGTGAATTATTGTTGAATAATTAAATTGATTTGTTTATAATATAAAGTTAGGTGATTATTAGGTGATATGAAATGAATGGTGTAGATTAAAGATAATATAATATTTGAAATGGATGGTGTAGATTAAAAGATGATCTTTAAATGAATGGTTTAGATTAAATGAATGATAAGATTTTTGGCTATAAATAGAAGCCTTAACTTAAGGATTTTTCATAAACTTCCTTACTTGTTCTTTCTTTCTCTCTCTAAATACTTCTTGTGAAAGTTCTCTCTAAGTGTGCTTAAGTCATCTTGAGTATTTGTGAAGATCTATAAGTATACGTGTACTGTTCAAGTTAATCAACCTCATTTAAATCAATATCCAGTTACGTGTTGAGGTAAGGGATACCATCTTTTTCATCTTCCATTATTCAAACATACTATGGTAAGGGATTATCATTATTTGATTCTCGATAATAATATTGTTTCTTCCTTACTCATAAGACGTGCCTTTTATTTCCATGTATTAAATTGTGGGAATAACCTTACGGAGCGGATTGCCGCCTGTTGGTGAATAACCTTTCGTATTCATTCATTATTAATCTCTGAGAATAACCTTACGGAGCGGATTGCCGCCTGTTTGGTGAATAACTCTTTGTACTCAAATTCTATTAAATTGTGGGAATAACCTTACGGAGCGGATTGCCGCCTGTTTGGTGAATAACTCTTTGTACTCAAATTCTATTAAATTGTGGGAATAACCTTACGGAGCGGATTGCCGCCTGTTGGTGAATAACCTTTTGTATTAATTTCCTTCACCTTTTGTTAATCAAACCTGCTACGGTAAGGGATATTATTTTATTTCATACTCCTAAATCGAAATTTATTATGGAACTATTGCTTCTATAATTCCTGAAAATATTATATGTTCCATAATGGTTGAACTTCATTATTTCAACTGAACCTTCCTATTTACGTGAACCTTTCTATTGAATTGTAACCGTTATTCTGAACTGTGGATCTTGAATATCATTTTTAAATTTCACTCCACATCATGTTGACAATTTGGACATTATTTGAATCTGTACAAAGTAAACTTCCGATACTTATTGTTATCCTATTTCTTCTGTTCATCATTTATATCATTCTAATCATCCAAAAATCAAGCTGTTGTGAATATCTGTGGCCGGGGGCACAGATGTGATATATTTGTTGAACAGATGATAGGTTAAAGGCGATATAATAGGTTAAAGGCGATACATCTGTTCGGTGTCTTTTATGGCATGTGGTGAATGTTCTCTTTGGCCCGTAGTGCAAAGATGAACTGTTGTTTGGTATGATTATGACCAAAGGCTGAATCTGGTATAATCATGACCGTTGGTGTTATATTGAATGTCTTTGGCCCGTAGTGCAAAGATGAACTGTTGATCTGCATGATTATGATCAGGAACTGTGAATTTGTATTATCTTGACTAATGATATTTCAGATGATAAAAGTTGATGATGTTTTTCCTAAAAAGAGAACCGAGTGGACATTATAGTCTGCATTATTCTTCTAATAGATTACTCATTCCGCTGCTATTATTGATCTGAACGTTGTTTAAGAATTTAACTGCAGTTTTTGATATAAACCTTGTAGTCTATTGTATTCTATCAAGAACTCAACTGTTGAAGACTAATGATAATTTATTCGTCATTATCTTAGTCATGATATTCTTTACTGGGCTATTTGAGCTCACCCTTTCTTTTGTTCCATTGTTTTTCAACAGGAGATGAAAACATAACAGGGTCTAGCCGGGGAATGGAGTGAGGGTCCGAGGAATAGTTATCATAGTCTTCACGTTTTGTAAAATAGTGTGGCAATAATAGTGAAGACTTAGTTGTGTATTATTATACACTGTATTGTTGTACGTTGTGCTTTGTTGTAATAATTTTGTTGTAGTTTTTTGACGACTCAAGTTTGTGCTGTGTGGGCCCAGATTTGGGGGCGTCACAGTTGGCATCAGAGCTTAGGGATATGGTCTTTAATGGAGATCTGGGGTAGAACTAGAAGGGGAGAGACGAATAGAATCAGTCACTAGTGTGTCCTACCTAAAATAGATTTTATTATCTAATGAGTCGATTTGAATGTAGGAACATGAAGTGATGAGTCAGTTTATTTGAACTAACATTTATTTTGTGACCACAGTTAGGTATGGCATCTGAAAATCAAGAGGTTAACTATGGAATACCCGAAGCAAATGTAGCCGAGAATCAAGAGGCCCCAAACAATCCTCCTGCCAACTCAGGAAATAATGTTCCTGATAACATGATGAACGATGGATTCTTTAGGAATTTCATGCAGTTCATACAGAATCAAGGAAGAGGAAATCCAGTCAATAATAACGGTAGAAACGCTGGCAATTTGAGGATGGTCACTGTTAAGCAATTTAAAGAATTAGGACCACCTGAATTCCACGTGAAGCCTAACCCACTCAAAGCGGAGGCATGGCTAAAACAGACGACAAAAATACTTGATGTCTTACAATGCGCTGATGATCAGAAGGTGCCATTTGCCACTTTTATGTTACGAGGTGAGGCGGACCATTGGTGGGAAGCGGTAAAACGTATCCAACCTTCAGCACTCGAAATGTCTTGGACAGAATTCGAAGAACTGTTTAACGAGAAGTATTTCCCCGAAAGCATCCGCCATATGAAAGAGGTGGAATTCATTAAGCTGGAGCAGGGAAACATGACAGTCTCCCAATATGAAGCCAAGTTTGCCGAGTTATCTCGCTTTGTCACCCATCTTGTGGATGACGAAGCACGAATGAGTCGGATGTTCCTAAGAGGTTTGAGATTCAAAATTCGTCAACAACTTAGCTCTCATAAATTTAATTTGTATTCAGATGTTGTAGATAGGGCTCAAAGGGTGGAGCAAACAGATGAAACATTGCAGCCAAGAGTTAATGATCAGCATAGAGAAAGGAGTGACAACAACCACAGGAACGAGAACCATCGAGGAGGTAACCAACACTTCGGTGGTAATTCCACACCAAATAACAGAAGAGGAGAATCTAGTGGGAACAATTTCAAAAGAAAGAGATTCCATAATAATTATGGAAGGGCACCAGCACCAGTACCAACACCAGCACCGACCCCAGTTTCAAGGGGAGAAGATCGACCACCAGTGAGATGCTATAGGTGTGGTCAGGAAGGTCACATCAGCCCAAACTGTACACTGCAGTCCAAAAAGTGCTACAGTTGTGGGAAAGAGGGTCATCTTGCGCGGTTTTGTCCTGCCACAAAATCAAGTCCAGCTGCAATGATGATACCAAAAGCTAGCGCGGATAAAGGAAAATCTGTAGTTCAAGGGAGAGCTTTTGTTGTGACATCCCAAATGGCACGAAACTCGAACGAAGTGATAACCGGTAAGCTATTCATAAATTCTCGTGAAGTCTACGCTTTGTTAGATACTGGCTCTACCCATTCTTTTATCTCACCTGCATGTGCTCAGCGTTTAAACTTAACTCCTGAAAACTTGGACTTTGACTTATCAGTTGAAACCCCATTAGGAGAAATGACCATTACATCTACTGTCTATAAATCTTGCCTAGTTCAAATCAACAACCTCACATTACCTGTTGACCTTATTTCTTTGGAGATGCGTGAATTTGATGTGATTTTAGGAATTGATTGGTTGACTACCCATCATGCTAAAATTGATTGTTTTCATAAGATTATTAGTTTTCATATTCCTAATCAACCTGTCATGCAAATTCAAGCAACTAAACCATTGAAATCTATAACTGTTATTTCTAGCCATAAAGCCATTCGTTTATTGAAAAACGGATGTCAAGCCTTTTTAGCTCATGTCACTGATTTGAACAAAAATACGTCAAACTTGAATGATATTCTCATTGTTAATGAGTTTCCTGACGTTTTTCCTGAAGAACTTCCTGGCTTACCCCCAAACCGTGAAATTGATTTTTATATTGATCTTGAACCCGGTACCAAGCCCATTTCCAAAGCTCCCTACCGAATGGCTCCCATTGAACTTCAAGAGTTAAAAGTCCAACTACAGGAATTGTTGGATACCGGTTTCATTCGTCCGAGTGCATCACCTTGGGGTGCTCCTGTCCTTTTTGTGAAGAAGAAAGACGGGAGTATGAGATTGTGCATTGACTACCGAGAATTGAACCATGTCACCATCAAGAACAGGTACCCGTTACCTCGGATTAATGACATGTTTGATCAATTGCAAGGCGCTCAACATTTCTCAAAGATTGATCTCCGTTCTGGATATCATCAGTTAAAGGTTAAAGCTGAGGACATTCCAAAGACTGCTTTCAGAACTCGTTATGGGCATTATGAGTTCTTAGTCATGCCTTTTGGACTAACTAATGCTCCTGCAGCTTTCATGGACATGATGAACCGGATATTCAAGGAACATTTGGATCATTTTGTGGTTGTCTTTATTGATGACATCCTCATATACACCAAGAGTCGCGAGGATCATGAACAACACCTGAGATTGATACTACAAAAGCTCCGTGAAAACAAATTATATGCCAAGTTGAAGAAATGTGAGTTCTGGCTTGAGGAGGTCGCGTTTCTTGGGCATGTGATTTCTAGTCAAGGAATATCAGTCGATCCTGCGAAGATTGAAACGGTACTAAATTGGGAACAACCCAAAACAGTAACCGAAGTCCGAAGTTTTCTGGGTCTAGCTGGTTATTATCGGAGATTCGTAGAAGGATTTTCTCGAATCGCCACTCCATTAACGCAGCTTACTCGGAAAAGCACAAAATTCATATGGAGCGAGGAATGCGAGAAAAGTTTTCAAGAACTCAAGAAGAGTCTGGTTTCAGCTCCTGTTCTGACCATACCATCAGGATCAGGAGAATTTGTTATCTACAGCGATGCTTCTGGCAAAGGTCTAGGCTGTGTCCTTATGCAACATGGAAAGGTTATAGCCTACGCCTCTCGACAACTCAAATATTATGAGAAAAATTATCCTACTCATGATCTAGAGTTGGCAGCAGTCGTTTTCGCGTTGAAGATCTGGAGACACTACTTGTACGGAGAAAAAGTGGATATCTATACGGATCATAAAAGTCTCAAGTATTTCTTCACCCAGAAGGAACTCAACATGCGACAACGACGTTGGCTTGAGCTGTTAAAGGATTATGACCACACAATCCAGTATCACCCGGGAAAGGCGAACGTTGTAGCTGACGCTTTGAGCAGAAAATCTTATGCAAGTACAAGTGCACTGCTGACAACACAAAAGTGTATTTTGTACGACTTGCAAAAGATGGAGATAGAGCTAAAGACACCAGGGACCCACTCGAAGATTGCTCACGTGCGAGTAGAACCAACTTTAATCGATAAAATTAAAGCTGCTCAAGCTACCGATCCGGAACTGATAAACATGATAAAGAAAGTACAAGAAGGTGTCATTCCCGAAGCAAGAATCGACGAGAAAGGAATACTTCGAGTCAACTCTCGACTCTGTGTTCCTAACGATCCTGAAGGAGGCACACAACACGCCGTTTGCAATCCACCCAGGAGGTACCAAGATGTATCGAGATCTTCGACATACATTTTGGTGGAACAATATGAAAAGAGAGATTGCGGAGTTTATCTCAAGGTGCCTAACTTGTCAACGTGTCAAGGCAGAGCATCAAGTTCCTAAAGGTCCATTACAATCACTTGAAGTTCCCGAATGGAAGTGGGAACACATCAATATGGACTTCGTGACGGGTCTTCCAAAAGTTTCTCAAGGCTTAGATGCAATTTGGGTGATCGTAGATAGATTGACCAAATCTGCTCATTTCTTGCCTATACGAGAAAACTTTTCACTTGAACGTCTTGCCGGTATGTACATAAATGAGATCGTGAGATTGCATGGCATGCCAGTTTCCATAGTTTCTGATCGAGATCCTATATTCACTTCACGCTTTTGGATCAGTCTACAAAAAGCTATGGGCACTGAACTACGTTTTAGTTCTGCATACCATCCTCAAACGGACGGACAATCGGAAAGGACGATCCAGACCCTCGAAGATCTTTTGAGACTTTGTGTATTAGACTTCAAAGGAAGTTGGGATAAGTACTTGCCGTTGGTGGAATTTTCTTACAACAACAGTTACCAAGCAAGCATAGGCATGGCTCCATTCGAGGCATTGTATGGAAGGAAGTGTCGCTCTCCAATATGTTGGAATGAGGTAGGAGAAGCAAAATTGTTGGGACCCGAGTTGGTACGCTTGACGACCGAAAAGATCCAAATGATCCGACAACGAATACAGACCGCACAAGAACGACAAAAGAGTTATGCTGATCTTCATCGGAGAGACGAAAGTTTTAACGTCGGAGATCATGTATTCTTACGTGTTTCTCCATGGAAAGGGGTTACGAGATTCGGAAAGAGAGGAAAGCTCAACCCTCGATTTATTGGCCCATTTGAAATCCTCGATCGAATAGGAACCGTAGCCTACAGACTAGCCCTACCACCAAGTATGTCTCGCATCCATAACGTTTTTCACATATCTATGTTACGTAAATATGTGAAGGACCCAAACCACGTCATTGAGTTAGAACCAAACGTTATAGCAGAGGATTTAACATACGAGGAGGTACCTGTTAAGATCCTGGATAAGAAGGAGCAGATCCTACGCTCAAAGGTTATACCTCAAGTTAAGGTTTTATGGAGGAACCAAGATACTGAGGAAATGACCTGGGAGCTAGAATCTGAGATGAAATCTAAGTATCCTTACCTCTTCGATATGTCAGGTACGTCAATTTCGGGGACGAAATTTCATAAGGAGGGGAGGTTGTAAGACCCCGAATTTTATGAAATACAAAATTTAATTTTTTTTCATATATATTTTTTTTTGAAACAGTAAGTGGTTAAATTAACAAAATTGAAAGTTAAGGATGTTATGTGCAAATTTTATTTTGTCGGACAATATTCGCTTTGTCGGGGAATATTCGTGCCGTACGACGGCGCCGAAATAATAAATTATTGGTGGACCCCACAACGGAATATTTGTCGGATATAGAAAACGACAGAAGTAACCTTTTTAAATAAAAATAGTCAACGGAACTGTTAAAATACCGGTGATAAAAGAATAGTAGCATACGGTAGTTTATGGTATTTTCTGTAGCACACGGTACTCTACAGTAACACACGGTATTGCATAGTGTCTCATATTATTGGTCTGATAATTGACACCGTAACTGTTACGCATCATTTCATCGATAATTGTCACTGCATAATATTTTATATTATCAATTCAATAATTGTTGTTGCACTGTTTTTAAAATTATTGAACCTAATAATTGTCACAGTAACATATGCACAGTAATTCACATTATTGAATCAATAATTGTCATTACACAGTAACGTATGCTTTATTTTACATTATTGTTATCTCTATTATGATGTTATTTAAACAGTTGTATTTCATTAATTTATTGACTTGATATCTAAGAGCTAACTATACTGTATTTATAACAATTAGTCATAATAATTGAATTGATAAAGTTATTTGTTTATAATATAAAGTTAGGTGATTATTAGGTGATATGAAATGAATGGTGTAGATTAAAGTGTGAATTATTATTGAATAATTGAATTGATTTGTTTATAATATAAAGTTAGGTGATTATTAGGTGATATGAAATGAATGGTGTAGATTAAAGTGTGAATTATTGTTGAATAATTAAATTGATTTGTTTATAATATAAAGTTAGGTGATTATTAGGTGATATGAAATGAATGGTGTAGATTAAAGATAATATAATATTTGAAATGGATGGTGTAGATTAAAAGATGATCTTTAAATGAATGGTTTAGATTAAATGAATGATAAGATTTTTGGCTATAAATAGAAGCCTTAACTTAAGGATTTTTCATAAACTTCCTTACTTGTTCTTTCTTTCTCTCTCTAAATACTTCTTGTGAAAGTTCTCTCTAAGTGTGCTTAAGTCATCTTGAGTATTTGTGAAGATCTATAAGTATACGTGTACTGTTCAAGTTAATCAACCTCATTTAAATCAATATCCAGTCACGTGTTGAGGTAAGGGATACCATCTTTTTCATCTTCCATTATTCAAACATACTATGGTAAGGGATTATCATTATTTGATTCTCGATAATAATATTGTTTCTTCATTACTCATAAGACGTGCCTTTTATTTCCATGTATTAAATTGTGGGAATAACCTTACGGAGCGGATTGCCGCCTGTTGGTGAATAACCTTTCGTATTCATTCATTATTAATCTCTGAGAATAACCTTACGGAGCGGATTGCCGCCTGTTTGGTGAATAACTCTTTGTACTCAAATTCTATTAAATTGTGGGAATAACCTTACGGAGCGGATTGCCGCCTGTTGGTGAATAACCTTTTGTATTAATTTCCTTCACCTTTTGTTAATCAAACCTGCTACGGTAAGGGATATTATTTTATTTCATACTCCTAAATCGAAATTTATTATGGAACTATTGCTTCTATAATTCCTGAAAATATTATATGTTCCATAATGGTTGAACTTCATTATTTCAACTGAACCTTCCTATTTACGTGAACCTTTCTATTGAATTGTAACCGTTATTCTGAACTGTGGATCTTGAATATCATTTTTAAATTTCACTCCACATCATGTTGACAATTTGGACATTATTTGAATCTGTACAAAGTAAACTTCCGATACTTATTGTTATCCTATTTCTTCTGTTCATCATTTATATCATTCTAATCATCCAAAAATCAAGCTGTTGTGAATATCTGTGGCCGGGGGCACAGATGTGATATATTTGTTGAACAGATGATAGGTTAAAGGCGATATAATAGGTTAAAGGCGATACATCTGTTCGGTGTCTTTTATGGCATGTGGTGAATGTTCTCTTTGGCCCGTAGTGCAAAGATGAACTGTTGTTTGGTATGATTATGACCAAAGGCTGAATCTGGTATAATCATGACCGTTGGTGTTATATTGAATGTCTTTGGCCCGTAGTGCAAAGATGAACTGTTGATCTGCATGATTATGATCAGGAACTGTGAATTTGTATTATCTTGACTAATGATATTTCAGATGATAAAAGTTGATGATGTTTTTCCTAAAAAGAGAACCGAGTGGACATTATAGTCTGCATTATTCTTCTAATAGATTACTCATTCCGCTGCTATTATTGATCTGAACGTTGTTTAAGAATTTAACTGCAGTTTTTGATATAAACCTTGTAGTCTATTGTATTCTATCAAGAACTCAACTGTTGAAGACTAATGATAATTTATTCGTCATTATCTTAGTCATGATATTCTTTACTGGGCTATTTGAGCTCACCCTTTCTTTTGTTCCATTGTTTTTCAACAGGAGATGAAAACATAACAGGGTCTAGCCGGGGAATGGAGTGAGGGTCCGAGGAATAGTTATCATAGTCTTCACGTTTTGTAAAATAGTGTGGCAATAATAGTGAAGACTTAGTTGTGTATTATTATACACTGTATTGTTGTACGTTGTGCTTTGTTGTAATAATTTTGTTGTAGTTTTTTGACGACTCAAGTTTGGGCTGTGTGGGCCCAGATTTGGGGGTGTCACAACTAAGGCTATTTATGAGGGATTATATAATCCCATGATAAATGTGGAATTAATAGTCATCTCATTTTATGTTATTAAATGGTTTTATGGGACTAATAGTCCAATATTGAGGGACTAATAATCACTCGTCAAAGAATTAAATAGTTTAAAATAGTGTGTTAAATTAAGACAAATAATCCAATCTTAAACGTGGTTTTTGCAAACAAATAGTAGCCCAAATGAAAAAGACCAGGCCTGATTAAGGGGCCGAAAGCATACAGATTGAGTTAGTAGATTAAGGCCGATGTTGAAAAGGTCTATTATGATAAAAGTAGCGGCTAATGTGTTTGCATGGGGTTCGTGGTTCTAATATTACCATGCTCAAAATTACCTAGACGTAACATGCTTGCTTTTAAATATAGTGCCCCCTTCCTATCCAAAAAAAAGAATGTGTTGTGGATCGTTTTCTCTCGGAATCTTGATCACGAGTTCGGTTGTTTCATCCTGTAAGAAGGGAATTTCCGAGTCATCATTGATTTTGAAATTGTCAAAATGAAATATTTTTTTAGCCAGTAGAATAGAGGAATTGTAGGGATTATTTTTCATAGCCCAAAATGTCATTTTGAGAAACTACTTATAAGTGAAGATTTCAGTTCTCTTGTAGAAGGCTGAGCTAGTAAAATCTAAATTTCCTATTGTGTGCTTGCAATTGACATAGTTATGTTGTCTTCAAAATTTGCCACTTTTTTCTCAAAATTCTACAGAATTTGAGGCGGCGGCAAGGTTGAAACTTGAATACCTATCAGGCCAGAGGGATAAGGAAATTGCAACTCTAAGAGATTTGCTGGGCACAAAGGAGACATTTTACAAAGAGATGGAATACAGAGTCGAACACCTAGAGCAAGACAATCAGGAATTAAAATTATCCCTCAAAGAATTCCAGGAAGCTCAAATTCAGGAAGCAGGAACCTCTTAGTGGATGTCAAAGCTTCGGAACAAGCTCAAAGATTTGGAGCAGATTCATAGAGACCGTTCAACAAAAATGAAAGCCAAAGAAGCTGAATGGAGTTAAGAAAAGGAAAAGTAAATGGAGGTCAAGGATCTCAAAGACATTGAGAACGAAAAGGATACTTCTCTTCTAAAGCAGCAGTTGGAGATGAAGAACATTGCGCTTACTGAAGCGCTAAACGATTTAGAAGAAGAACGTGAAAAAAGTAGAATCTTTATCAAGGACAATGGAGTCATTTATACTTCATGAACAACAGCAGCTTACATTGAAGAAAGAGCTTGATAGGCATAAGGAAATGGTTGTGAATTCTTCTGCCTGTCAACTGCATCTGATGGAGCAAGTAGTGCAGCCGAAAGGGAATTTAATAGAGATAATGATGCCTTAGAGCAAATGAGGAACCGGCTCAGAAGTTCTGTGAAGTAAATGAAGCCGAATTTGAATTGCAGGTATGGCAATCTATTGCTGAACGTTTGAAAGCTAATATAGAAGAAAACTATCAATTGCGTAAGGAAGTAGAAGCTTCTCTTCTAGAGCAAGTGTCAGTTGAGATTACTCTTAAACAATAGAAAGAAATCTTGGTACAAGTATTAGAAGAAAAGGATGGAAGAATAGATCATCTTCAGCAAAAGGTCAAGTCATTGGATCAGGAGCTCAAATTGAGAGAAGGGCTTGCAAAAATGTTGGAAGAGAAGAATAGAGTAATAGATGGTTTTCAGCAAAAGCTTGTGTCATTGGATCAGAAGCTCGAGATGAGAGAAACGATAGCTTCTGGTGGGAAAAAGAGTGGCTAAGCAAAGAACTTGAAAGAGCCATTTTTGCACAATTAGATGCGGAGAGAATCTATGAGCACGAGAAAAAGAGTCTTCACCAGCTTGTCAATGAGAAAGGCCAGAGAATTGTTGATCTCCAGCAGCATGTAAGGTGTCTGGAGCAGGAGGTTGAGAATTCAATTTCCTCTTTCTCATCTCAACTAAGAAATATGCAGGCAGAGACAAATTTGCTCCATGGGAGAAGTTCACAACCATTGTTGTTCTGTAGGATTTTGAAATCTCATGATTGGAGAACTGGAAAATGATTGAAGTAATTTACAGCAGAAACTTAAGTTGCAGGAGAAAACCTTGTCAAGTTCTAGACAGAAAAGAGAGCATATAGAAGTTGAATTGGAGATTAAAGAAATGGAAATAAAGAAACTGACTTGTCAACTTGAAAATGATAAAAGAAATTTGCTTGGAAATGTTAAGAAATTGTCATCAGAAAAGGAAAGCTTGCTGGGTGGTACCGGGAAACTATCTGACAGGTACAGTAAGTTTTATAGTGAAGACATGCAATTGATGGGAACCTTGCAAGAGATTGTGCAGAATTTCGATGACAATGTCAAAGAGGAAGATGAGTTCTTTGATCCTGTAAGAGAAAATTTGATTAGTCCTCCCTCTCCCATGACAAAGAAAGTTGAAAAAACGCCATTGATTATTCCTCCCTCTGTGTCTACTGATGAAAGGTCCCCGTTGAGAGCTCTCAACAGTTAGTTGCAACTAAGGGAAGAGCTATTTTCTTTATAGCTTGTATTTCTTAGTAATTCTCTCTTATGTTTGCAGGAAATTCTTTGTTTGGTAGATGTCACAAATATGACATAAAGCACATTGTGTTTAAGATTTATGTGACACACTAATGCATGTACACTATAAAATCTATTTGACTTTTAGTTTTGTACATTTTAATAAAGTATTTTCTTATTAACTCGTGCAAAATATTTTATTTCACGTCTCCCTTTTAACATGTCTCGTGTATTTGCTCGAGATTCAGCATTCAACTAAACAGGAATTAAAGTCAGAGAGAGATTCGTATATTATATTTCTTCACACTTAGTAGTGATATCTTTTGCCTCTCGATCGTAATTTTTTTCGACTTAAATCGTTTTTGTCTTTAATTTCCATCATTGATTTATTTTTGTATTTACCATAGTTTATTGTAACATCCTTCTAGACAAATATGCCTTGCTTAGACAAATATGCTTTATAAAGTCATATTCATTTTGTGTCATAAATTTGATCCTCTCCCTTAATAACGATGGAACAAATGTTATTAGACAACCCTGAGAATTGCATATATATATGAGGAGAATAAATTTAAGATTCAAATATACTATCTTTTTTTTTTGTATACTTTTATTTCTGTAATAAATAACTCTAATTTAGACAAATAAATATTTCAATTAAAAGAAAACATCCCAACTCCATTGTGAACCAAGTTTCATAACTGCATAGCCAATTCAATGATCAGAAAGCTCGTCCAAGTATGATATACTGAAACTATAAAGAATATTCAGAACAGAACTTGAAAAAACAGTCATGAAGTTTTCTTCCAATTCCTTACAAAAACATCTAAAGCAAGGGGTTCTCTTTTAACTATAGGACATTGTGTAACTTGGCCGTTTCTTGGTCAGTCTTTTCACAATGTACTAGTTCTTGTAATCAAATAATACAATGCAGTGAAGGAATAGCAAATTCTACATCACATTAACCTCCATGCACATTTCTAATAATGTTCTATAAGAATGAACCTCCACCATCCAACTTAAAATTTTCAAAATGAAGAACTACTCGGAAAAATTTCTCCATGTCAGTTTCCCTTCCATCATAGTCGATGAAAAACACACTCAAACCACGCATGAAAGCATAATGGAAGATTTCTTTCTTTATTGATACTTGGCAAAGAAATAACAACTATCACATATCTGACTTCATTAAGATGAGCCAACCAATATTAAATTTGAATGATATATTACATTATATGCAAGACCAAGTGGTTTTCATGAACTGTGTATGTTGTATCCAGAACACAGACAAATATATACAAATTGATACTACCTTCCCACTAAAATCAAGATGCAATAAAATGTGAACACTTCACTTATTGGAGAAACCAGGGGGCAGTGGTGCATCTTATTTTAACCATTAAGAACCATGAACAATCATTGTAATGACAAATTATATGATAAATAGCACACTTCCATTTTTTCAGGCTAACAACTTAAGTATGGCACATGCAATCTGGTGCAGGATATGTATATATCGACTGTTTCAGGTTTCGTGTTCTGAGCAGCCCTTGCCTGCTTCTGTGGCCTTCAATCACTGCTTCTTGGAAATCTGACCAAGTCATGCTCTTATTCTGGAAAAGCTGCCCTAACAATGTCATGTTAGGCCTGATTGTCTTCTGATTCTGATAAGTTCGATGTCCTACCTGTTATATATAAAGGGGAAACTAGCATTAATTCCAGGGTTCAAAGTCATATTAACAAAACATTCTAATCCACTTTTTTAAGCAAGTTCTGAAAAATTGTAACCACTTGAACCAATTTCAGCACAAAAGTTTTGAAAGCCGGCCTCAAAATTAAGGATGATAAAGTTTTTCTTAAATTCAATTAATGGTGGACATGGTTCTTAAGTTATGCTTGTTCAAGCTATCCTGCCAGTTTATTCCCAAATGCAACAGTGGAAGAAACAAAATGCGAAAAAAACTGGAAAGAAAGACGCCAGAAACCACCTACATCCCAATATGTCAAAACCAACAATTATATGGATCCCACCATGCAAAATTACTGCTTAAGAACTCGTGCATTGGATGAAACCCAGTTATGAGTTATGCTGCTGTTCCCGAATCCTGGGTATAAATTCTTACCATTGCATTGTGCATATTCCCTGGTGAAGCAGAGACAAAGATATCACTGTGCATGCTGACATAGTAATCAACAGCAGCTAATAAAGAAGCCTTTCCTTTTATATTAGCCCTTTCTTCCGAAGACGCAAGACTCTTTTTGTCTTCCATAAATGGAAACAATTCTCGTAATGTTGAGATCCTAGCTTCCCCACCATATACCTGGAAAAACCATTAACAGGGTTGAATAGTTAAAGTTTCACTGAAAGGAAAGAAGTAAACCTAGCCCATCACAATTAGTTCAAATGGTGCTTCATAAACATATATTAAGAGAATTTTAATATTAACCTTGTGGGATGCAAGATATAGACGGGTACTGTTGTCAAAGCCCAAAGCTGCTAGAAGCAATCCAATTTCTTCTGGAGTTAATGGGCAGCGCCCCTGATTCCTCAACTCCTCATCAGTGAATTGGGAGTTTAGGACCCTTCCCTGCCAAATCACTTGCCGATACTTAGCAAGTGCCAGCTTCTCAGCTTTACCCCCGCCAAAATCACAGGCAGAATGGGCAGCCATATCCTGAAAAGTGACCACATTTAGAAGAGTACATATAAATTACAGAATAAATTGTCAGATGATAGAAAGGAAAGAAATTTAATCATCAAGTTCATGTATAGAAAAAAGAATTAGTGAATACCAGTGTCGCCATCAAACTGAACAAGTGGATTCAACAATAAAGAAAGAAACGTAAACATCATGCTGAGAAAGTGTGAAGTTTACAAGGGTATTAATCCCCAGAGGGAGGAGCATCAAGATTCACTAAACTTCATGAGAGGGTTTAGTAGATGAACCAACTTTCAATGATCTGTTCAGAAAAATGGCCTTAAACAGGACAAGTGAAAATATGTGACTCAACCTGCATGCCAAATGGCAACCTCACCAGTGGTGGACTCAGCCATTTTCTTTAGTAGGCGATTCATATAACAACTATTTCTTGTATTAAGAACATATTATTTTTCCTAAAAAATTAACATATATTGAGATGAAAACTTTCTTCCAGAATAAAGTATTGAAATAATATATTCTAATAAGTTACGGCAAATAAATAATAAAAATATGTAATAATTTTGGAATATAAAATGATAAGAAATTGAACAATAGAATAAATGAAAAAGGAAAAAAAGAGAGTAATTACTAATTATTTAAGAAAATATGAAAATATGGTACATGAATACGTTTTTATAAATTTTAGGGTATTCAATTGATAATTTTATTATTGGATTCCAAAACTTATGAATTATTTTAGTTGGACCCCTAAAGTTTGCATAAACTTCACTTAAGTCCCTATGCTATACAAAACTTGGGTGGGTGTACAGACCCCACTAGACCCTTCTTCAATCTGCCCCCAGTGCCCCTGATCTCACCCACATGCACAGAACTCAACTTCAGACAGATAGGCTATGTGGTGAAAAAAAAGAGTTTTTATGGTACTGGTATATTGGAGCAGGTAAAAACATGTTGCCTTGAAAGTGGAAAGTACAAAGAAATTTCAAGGTCTGTTTCATCATCATTATTGATATGTACTATTTATCCACTTTATTTTCAAGTCCACGGGTGCTTAAAAGGAAAAACCTCAAACATTATCTAGGAAACATTCATAATATAACTTGCCCATACCTTATCAAATCGAAGGTGTAGAACAGCAAACTTCCCTGCCCTAATGTACTTGCTACCAACTATTTCACTATTCCCTGGATGATGCCGGAGGCGACTGACAAGAGCATCTCCAAGAGATCTAATATGAGGTACAAAACTTAGTGCTTGAAAGTTAACCTTGCAGCGTAGACGCTGGATATCCTTGGGCATGTTGTCAAAAGCCAGTCGGTGTGAAAATGGTGAGATGGCAGCTATTCCATAACTGGATCATGAACAAATAATGAGTCAACATCCTAGTCTAAGAAGTGAAGCTACAACTATTTACAAAGTTGTCTACGTGCTTCTGAGAAATTGCGTGTAAAATTTTCAATAAACATAAAGTTGTGTGTAATGCATGAAAACAAAGGAGTACAGTTAACATCTTCAGAATTCAAGTGTCCATTCCATCAGGCATGATGAAAATTTCCAGCACCAACAGATTTCAGAACTAGGAAGTAGCAGGAAAATTTTAGCCCTTGATATGTGGCTCCCAACACTAAAAGCAATTAAGGATCTTGCGTCCTTAGCCCTTGTCCAGTTAATTTTTTTGTCATACATTCAAATTAAACATTTTACAGGTACTAATTAATTGTTAAGTACATTGTCAATTTTTGTCAAGCAAAAACTTTGACCACCTACGGAAGTACTCCAATATCATTGTATTTTGTTTGCGTCGACTTGACGAGAAAAAAAGTTCAAGAGGCATCTACCATTAATATCGATTAGGAATTTTCGTCTTAGTGGTGCGATCTCAGACCTACATCCTTAAAATCACCAGAACAAATGTTGTCTTTCTCTTCATCAAAAGATTGCATCTAATTCAGTTTGCAAGATTTGTACGAGTTTTAAGAGATGGGCCTTGTAATTCTTCGACCAGTAAGAAAGACAAATGTGCACAACATATAGCTATATCAATCTAATCTACTTCCATGATATCTTGAAGTCAAGTCAATCAAATTTACCAACCTCTCTAGGACGGGTAGCACATTCTCCAGATACCAGTTAGCTGAAGCATGAACAGGTGCAGTTTTGATTCTAGTAGCTCGAATAGCTATAGCATAATACTCTCTTGTGCTCCAAGAGAAATCCTCAGGCAGCTCTTTAACTATAGAAATATCATCCTTCAATACATCGATAAAGTGATCCACATCAAATATATCCATAAATGAGCTGCAGGAAGCAAAAGAATATGGGTGGGGATTGCAAACTCGTAGTAATAAAAATTTCAAAGATGCAAAAAGGAAAATGTATATGCGGAGAGCAGAAACATGGCTATAAAATTGTGTAAGGACCTTGAATCTTTCCAAACAGGATTCATTTCTAGCTGAGGAATTACAAGTGTTGCATTCAATATTTTAGCGACAGCAACTGCATCACAAATCTGCTTGGAGGAATAAGTACACCAAATTAGCAGTATGCAAAAAAAATCGTCATAAAGTGAATCAAGGGTATCAGACCATCAAAATATTATTGTCGACTATCAGTATTAGTATAAGCTCTTCCTAAATACCTACCCCCATTCTCTGCTGGTTCAACCCTCCATCAAGGAACACCTGGACATATCCCTGAGAGGTTTCGGGTAATGGTGCTGCTACATCAAGGGATGAATCCATGAGAAAAATATATGAAAATTGAAAATGCATGTAGAAACCATACTTGTTCCAAACATTTAAGCCTCAGTACTTAAATCAATTTAAAATATACTAACATAGAACTCCATTACTACTAAATCTCATCACTCACTGGAGGCAGTGGCTGACTCAACACAGGGTTTCCATCCTTGGTTGGACAAGGGCATCCATAGATCAGATTGCTGTTCACTTGACTAAAAGAGAGAGAATCAAGTGAGTTAAATTTTCTATTCAGAATTTCAGATAAAAGCGGAACAAATATGCAGCTCAATCAACTCTTACTCACAGTTTGACGCAATACAGCACTCTTCAGCAGACATAAATGTCTTGGTTTTGGAGCATTAAATCCCTGCTTAAGCAAATCAGAGTATGAGCTACTAGCATCACAACTAGCCCTTAAGTTCAATTTTGATATGCACATATATTGATTACACTATTCTGAAGAAAAGCCGCAAGTAATATCATATTTTTCTCGTACCCAACAAAATTAACTTGCTACCAATTTAGAGATGCCATAAAAAGGCACACACTTGACACTTTGATCGTCAACACTTGTATATTGGCTGACTATGCCCAAAACTTCCTTCTTAGCTTCTCCATTAGTATATTCAATATTGTCATGAAATGTAGTCAAATTCAAGTCATAGTCTATCATAAATTAAAACCTACCAAATTGTAGATGTTTGATAATTCAAAACCGAGAATCCAAAAATTGTTACAACTTGCTATTTTCAGTATTACCCTTCGATTTTACAGTGCAGGACTTTCCCTGTTCCTCACATTTTTTCATCTACTGCTGCAACAATCAATTAAATATGAAACCCTAACTCATATAACCATTTCAAGAAGGGGAAATTCTATAATGCAATAACCAGCAAAAATAACCACCAAACAGTCAGATAGAAAAATTATGCTTTACTAAAAAGTTCAGTAGTTCCCTAATCTTAAATTCAACTATAATTCCAGCAAGCCAAACAGGCCTTGAATAAGGAAAAGATAATTCTTCTCAAGAAACTATATTCTTATCAAAACAAACAAAACCCAGATTGCAAAAAATGGGAGAAAAAGAAAAAATAGTTATTAATATTGAGGATAAGATTCACAAGATGATAAAATAGTAGTAATTATCTATTTGTTACACTTTAGATAAGTAATGGGACCATGATTAACGTTTATCTATAGTTAGGAGTCTATATATATATTAGTGCAACGAGTATGTATTAATAATCCAAGCAATACAATTCAATTTAAGTGTTCAGTTTCTCTTCATTTGTTGTTCTAATATGGTATCAGAGCCATGAAGCTTAACCGCCTTTGATCCTTCATTTTTTTTCTTGTCGCTAAAAATACCAGCAATCCAATATTGTGTTACCCTCGTTGTAGTCATCACAACCCGTTTCTAGATTTAATCATAAACTGTCAATCCTAGATTTTGGTCCTGTCTCCATGGCCGATCAAATATACGGTCTATTTTCAGATTTTGACGACTCTTTGGTTTATGAAAATGATGATTACTACTACTTGACGACTCTTTGGTTTATGAAAATGACGACTCTTTGGGTTCCAAATGACGCAACATCAAATTGGTATACAGATGATCTTTTTGATCAACTTGCTTGCTTACAAAAGCTACCTACTCAATCTGTCAAAAGTTATTTTGACGAAGCGAAATCACTTCTTCATGTGCTTGAAAGCGTAGGAGTTTCTCTAAGTGAATTAGAGTTTACTAATTTTCTACTTAAAGCCCTTGATGATGTTCTTTACAATAGAGTTCATATTTATTATCATTTAATCTTATATTAGCAGTTCCTACAAGTTGTACTAGTCTCAAATCTGAGTTACTATCCCTCATTTTTCTCCGCAGCTAATGGTTATTCTCATTCTCACTTTGACATCTTCAAGGGTTCATTTTTTATTCATTCATCATCTTCAATTCTAATCAAGGAACGGAACATCATAACTCTGTGCTATCTCGATATACCCCTGATTCTATATCGTGATGAATTCTATAAGGTTACTAAGAAAGTTTACGGAGTTTCTAGTCAAAGTGATCTACATTTTACTATTTTCTCAAAACCTACATACATGTTTAGGAATGGTTCTGCTGCTTTCTACATTAATGAGTCGTGGGTATCCCTTGATGTTGGAAGCTCCAGAATATTACTTTCTCCGATAATTGTTTGTTTGCATGTGTCTATTGATGAGCTACATATTTTGGTTTCGTTGTAAGATGGCGGTATGATTTTATATTTGATAGAGGTAAGTTGTTTTGTACATTTTCAAACTCAAAGTGCTTCATCTTTAGAAGCCTTTGGTTTGAGGGGGAGTATAGAGGATAAGATTCACAAGATGATAAAATAGGTACTAATTATCTATTTGTTACACTTTAAATAAGTAATGGGAGATATGATTAATGTTTATCTATATATATATATATATATATATATATATATAAGGGGAGTGATCCATAGCAAGTAATTGCTATGGAGCAAAAACTGACATACACTATCTATACCATTGAAAACAAGAACGAACGGTTAGGATTAGCAACTGAAAATCGACATCTGCCAATATTAGTAGCGGATGTTTTAAAAAAATTTAAAGGTACGCTAATCAAAAAATTAAACCCTAAATAGGAGCATCCGTCGACAAAAGGATCACCCTTAGATGATAATCTCATGGCTATTGAGAAAGAATTAAATCAAATGATTCTATTTCTCAATCCTGATTTGCTCCTAATCTAATATGTAAAGTTTTGGTTTATTAACTATAATTGAGAGTTTATTAACTAGTGTTTAGGGTTTATTAACTAGTAATGCACGTAGTAGCAGAAGTTTTAAAAAAATTTAAACGTCTACTACTAATAGTAGCGGACGCCCTTCTAATATTGGCTATTGCTTCTTGTTTTGTATGGTATAGATGGTATTTGCCCATTTTTTATCCATAGCCCTATATAGAAATACAATTCAATTAAGTGTTCAGTTTCTCTTCATTTGTCGTTCTAATAGAAAAGCAATGAATATTCATATACAGGCATAGATTTAATTAGTAGGGATTAAAATGCAAAATGGGCATACCGACAAAATGGATGGGGAGGCCTGGCTCAAGGGAGCGAAAAGAGGGGGGAATAAAATAGGGAGAAGCAGCACAAATAAACCAGCAAGAGCTTCTCCACTGTGATTGTGGTAGTAGAGCCTCATTCTGGTTGCGGGCAGCGGAGGGCGGTGGCTGGCGGTGATGGACGGCTCAGCTCAGCTAAGCTGAGAGACCTTTGATCTTACAATAAAAGAAAGTAGCTCTAGCGCCCCCTTTTGCTAGTAGTATAAAATGGAGGAATAATTAAATGGGGGGGAGAGAGAGAGAGACGGGTCATATATAGATAGATGCAGAAGCCAGCTGCAACGAATTGATTTCTAGGGGAGAAAATTGAAAAAACAAAAAGAATGGTCTTTTTCGGAGGAGGACCCAGACAGAGTAGAGAGATAGGAACACCAGTTTTAAGATTATACGCGTCACCATTTTTAACCCTCTCTCTAGATCACTTTATTTCTTTTGCTTTTCTCTCTCTACGTTAATGTTCATAAAGACAAGCTTTAGCTTTGCTTTTAGCTAAGGTAATGAATCCTAACTGGTACGGAGGTACATGGAGATGTGTGCGTTCTATTGACTCTATGTTAACGACATTATTATAGGCACCGACACTACACGCACTACTGTGTTTTTGGATATGATCGGATTCTTACTCGATCTGCTCCCATCTCTATTTTTTACCGTTACAGATTGGCGCCAGTTCCGGTTATTTGGGAATGTAACTACTTGTTTTTTATTAATTTAAGACATAATTTAATCATTTTAGTATACACAAAATATGAGAATAACCATTAAGTTAAGCCTTTAGGTAACGACTTAATTTGATTTGTTTTGAGATAAGCTTTCTTTAATAAAACGCACACTTTTTTGAGTAATTTTTTTTTTCTTCCCTCCCTCGACGGTTATTTCATTCTTATTAAAAATATGAGTGTTTTTTATTTGAATATTTACTCTCTCTTTTATAAGAAAAAATCAGCAAGGATGGGTGTGCAAAATATTTAATTTAGTTAAAGAGATTTTGTAACATATCAATTATCACTTTTGACAAAAGCACAAGTTACAAATTATCCTTCAATTGTTAAACTTGTCATTAAGAACTTCAAAAGCATTTCTATAATTATTTAACTTTCTTATAAAGATAATTTTGTCAAAAACACTACATTTAAAAGTCTCACATAAATTAAATTTGACTTGGTAACTCACGAACTTAATATCAATTAATTTTAAGTTAATTAATTTAGCACTAAGGAATTGTAATATCCCGGATATTTAAATGAATTAGAAATAAAATATTTAATATTTAATAAAGGTTGGAGTTTGATAACCTAGTAGTGATAGATAAATAGAGGTCCAAATTAAATTTAACGGACTAACTTAGATATGGTGATATCAAAATTTTTTTTTTTAGTTAGCAAGTACAGTGATAATTCAATGAACTTGGCTAATAGCAAGTCTAATTAGATTAAGATAATTTAATTAGCGGAGTTATGTAATTATGCGACGTGGTTGCGTGTAAATTAAATATGTATTTATATGAATATATATATATGTGTGCATATTTAGTAACATAATTTAATGATTAATTAAATTGTGATAATTAGATAGATTAATATTAAATTAATCTGAATTGAATTAAAAGGTTAATTGTGGAATTAATTTAGTTATTATATTGATTATACTCATTAATCAATATTTATGTAAATTATTGATAAATTATTTGTGAGGAATAATTATGTAAATTATATAATTATAAATTATATAAAGTAGTTGAATTAATTAAGGGAGATTAATAATTGTATATATGTACAACATTTAATTTCACATATATGTACATATATATAAAGGGATTAAATTAATTAAGTAATTTTAAATAGGAATTGAATCTATTAAATGAATATATTCTATAATTAAATAAATCATTGTAAATGATTTATGAGAGTGAGAAATTTAATTATACAATTATTTGTGTAATATTAATTAAATAATTAAATAAATTATTTAAATAAGAAATTGAGTAAATATATTATTATTTTAATGTATTTTCGGGTAAATGGAATTATTTCCATAATTGATGAGAAATGAATTATTTAATGTAAATGTATTAAATAATTTAATTTATGGCCTAAATAATATATATTAAATTATATATTGTATTTATTTTAATTTCATAATTTATTGTGAAATTGTTTTGAGGTAAAGTAATGTGTATAAATAATATATATAGTTTATATATATTATTATTAGCGAACACACTCTAAAGTTTTAAATATCAAAATAATTGACAAGTTGTCATTAATTAAATATTCAATTAAATTGAATATAATGAGTGAATTAAATTTTTATAAATTAATTAATATGATGATTAATTAATGTAAATAATGTAAAATATTATTAATAATATTATTAGTCCATTTAGTAATTTAATATTAATGGGTTAGAGTATTTAATTAATTAATCAATTCAATTATTATTTAATTATGGATTGGATAATTAATGTGTAACAAAATTAATAATTAATCATTTGGGTTATAATTAAATAGTCCAATGATAAATTAAATGGACTTGACAATTTAGTAGCCCAAACAAGTTAATTAGAGTCCAATTGGTATTTTTAAATAAAGCCCAAAGCTTGGCCCACTTGAAAAAATACTTTATAAAACTATTAATTCTTAAAAAATGAAAAGTGACATTCATTTTGGGACAAGGAGAAAGGTTTCAGCCGACATGTAAAGGAAAGGAAGAGAATGTGATAGTTTTATTTTATTTCTTTTCATTTATTAATATGGTTGCTTGTATTAGTTTTTTTTTAGTACATGAGCCCCATTCTTCTTTTCACCCACTTTGTCCTTAGCTAAAATTCTTGCACAAGTCTCCAACTACTCTCATGATGGAAGTTTGATAGATATAGATTTTATATCTATGTCAATTGTAAGTATACTTACAATTTATGAGTGTATGTTAGTCATTTTTTTTCTTCAACTTTTCAAGATAGAGAGAGTTGAGAGAAATAGTTTGTGAGAGAAAATATTTGAGAGCAAGGATAAGGAAGGAGAAGGAGTTCTTGGGTTATATCTTCAAGATTCACAACCATTTTTGGAAGAAAAAGGAGAATAACTATTAAATCAAGGTAATAGTTATTCTAAATTTAATTTTTGTTTTTAAATTAAATAAACTAACATATGAGTATAAATATGTTAATATAGTTAATAATGTGTGATAATAATATTTATGCCATGCTTGAGTTTAATATACTTGGTTTGTGTTTTGGTATAATTTATATGCTAAAAACATGTGTTTGGTGGTGTTAAATCAAATCTCAAAGTAATGACAAGAAATTAATTTTTATAAAATTTAGATTTAATGTTACAATATTATAGAACATTAAATCATGAGAAAAACAAAGTTTGAATCACTCAAAATGGAGTTATACACAAAAAGTTATGATTTGTGGTAGTTTATGTGATGTAAAAATTTTTATAAAAATTTTAATATTAAATCATGAAAAAATTAAATTTTCATGTTATAAATTGATATTAAGTGATTGGTATTTTTTTTGGATTTTTAAAGCTTACTTGAATGTATAATTTTTATTAAAGTGATGTATAAAAGTCACTGTTCACAATCTGCTAAAGAAGGAAAAAAACGCCGGCCGCGCAATGCGCGGGGTATTATTCACTGCCGGACGCGGAGATGAAAAACGACGTCGTTTTACCGAGAAAAAAATTCATCCGCGCGTTACGCGCGGAAGCCAATTTCGGTGACAGTAAAACGGCACCGTTTTTGGCCATTGTATTTGTCGTGGCGCGCAATGCGCGGTACACAATTTTAGCCGAAATTACAGTTTTGCCCCTCCGGTCTTTTTTCTGTGTAATTACGAAATTGCCCCTCCGTTCGTTTTTCGACTTAATTACAGAATTGCCATTCTGGATAATTTTAATTAATTTAAATGTTTAAAAATTAATTTTAAATTATAAAAAAAAATAATAATAATACAAAAATGATATTTAGGCATATAATATTATATTTTCCAAATATAATAAGTATTTAGGATTAATATTTAAATGTTGTAAATATTAATCTAGTTAGTTTAATATTATATTTTTCAAATATAATAAGTATTTAGGATTAATATTTAAATGTTGTAAATATTAATCAAGATTAGTTTAATATTATATTATTCAAATATAATAAGTATTTAGGATTAATATTTAAATGTTGTAAATATTAATCTAGTTAGTTTAATATTATATTTTTCAAATATAATAAGTATTTAGGATTAATATTTAAATGTTATAAATATTAATCTAGTTAGTTTAATATTATATTTTTCCAAATATAATAAGTATTTAGGATTAATATTTAAATATTAATATTTAAATATTAATCTAGTTAGTTTAATATTATATCTTCTGAATTTATGATTAAATTAATTATTATTTAATTAATATTAAATAATAAACAAGGATGATAAATTAATTAATTATTATTTAATTACTATTAAATAATAATTAAAGACAACTAAGATTGATTACTTAATTATTTATTATTTGATTAACTTTAAATAATAAATAAATTTAGTTAGTTATTATTTATTATTAAATAATAACTAATGATATTTGGGTATTTACTATATAATTGTATTATTTATTATTTAATTTACTTTAAATAATAAATGAATCTAGTTAGTTAGTTATTATTATTTATTAAATAATAACTAATGATATTTGATTATTTTAATTATTTATTATTTGATTAACTTTAAATAATAAATAAATCTAGTAAGTTATTATTTATTATTAAATAATAACTAAAGGTAGTTAATTACTTACTATTTAATTAATGTTAAATAGTAATTAAATGAAATAAAGAAAGTGTCTTTTAACTCTTTTGTTTAAACAATTATAATAAATTGTTTAATAGTTTAATAAGTGTTTCACACATGAGAAAATTATTTTCTAACTTATTAAATTATTAACCTAATATGATTGAGGGTCTATAAGGTTAATGATATTGTTTTGACTGATGTATATCATGTGTTAGTACTTATGAGTGGTAGATAAGTTCCTTAATGAGCGTTTAGTTGTACAAATACGTTGTACTAATTATTAGACCAACTTTATTAATGTTAGGTCTTTCAAAGCCAGTTAGTTAAAGCTAGACATTTATTGTAGCTGAGCAGACAGGCAAGTTTCCTAACTTCGAACTTTATTTTGTGCAAGTTTCCTAAACCCTACTCAAATTATATTCGAGCAGGATATATTATTTTATTGTTCAAGTTCCTAACTCAAATTCAAGTTATTACGTTTCAAGCATGCTATGGTCTAATTCTGTATAATTATTCCACATCGTTAAATTGTTGATTCGCACATAGTGCTTGTTGCATGTGTTCATCAGGTATGAAAGGCTGATCACCTTCATTACCATAGGTTCAGTTAAATTTGTTCATGGTCATTATTGACACTCAATATTACTTGATTCAGTCATTCAAATTATTGAAAATATGATTCGTACTCTTTCACAATTATTACATTGTTGAAAATCCAAAAGCTTGTTCTTTCTTTCAATCATGATATATCGTTATTGTATTTAAACTTGCTGAGCAAAGTCGTTGCTCACTCTTGCTATATCATGATAATAAATTTCAGAATAATACGAATGTCCAAGGAGAGACGGAGACAGAAGCAAAAGACAAGATTATAGTGATATGCATTATAACTAAATTGTTATATGAAGTAAGTAATTTTGTAAACCTTTTTATGAATCTAAAGGTATATATGTAAGTTAAGGTTAGAAACCTTGGGAAATGTTGTAGAATAAACAATTTATGTTTATATATTCCGCATTAGTTATAGAACATGTATGATGATGATGTATAGTGATGAACCAGGTCCAGGGTTAAAGGAACCCGGATTTGGGGTCGTCACAGGAATAAGTACTCCTATGTCAAAAAAAAATGTCTAATTTAGCTCACACAAAGTTTATGAACTTTTTCTTAATGTGACAAAAAAAACTACTCCAATAAAGAAAGTCTATTATCACCCTTTAATATTTTTGCCCACAACTCTTAATTAAATTTCATTTAGATATATAATTATCCTTAAACGCATTTAAGTCTATATTTTGATTATAAATTGTGTCATCACCCTACCCTAGTCTTCTTTAACCGGCCTATATAATATCATCTTCCCAACCAGAAAAGTATCATCATTAGTGGTCGTTGGTATCAATGACAATGGAGATTAACCCTCCTACAAAGGCTTATTGTTGACTGTTGCTTTGGTATCACAATTAATACGTATTTTCTTCATCGGTGATTCAACAACAAGGGAAATTAAAAGACAGAGAACGAAAAGAAAAGAAAATGGGTATGGTCTCCCATGGTGTTGTTTCTATAAAAGACTTGAAATTCCAAATTTAATATAAAAAAAAAATTGTTTTTATTTTGTCATTGATTTACGTGATAAAGTCTAAGTAAGTTTTATAAATAGAGAGGATAATTGAGACTTTTATTGAAGATTATAGTCATTGGGACATTTTCGTGTTTTGTTATATTAAATGTCTCTCAATCTGTCAAAACGATTTCACTTTGTTTGATGGTATTATTTAGGAAAATATAAGGGACAAAGTGATTGGCCCTTTCGGTTTTTTTTTTTTTTTTTTGGGTATTTATTTTCTTATGTATTTCTAATTTTCTGAATGTTAAGCTTTATATACATTACAGTTTTATTTAAATTTAAATAATTTTTTATATGACATTTTGAAAACTCAAAATATTACTATAATAATATAAATTAAATTTTGTAATAATCAACTGATGTAATAAATAATGACCATTATTTGAGATCAAATTTGAGACTCTTAGCCTTACTCTAAATTTTAATATTAAAAAAATTAAAAAAAATGCTATACATTTTTAGGGTTGAGGTAGCTAGTATTATAGTAGTATGTATTATTACCCCCTTTATTCAAGAAAAGAGTTTGGTTTTTGTTTTTTTTAAATACTTGTGTACTTTCAAACTTAAACTTAATATAAAATTTATTTAATTTTAACTAATGAAATCATGATATTACAAATTATATGAAATTAATTATTAATTATGTATAAAACTAGTGTTCCTGTCACACATTATGTGTTTGCAACTAAAAAAAAGAGTATGTAAAATTATAGGCAAAATGGACAAAAATAGGCCATTATACTTGGCACCTTTTATCTATTTAGCCACTCAACTAAAAAAAAAAATACAATTAACCTATTAAATTAATTAAAAATATGTATTTGAACCATTCCGTTAGATATATTAGACGACCATCAGATTTTTTATCTTAGTGTCTATGAAAATGAAATATAACAATCAAAATACTATTTACGTGACAAAAAAAAATAATAAAACTTGAGTAAATGATAAAGAAAATAACTAAGCCATTAATTACATGTCCAGAAAATAATAATAATAAATCCTTTAAAAAAAACAAGAATTAAGAAATATGAGAATCTTCTTTATCTGGGTTTCTTTTTTTTCTTCATCAAAACTATTCTTTATCTTTATCAAAACAAAAGAGCCATTAAACCCACTATATAATAGAGTTTAAAGGACAAATTGATGATATTAATTGATAATATTACTAATTTTGAGTTGATTAGAAGATATATAGATCTGATTTGATGAAGAAAAAGGGCCAAATATTATCTAACCTCGCCAAGCAAAACAGGTAGCTGCGATGATGGTTTTGATTCTTTTTTTACTCCGTTTGGTGATGAATCTAGTAACAATCGGCTCAATAATGGTCAATGATCAAAGCCCAGTGTTATTGAGCTCAATTAATGGATTTGGCTAGGTTTGCTTTGAGATTTTAAGGTTTTTCTGTTCTTTTTTTCTCTTCCTTTTTCCCTTTATGTTCTTTTAAGATGACGCAGATCATAGGTGCTTTAGCAAATCTGGGCTGCCTCACCTGAATAGGAGAAGGGTGGTTGTCGACGATGGCAGAATTCCGACATGAATGGTTGGGTGCCAACGATGATATCATGATGGTCGATTACGACGATGTATTTTTGGCAATGATGATGATGATGGATACTTCATAGAATTTTTGTTTGAAAATTGAAATTTTTGTAGTATTTTTTGATATTTTTATATAAAAATTATTATGTAAAAATATTAAAAAAATTTATAAAAATATCAATTTTCTTTTTATTTCTAGAAAAGAAACTCTTCTTGCTGCATTAAAATTTTACAATTCAACTAAGATCCAATTATGGGTTCCTAATTTGATATGGAACAGAGGATTAGAGAGAGATGTGAAGAGGAAAAAGATACAGAAGAAATCATTTTTTTTTCTTTTTTGGCAAAAAAAACAAAAAAAAAATCACTTTTTTCTTTTGTGTCCTTTTAATTTTCCATGTCATTCTCACATATTGACCACTTTATTTTTTACTTTTTTTACGCTATCATGTATGAAAGTCTGTTAATTAATTTGTCGACTGTTACATAAATTTAGCAAAGTGGCTTAATTAATAAATTGTAATTAGTTTAGCTGGTTAATGTAGCGATCCGAAATATTTTAATATAGAAAAATGGAATTATTGACTGTAATTGTAAATTTCTAGAGGATTAAATTAAATCATTATATTATGGCTTGGTTTATTTAATTATGTGTTGAAGTAATTAAAGGAATTTAAGGAAGGTTCAATTAATGGGTTAATTAAATTAATGGACCAACCTAGGTTGTATAGTATCAAAGTTTGATAGGGTAAATGAGGTATGTGATATTTAATTAAATAGCTAGCAAGTTAAGCTGGATGTGTAAATTAATTAATATGGTTATTAATTAATGAGATTTCGTAAACATTAATAATGTTATATTTATTTCCATTGGGAAAGTTATTGATAGTGGGGTATTAATATTTTATATTTCCACTAGGAATTTAATTTGGGCAACCCAAAGCTTAGTTGCAATATAAGTAACAATTGGGCCACCAATTGTTTAATTAACAAAACAAGTAGCAGCCCAGCCCAAGAGTAATAACATAACCCGGTGGAAAAGTAAGAGTGTCACTCATTTAGGGACAAGACCTCAGAAAAGCAGAGCACGCGCAGTTTGTGCAAAGCTCAAGAACTCAGTGTTGAGAAAAGGAGAGACAAGTCAGGCATAGGAGAGGCTATAGGGTCCAACTCCTCAGAGTTGTCTAAATCTGAGAGAGTATGGTATAACCTCAGTCGTTCTCTCATTTCCCCTTCTCGTGCATTTAGGCTAAGAGAGAAAAAGCCATGGAAATGGAAGAAGAAAAGCTTGAGCTTGATAAGCTAGAATGGTCGGATGAACATGGAACAAGAATTAAAGATGAAGCACTCATCATGGGGAGTCTCTAGAGCCCAAAAAGAATATCATTCATGAAGGTTTAAAAGTTTTCTAAACTCCAACTTTTGTAGAAATTATGTTTTAAGGTTTCCTACATAGTTATTATAGGAAAGTTTTGTATTTTGGGTGTTAGATTATGGTGAATCCAAGTTTTAAGTTGGTCAAGAGATGGGGTTATGTGTATCTAGATGTATATAGCATGCTAGATATATAGATATGTAAAAATGATTAAGGTTTTGTGTTTGTGAAACCTAGTTTTAATGGTTCTATTTTGATGTAAACCAATTTTATGGTAAAATGTTATATTTAAATATTTATAGGTATTTATTATGAGTCTATAAATATTGGAGATAATGTTAATGTGTTGAGATTTATAGTTTTCATGCTTGTGAAACTAAAAGCCCTAAATGGAAACTAAAAGAAATTGGTGGTGGTAGTTATATGCTCACTAAGTGTTTGATTAAAAGTCTAAGAGAATCAAAGTGGTTAAACCTTCTGTCCAAGGATCTATTTTCAAATTAGAACCTCTTTAAGTAATATGTTAGACGTTTTGTTAGTCTAAAGAATAAACCAGAAAGGTTAAAATGAGTTCTGGTATGTTGTATGAAGTTATTGTAAATCTGAGAATTTTCCTTAGTTGCAGTGAAAATCGTAGAGTGAACTGGTAGTAGAGTGAACTGGTAGTAGAGTACTGCTAGTAGTAGAGTAAACTGGTAGTAGAGTGCTGGTAGTAGAGTGAACTGGTAGTAGAGTAAACTGGTAGTAGAGTGCTGCTGGTAGTAGAGTGAAAAGTGCAAAACGTAGAGTGAAAATCGTAGAGTGAAAGGTGCAAAACGTAGAGTGAAAATCGTAGAGTGAAAAGTGAAAAACGTAGAGTGAAAATCATAGAGTCTGGACAGCTTCAGCGTCAATTAGTAATATGAGCATAACTTTCTCATACGAACTCGGATTGAGGTGATTCAAGATGTTTTGGAAAGCTAATAGATAGACCTACAACTTTCATTCTTTACGAATTTCGATTTGATGTCTGTAGCAAGGTCTAAATTGACCATTTTTGGGACTGTTTTGACCTGTTATAGTAAAATGAGTATAACTTTTGTATACGGATTCAGATTAATATGATTCAAGATGTTTTGGAAAGCTAAGAGATAGACCTATAACTTTTATTCTTTAACTTTTTCGATTTGAGGTCTGTAACATAGTCTAAATTGACCATCTTGAGGTATTATGTGTAATTGGAGGCAATCGGAGGGCGTCGGGCATGCACGTGTACAACGTGCAATGTTTTCGACACTAAGTTATACTGTTCTTTGTATAAAGCATGAATATTATGATTTATAATGATGTCTATTATTAGTCAACGATTAATTAGATAAGTGTATGAGCAAGCTAAATGTGTGCATATAAGGCGGGATAGACGTGTAGCGTATAGACGTCGAAACGCTGTGTAAAGTGTTATTTAGCAATTTAATAACCTTAGAGATTAATTGAAGTAATACTAATTGGGATTAGTAAGAGTTTTAAATATTATCTGAGGCGGGTAATATTATGACAACTTGATGAGGTAAATGTAGAATTAAACCTAGTAAAGTCCAGTAGTGACTAATTGGTAGATTGACCTAAATAATTATGAGGACCAAATGATAAGGTTATGGCATTAAGGAATATCGGATATACAAAGTTAAATATAGAAGGTTTACGGTGGTTATGTGAAACATCGTGATGAATCCACAATGGACTAAACTAATGAATCAACCCTAATGAATAAATGGGACGATAAAAGGAAGTAGAGTCCCGAGATGGAGCAAATACCAGTAGTTAGGGAGTTTACGGATGTTTTTCCAGATGTACTGCCGGGTTTACCGCCGGACAGGGAGATAGAATTTGTGATTGATTTAGTACCGGGGACAGCACCGATATCGAAAGCACCATATAGGATGGCTCCGGTAGAACTAAAGGAATTGATGGTGCAATTGCAGGAGTTGTTAGACAATAAGTACATTCAGCCAAGTGTTTCTCCATGGGGAGCACCGGTGCTGTTTGTAAAGAAGAAGGATGGATCGATGAGATTGTGTATGGATTATAGAGAGCTGAATAAGGTGACAATTAAGAACAAGTACCCGTTACCACGAATTGACGATCTTTTCGATCAATTGAAAGGGGCGAAGTACTTTTCAAAGATTGACTTAAGGACTGGTTATCATCAGTTGAAAGTCAGGAAGGAGGATATACCCAAGACGGCATTCAGAACTCGATATGGGCATTATGAGTTTCTGGTGATGTCGTTTGGACTAACGAATGCGCCAGCCGCATTTATGGACATGATGAACAGAATATTCAAGCAATACTTGGATAAATTTGTAGTCGTGTTCATTGACGATATTCTGGTGTATTCCAAAACGGAGGAGGAGCATGCTGAACACCTAAGATTGGTGTTGGAGGTTTTACGGAAGGAGCGGTTGTACGCTAAGTTTTCAAAGTGTGAATTCTGGTTGGAAAGAGTTCAATTTTTAGGTCATGTTATTGACAAGGAGGGAGTTTCGGTTGATCCGGCGAAGGTTGAATCGGTAATGAATTGGGAACAACCAAGGACGCCGACAGAAGTAAGAAGTTTCTTAGGGTTAGCGGGTTACTATCGGAGATTCATTCAAGACTTTTCAAAGATAGCAACACCGTTGACCAACTTAACAAGAAAGACGGTGAAATACGTGTGGACGGAGAAGTGTGAGGAAAGTTTTCAGGAGTTAAAGAAAAGACTTAGTGAAGCACCTGTATTGACCTTACCAGACGATACAGGAGGTTTTACGGTCTACAGTGATGCATCGCACAAGGGGCTTGGCTGTGTGCTTATGCAAAACGGCAAAGTCGTTGCGTATGCGTCCAGACAATTAAAAGATTATGAGAAGGGATATCCTACCCACGACTTGGAATTGGCAGCGGTAGTGTTTGCCCTTAAAATTTGGAGACATTATCTGTACGGAGAAAAATGTGAGATATTCACAGACCATAAGAGTCTGAAGTATATCTTCACACAGAAGGAGTTAAATATGAGGCAACGGAGATGGTTGGAATTGATCAAAGATTATGATTGTGAAATTCTATATCATCCCGGCAAGGCCAACGTAGTAGCGGATGCTCTGAGTAGAAAGAGCAGGGAGAAATTGTTCATATTGACAGATCAAGAACAATTGGTTCAAGAGATGGCTCGAATGGAGTTGGAAGTGAGAAGTCCAAACGAGTCAATAGAAGTCGAGGTGAGCCCAACCTTGTTAGATAGGGTGAAAGAGGCTCAAGACAAAGATGAGGAATGTGACAGAATCCGGAAGAGGATGACCGATGGAGAAGAGGTCAAGTTTAAAATTGATAGCATGGGATTGCTGAGATTTGAAAATCGTGTTTGGGTCCCGCTAGTGCCTGAATTACGAGAGGAAATTTTGCAAGAGGCCCACAGTACGAGATACTCGATACATCCGGGGAGTACGAAGATGTATCAAGATCTACGTCAGCATTTTTGGTGGCCGAATTTAAAGAGGGAGGTTGCAGAATGTGTCAGCCGATACCTAACTTGTCAAAGGGTAAAGGCCGAACATCAGAGACCAAGTGGATTGTTACAGCCGTTAGAAATTCCTGAGTGGAAATGGGAGCATATCACAATGGATTTTGTGGTAGGACTTCCAGCAACACAGAAGGGATATGACGCAATTTGGGTGATTGTGGATCGGCTAACAAAGTCAACGCACTTTTTGCCGATCAAGATTAGGTTCAGTTTGGATCAGTTGTCCAAACTGTACATCAAAGAGATAGTTTCAAGACATGGGGTGCCGGTATCGATTGTGTCAGACAGAGATCCGCGCTTCACGTCAAAATTTTGGAGAAGTCTTCAGGAGAGATTGGGGACACAGTTGAGAATGAGTACAGCGTATCATCCGCAGACCGATGGGCAAAGTGAGAGAACAATTCAGACATTGGAAGATATGCTCAGGGCCTGCGTAATGGATTTCAAGGGCAGTTGGGAAATCCATCTACCACTAGTTGAGTTTGCATACAACAACAGTTATCATGCGAGCATAGGTATGCCGCCTTACGAAGCTTTATATGGCAGAAAATGCAGAACACCTCTGTGTTGGGATGAGGTAGGAGAACGCCGACTGTTGGGGCCAGAGTTGGTTCAACAGACGGTAGAAATTATCAAGGTAATAAGAGCTCGGCTAGTAGCAGCTCAAGACCGTCAAAAGAAATACGCCGATTTACATCGACAGAAACGAGACTTCGAGGTGGGGAGTTTTGTGTTCATTAAGGTATCTCCCTGGAAAGGGAAGATCAGGTTTGGAAAGAAGGGGAAATTGAGTCCAAGGTTCATAGGACCGTTCGATATATTGAGAAGAGTGGGTGAAGTAGCATACGAGGTAGCTTTACCTCCTGAATTGGAACATATTCACAATGTGTTTCACGTGTCGGTATTGCGACCATACAAACCAGACTACAAGCACGTTATCTCCTATGAACCAATTCAAGTCGGGAAGGACTTATCATATGAAGAAGTTCATGTTCAGATACTCGATAGGAAGGAACAGAAACTGAGAAATAAGATAATTCATTCTGTCAAAGTACTCTGGAGGAATCACGCCATTGAAGAATCTACGTGGGAATTAGAGGAGGAAATGAGGGCAAATTACCCGTTTTTATTTGAGTAACCTTATTTTTACAATTCCGAGGACGGAATTTTTATAAGGAGGGGAGAATGTAATGTCCTAGAATTTCCACATTTTTATTAATTAAAATATTAATTTAATTTCCAACGAGTTAGTTTTATGAGATTATTTAAATCTTTTTATGTGATTAATTAATTATGTGATTAAATAATTATGTAATTAATTACTAAAATTAATTAAAGGGGGTCACTAATATGTTATTAAATTAGTGAACAAACCCTAACGTTTTAATATCAAAATAATTGATAAGTTTCCTATTAATTAAATATTCAATTAAATTGAATATAATGAGTGAATTAAATATAATAAATTAATTAATATGATTATTAATTAATGTAAATAATGTGAAATGTTAATAATAATATTTATTAGTCCATTTGGTAATTTAATACTTATGGGTTAAAATATTTAATTATTTATTCAATCTAATTATTTATTTAACATGGATTGAATAATTAATGTGTAAATTATTAAATTAGCCCAACATGGGTCAATTAGTAGCCCAAGTGAGGAATAATAAAATTTGACAATTTAGTAGCCCAAACAATTTAATAGAAGCCCAATTGGTATTTTAAATTAAAGCCCAATGATTGGCCCACTTGGAAAAACAATTAAATAACTTATTAATTAATTAAAATAAGAAAAGTGAATTGATTTTTTGGACTTTTTGGAAGTCCATCAGCCGACATAATGGGGTGAGGAGGAGAGAGAGTGTATTGTTATTATTTTTATTATTAGTATTATTATTTGATTTTCATTTATTTAATTAAAAGGGTTGCTTGTTTTCTTTTTGTAGTACATGCACCATGCTTCTTTTCACCTAATGTGGTTAACTTGTGTAAGTATCCAATGGGTGCATGATGGGCTAAAATTATTAGATATAATTTATGTATCTAGTAATATTTCAAGTATACTTGAAATATGAGATATACTTCATTTTATTTTTCAAGCAAAAGAGAGCTAGAGAGAGTTGAGAGAAAACTTTAAGTGAGAGCATAATATTTGAGAGATCAAGTAAGAAGAAGAAATCCTAAGTTAGTTCATGCCATCCTCCTTCACAACATATTTTGGAAAGAAGAGGAGAATAGCTATCAAAACAAGGTAGTTATTTTTAAACCCTAATCTTGCTTTTCTTTCAAGTTATAGTATAAATATTAGTGTAATAATTTCTATGGTTAATATCATGCTATGTATGTTTATATAGTTGATCATGGGTTTAACTTATGTGTTATGAGTTTTATTGAATGAAAAACATGTATTTGGTTGTGTGAAAATAAATCTCAATATAATGATTAACTATAATTTTTGATAATATTTAGATTTGATGTTCTAATATTATAGAACATTAAATCATGAGAAAAACAAAGTTTGAATCACTCAAAATGGAGTTTTATACAAAAAGTTATGATTTATGGTAGTTTATGTGATGTAAAAATTTTTATAAAAAAATATTGATATTAAATCATGAAAAATTAATTTTTCATGTTATAAATTAATATAAGATGATTGGTAATTTTTTTGGATTTTTATTGAAGAGTTAAAGATTTATTGAAGGTATATTTTTATTTAAAATGGGTAGCCGGAAACACTGTTCACGTTCTGCGGGAAGAAAAAAATTTTAAGACTTTCCGCGCAATGCGCGGCTGCCACTGTTCACCGAGGACGCGGAGCCAAACGACGTCGTTTGGCGTCCGTGAAATTTTACTCCGCGCGTTATGCGCGGAGGCCATTTCCGGGGTTTCAAAAACGACGCCGTTTTGGTCCTGCATCGGCTTACGCGCGCAATGCGCGAGAAACTGTTTTTCGGCGAAATTACCATTTTGCCCCTCCGTGTTTTTTCGGCAGAATTACCATTCTGCCCTCGGTTCAGTTTTCGAATTAATTACGGAAATGCCATCGGTCCGGTTTTTCAACTTAATTACGAAAATGTCATTCGGGTTAATTTTAATTAATTTAAATATTTAAAAACTAAATTAAAATTATAACAAAAATAATAATAATACAAAAATAATATTGGGGAGGATATTTTTCATTAAGTTTAATATTTAAATATTTTAAATATTAATCTAGTTAGCTAAACCATGGTTAAGTTAAATAAATTATTATTTATTTATTATTTTAAATGTTAATAATAAATAAAGATGATAAATTAGCAATTATTATTTAATGCCTATTAAATAATATTTAAAGAGAGATAAAATTTATAAATTAATTATTTATTATTTAAATATTATTAAATAATAAATAAGGATAATTAAGTAATGAATTATTATTTAATTAGCATTAAATAACGATTAATGGAAATTAAGTTATTAGAGTAATAACTTATTATTTAATTTAAATAATAAATAAGAATGATTTGATTATCATTTAACCTTAAATAATAATTAAAATTAATTAAATAATTAATTATTATTTAATTGACATTAAATAATAATTAAAGAGGATTAAGATTAGTAAACTATTATTTAATTTCCTTAATTAAATAATAAGTAAGTTTAATTACTTGGTTAATTATTGGTTGATTAACATTAAATTAAAGAAGGTTAAAACTAAGTTATAATTATTTATTATTTAATTATAATTAAATAATAAGTAAGTACAATTAGTTATTATTTATTTTAAATAATAACTAGAGTTAATTAATTAATTTCTATTTAATCAATATTAAATAGTAATTAAATAGAGATTGAGTTAATAAAATAAATTGAATTTAATTATGATTTAATTAAACAATTGTAATAAGTTGTTTAAAGGTTTAATAAGTGTCCAACACTTAAGAAAAATATTTTCTAACTTATTAAATGATTAACCTAAAAATGATTAAGTGTCTATAAGGTTAAGAATATTGTTTTGACTAATGTAAATTATGTGTTAGTACTTATGTGTGGTAAATAAGTTCGTTATTAAGCGTATAGTTATGCAAATACGCCGTACTAATTATTAGACCGACTTTATTAATGTTAGGTCTTTCAAAGCAAGTTAGTTAAAGCTAGACAATTATTGTAGCTGAGCAAACAGGCAAGTTCTCTAACCCTACTCAATTATTATCGTTGAACAAGTTTCCATACTTGTATTTATTGTTAAAGCTTGAAGTGGTTTAATTATTTAAAATTATTCCACATCCATATTGTTTATAAAATCGCACTTAGTGCATTTGAAGCTTGTTAGTTCTTGATTCATGAACTGTATTAAAAATGTCTGAAGCTAATAGTTCAGCTAGACATTGCGTTTCTAAATTCAATAACTTGAATACTTTTAAAAACTTATCCAAACCATTGTTGGGTGCGGATTTTCTTATATTAAGTCTGAGAATTGAACAACCCTAAATTAGGGGATTTTGTGTCGGGAAACCGACTTTGGGCGCCAGTGACTAAATGTAATGCATATACAGCGGGTTGAATAGGCTGATCCCCTTGAAAACCAAACAACTCAAAGGGTCAGAGGAAACTCTATTATACCCTAGTTAGTTCAGGGTCCTTAGTGACCACTCAGCATTTTAAGATTCAAATATTCTGTTTATTAAAATTTGAATCCTGTTTCATTCTCAATTGTTATATCTATTGTTGAACCATTGATGATCTTTCCCATTCATTCATGATATATTAAATCTATATGATTGTTATAAACTTGCTGAGCAAACTAGTTGCTCATTCTTGCTATATCATGAACCATTTTTCAGATAATCCTGATTGCTCCAGGAAGGATAAGGGAAAAGGAAAGGCCAAAGCTTAAGTAGCTTATGCATGCTAGTTAGATCTTTATTTATGTATTTACGGTTGTTAAACCTTTTGTAATTCCTTATGATAGGAACTGTTTTTATGTTAAGGTTGATAGACCCTGGTATTGTAACCTTTTGAAGGGAACCAATATGTATTATTCCGCGATATTTAAATGCAATGTATGTATTTAATTGTTAGTAATGTGTTGAATAGTGAGAACCAAACTCGAGGTTATGGAACCCGGATTTGGGGTCGTCACAGGTTGGTATCAGAGCCGTAGGTTAGAAACGTTAGGATTTGCGAAACCTAAGTTATAACCTTAGTATTAAACTCATATCGAGTGCGTTAGGGGATGAATCGGGGAGATTCATCATGTTGTGTATTTTTGGAGATGGATTGAGAAAATCCATCGAGCCGAGATGTACATGATAAAATATCATTTCATTTCATCAATGAATATATTTTATTGCTGTACTAACGTGTGTTATTGTTTTATGTTATAGGATGGCAGAGATCGGACAGTCAAGTCGCACTGCTGAGGAGGACTATATTGATATCCATATGGATACTGCACAGCCGCTGGTGGCTGCACCCGTAGAGGAGCCAGAGTCAGATCCTGAGGAGGGGGATCGTGTGGAGCCCGTCTGGGGCGGAGTCATGAGGCCTTACAGTGAGGATGAGGCAGAGTCAGAGGAGTCTGAGGAGGAGGAGTCAGCTGATGGCATGGGCACTACTGCCGCTGACATCATAGAGGGACTGACAGATAGGAACGAGGGGCTGGAGGCAAGGGTCCAGCATCTAGAGGAGCAGAACCTGACCCACCAGCACATGGAGGATCAGTATAGGGATGCGGCTCATCAGTTCTCTGGCGAGAACACAGAGCTGAAGGAGAGGATCGTAGGACTGGAGGATCAGATACAGGAGTACGAGGATTCGGTGGAGCACTTTGCAGTGCTGACACATCAGCTGGTAGATCAGGATGTGGAGCTGCAGGCTAAGTTAGCAGTAGCTGAGACTAGGTTAGCCGAGGCTGAGCTGAAGGTTCAGCAGGTTCAGGCAGAGAAGGCCGCCATCCGTGCACACTGGCAGGAGGCGATAGAGGACCGAATGGAGATGGAGAGACAGCGGGATGCCGCTTATGGTCAGATGATTGAGCTAGAGGAGGAGGTCCGCGAGAAGCGGGTGAGGACGGATAGACTTAGCTACGTCTACCGATCTTCATATGGTAGGCTTCAGAGCAGGGTGCACTACTACCCAGCTGAGGAGGGCCAGTCTATGCACACCATCAGCAGGAGTGTGGTGATGGCCATCGGGGATGAGGAGTATGACGACGCGATCCGTAGGGGGATGCGCAGTCAGTAGTAGTAGTAGTTATTTTCTAATTTCGTATGTAAATAGATGCAGTAGAACCCAACTTTTGTTTTATTAGAGGGTTAATATGTCACTAAATCCCAACTCTAGGAAGTTGTAGGATATGTCAGATCCCATCTTTTGTAGCTTCTCTGGGATAGAAGCATTTATAGCAGTATGCTTTTGATGTAAAGTGCTATGCACTCCTGTTTTAGCATATGAGTATAAATGCAGTTGAATTTATGTTTATATGCGTGTTGAAATAATTACTTGTATTTTAGCTAAACATTGTCTAAGATACAAAATAATGAAATGAAAAAGATGAAACCAGTATAATAATGTAAATTTTTGTTTATAACAGAAAATGCCGCCACGTAGACAACCACCAAGGAACCAGGGGGCAGAAGAGTCAGTTAACAACGACGCGGGGGGACACAACGTAGACCCTATGCAAAACTTCGTCGACATGCTAGCTGAAGCAATGCAAAACCGCCACCCTGTAGTAGCAAATCCGCCACCACCAACAAATCAGTTGGCGAATTTTAAAGATTTTAAGGCGGTGGGACCGCCAGAGTTTAGGGGAACGTCGGACCCGATAGAGGCCCAGTCTTGGATAAAGGAGATAGAGAAGGCGTTTGTTATCGCAAGAGTAGCTGAGGAGCAAAAGACAGTGTTTGCTACCTACATGATGAAGGGCGAAGCCAATTTCTGGTGGAAAGCCAATCAGAATAGGGCTGGGGATGGTGTGGTGCCCTGGACAAAATTTAAGGAAATATTCGACGAGAATTATTTCCCGAAAAGTATGAAAAGTAGGATGGAGGTAAGGTTTCTAGAACTGAAACAGGAGAACATGTCGGTACCGGAGTACGCGGCAAAATTTAATGAGCTGGCCAGGTTCGCTCCACATCAGGTAGACACGGAGGAACGCAAGGCCAGGAGGTTCGAGAATGGATTGAGACCTTGGATATTCAACAAGGTAGCAGTACTGCAGATTGACTCGTTCGCAACTTTGCTAGAGAAGTCAATCATTGCTGAAGGAGGAAGTGACGCGTTAACCAAGTACAATCAGGAGAGAAACAAGAAGAAAAATGAAGGGGGAAGCAAGAACAGCAACAGTGGAGGCAATAATAACAACAATAATAACAACAAGCGCAAATGGGACAACAGCAGCAACGACAAGAGCTCGGGGAATCAACAAGGAAGTGTTCAGAAAAAGCCAGCATGCAATATATGTGGAAAGAACCACTTCGGAGAGTGCAGGAAAGGGAAGAATACATGCTACAATTGTGGTCAGGTGGGACATATTTCTCCAAATTGTCCCCTCCCAAAGAAAGTGAGATGCTTTTCTTGCGGAGCATCTGACCACCTGATAAAGGATTGCCCTAAGAAGAAGAATGACGGGGGTAGCGGCTACAGGGGCAATAACAGCAAATTGGCTATCGGGGGACCGGTACCACAGAACAAGCCGACAGCCCGGACTTTCAATATGACGGTACAGGATGCCGTGGGGTCAAAAGACGTGGTGTCAGGTATTATTCCGATCAATAATATAAATGCCTATGTATTGTTTGATTCGGGTGCTACCTGTTCATTTGTGTCTGATGATTTCGCTAGACGATTAGAGTTGCCTAGGGACAAACTAGAAAACTCAATGAACATAGAAGTTGCTAATAAAGAAGTGATTCCGGTAGAGTACATACATAGAAATTGTTGTGCTGAAATCAGGGGTCAGAAATTAAATGTGAATCTAATTCCAATACGTCTGGGGGAATTTGATGTAATACTTGGGATGGATTGGTTGTTTAACCACGGGGCGATAATTGATTGTCAGAAGAAGTGCATACACCTTAAGACACCAAATAAGTCTAAGGTCGTATTTTATGGCAGCAAATCGTCAAGACAGTCTTCTTGTCTGACGATGATGCAGGCCAAGAAATTATTGAAGAAAGGTTGTGTAGGGTATTTGGCTCATGTGGTTGACACACAAGTGGTGAGTCCCGAGATGGAGCAAATACCAGTAGTTAGGGAGTTTACGGATGTTTTTCCAGATGTACTGCCGGGTTTACCGCCGGACAGGGAGATAGAATTTGTGATTGATTTAGTACCGGGGACAGCACCGATATCGAAAGCACCATATAGGATGGCTCCGGTAGAACTAAAGGAATTGATGGTGCAATTGCAGGAGTTGTTAGACAATAAGTACATTCAGCCAAGTGTTTCTCCATGGGGAGCACCGGTGCTGTTTGTAAAGAAGAAGGATGGATCGATGAGATTGTGTATGGATTATAGAGAGCTGAATAAGGTGACAATTAAGAACAAGTACCCGTTACCACGAATTGACGATCTTTTCGATCAATTGAAAGGGGCGAAGTACTTTTCAAAGATTGACTTAAGGACTGGTTATCATCAGTTGAAAGTCAGGAAGGAGGATATACCCAAGACGGCATTCAGAACTCGATATGGGCATTATGAGTTTCTGGTGATGTCGTTTGGACTAACGAATGCGCCAGCCGCATTTATGGACATGATGAACAGAATATTCAAGCAATACTTGGATAAATTTGTAGTCGTGTTCATTGACGATATTCTGGTGTATTCCAAAACGGAGGAGGAGCATGCTGAACACCTAAGATTGGTGTTGGAGGTTTTACGGAAGGAGCGGTTGTACGCTAAGTTTTCAAAGTGTGAATTCTGGTTGGAAAGAGTTCAATTTTTAGGTCATGTTATTGACAAGGAGGGAGTTTCGGTTGATCCGGCGAAGGTTGAATCGGTAATGAATTGGGAACAACCAAGGACGCCGACAGAAGTAAGAAGTTTCTTAGGGTTAGCGGGTTACTATCGGAGATTCATTCAAGACTTTTCAAAGATAGCAACACCGTTGACCAACTTAACAAGAAAGACGGTGAAATACGTGTGGACGGAGAAGTGTGAGGAAAGTTTTCAGGAGTTAAAGAAAAGACTTAGTGAAGCACCTGTATTGACCTTACCAGACGATACAGGAGGTTTTACGGTCTACAGTGATGCATCGCACAAGGGGCTTGGCTGTGTGCTTATGCAAAACGGCAAAGTCGTTGCGTATGCGTCCAGACAATTAAAAGATTATGAGAAGGGATATCCTACCCACGACTTGGAATTGGCAGCGGTAGTGTTTGCCCTTAAAATTTGGAGACATTATCTGTACGGAGAAAAATGTGAGATATTCACAGACCATAAGAGTCTGAAGTATATCTTCACACAGAAGGAGTTAAATATGAGGCAACGGAGATGGTTGGAATTGATCAAAGATTATGATTGTGAAATTCTATATCATCCCGGCAAGGCCAACGTAGTAGCGGATGCTCTGAGTAGAAAGAGCAGGGAGAAATTGTTCATATTGACAGATCAAGAACAATTGGTTCAAGAGATGGCTCGAATGGAGTTGGAAGTGAGAAGTCCAAACGAGTCAATAGAAGTCGAGGTGAGCCCAACCTTGTTAGATAGGGTGAAAGAGGCTCAAGACAAAGATGAGGAATGTGACAGAATCCGGAAGAGGATGACCGATGGAGAAGAGGTCAAGTTTAAAATTGATAGCATGGGATTGCTGAGATTTGAAAATCGTGTTTGGGTCCCGCTAGTGCCTGAATTACGAGAGGAAATTTTGCAAGAGGCCCACAGTACGAGATACTCGATACATCCGGGGAGTACGAAGATGTATCAAGATCTACGTCAGCATTTTTGGTGGCCGAATTTAAAGAGGGAGGTTGCAGAATGTGTCAGCCGATACCTAACTTGTCAAAGGGTAAAGGCCGAACATCAGAGACCAAGTGGATTGTTACAGCCGTTAGAAATTCCTGAGTGGAAATGGGAGCATATCACAATGGATTTTGTGGTAGGACTTCCAGCAACACAGAAGGGATATGACGCAATTTGGGTGATTGTGGATCGGCTAACAAAGTCAACGCACTTTTTGCCGATCAAGATTAGGTTCAGTTTGGATCAGTTGTCCAAACTGTACATCAAAGAGATAGTTTCAAGACATGGGGTGCCGGTATCGATTGTGTCAGACAGAGATCCGCGCTTCACGTCAAAATTTTGGAGAAGTCTTCAGGAGAGATTGGGGACACAGTTGAGAATGAGTACAGCGTATCATCCGCAGACCGATGGGCAAAGTGAGAGAACAATTCAGACATTGGAAGATATGCTCAGGGCCTGCGTAATGGATTTCAAGGGCAGTTGGGAAATCCATCTACCACTAGTTGAGTTTGCATACAACAACAGTTATCATGCGAGCATAGGTATGCCGCCTTACGAAGCTTTATATGGCAGAAAATGCAGAACACCTCTGTGTTGGGATGAGGTAGGAGAACGCCGACTGTTGGGGCCAGAGTTGGTTCAACAGACGGTAGAAATTATCAAGGTAATAAGAGCTCGGCTAGTAGCAGCTCAAGACCGTCAAAAGAAATACGCCGATTTACATCGACAGAAACGAGACTTCGAGGTGGGGAGTTTTGTGTTCATTAAGGTATCTCCCTGGAAAGGGAAGATCAGGTTTGGAAAGAAGGGGAAATTGAGTCCAAGGTTCATAGGACCGTTCGATATATTGAGAAGAGTGGGTGAAGTAGCATACGAGGTAGCTTTACCTCCTGAATTGGAACATATTCACAATGTGTTTCACGTGTCGGTATTGCGACCATACAAACCAGACTACAAGCACGTTATCTCCTATGAACCAATTCAAGTCGGGAAGGACTTATCATATGAAGAAGTTCCTGTTCAGATACTCGATAGGAAGGAACAGAAACTGAGAAATAAGATAATTCATTCTGTCAAAGTACTCTGGAGGAATCACGCCATTGAAGAATCTACGTGGGAATTAGAGGAGGAAATGAGGGCAAATTACCCGTTTTTATTTGAGTAACCTTATTTTTACAATTCCGAGGACGGAATTTTTATAAGGAGGGGAGAATGTAATGTCCTAGAATTTCCACATTTTTATTAATTAAAATATTAATTTAATTTCCAACGAGTTAGTTTTATGAGATTATTTAAATCTTTTTATGTGATTAATTAATTATGTGATTAAATAATTATGTAATTAATTACTAAAATTAATTAAAGGGGGTCACTAATATGTTATTAAATTAGTGAACAAACCCTAAAGTTTTAATATCAAAATAATTGATAAGTTTCCTATTAATTAAATATTCAATTAAATTGAATATAATGAGTGAATTAAATATAATAAATTAATTAATATGATTATTAATTAATATAAATAATGTGAAATGTTAATAATAATATTTATTAGTCCATTTGGTAATTTAATACTTATGGGTTAAAATATTTAATTATTTATTCAATCTAATTATTTATTTAACATGGATTGAATAATTAATGTGTAAATTATTAAATTAGCCCAACATGGGTCAATTAGTAGCCCAAGTGAGGAATAATAAAATTTGACAATTTAGTAGCCCAAACAATTTAATAGAAGCCCAATTGGTATTTTAAATTAAAGCCCAATGATTGGCCCACTTGGAAAAACAATTAAATAACTTATTAATTAATTAAAATAAGAAAAGTGAATTGATTTTTTGGACTTTTTGGAAGTCCATCGGCCGACATAATGGGGTGAGGAGGAGAGAGAGTGTATTGTTATTATTTTTATTATTAGTATTATTATTTGATTTTCATTTATTTAATTAAAAGGGTTGCTTGTTTTCTTTTTGTAGTACATGCACCATGCTTCTTTTCACCTAATGTGATTAACTTGTGTAAGTATCCAATGGGTGCATGATGGGCTAAAATTATTAGATATAATTTATGTATCTAGTAATATTTCAAGTATACTTGAAATATGAGATATACTTCATTTTATTTTTCAAGCAAAAGAGAGCTAGAGAGAGTTGAGAGAAAACTTTAAGTGAGAGCATAATATTTGAGAGATCAAGTAAGAAGAAGAAATCCTAAGTTAGTTCATGCCATCCTCCTTCACAACATATTTTGGAAAGAAGAGGAGAATAGCTATCAAAACAAGGTAGTTATTTTTAAACCCTAATCTTGCTTTTCTTTCAAGTTATAGTATAAATATTAGTGTAATAATTTCTATGGTTAATATCATGCTATGTATGTTTATATAGTTGATCATGGGTTTAACTTATGTGTTATGAGTTTTATTGAATGAAAAACATGTATTTGGTTGTGTGAAAATAAATCTCAATATAATGATTAACTATAATTTTTGATAATATTTAGATTTGATGTTCTAATATTATAGAACATTAAATCATGAGAAAAACAAAGTTTGAATCACTCAAAATGGAGTTTTATACAAAAAGTTATGATTTATGGTAGTTTATGTGATGTAAAAATTTTTATAAAAAAATATTGATATTAAATCATGAAAAATTAATTTTTCATGTTATAAATTAATATAAGATGATTGGTAATTTTTTTGGATTTTTATTGAAGAGTTAAAGATTTATTGAAGGTATATTTTTATTTAAAATGGGTAGCCGGAAACACTGTTCACGTTCTGCGGGAAGAAAAAATTTTTAAGGCTTTCCGCGCAATGCGCGGCTGCCACTGTTCACCGAGGACGCGGAGCCAAACGACGTCGTTTGGCGTCCGTGAAATTTTACTCCGCGCGTTATGCGCGGAGGCCATTTCCGGGGTTTCAAAAACGACGCCGTTTTGTTCCTGCATCGGCTTACGCGCGCAATGCGCGAGAAACTGTTTTTCGGCGAAATTACCATTTTGCCCCTCCGTGTTTTTTTCGGCAGAATTACCATTCTGCCCTCGGTTCAGTTTTCGAATTAATTACGGAAATGCCATCGGTCCGGTTTTTCAACTTAATTACGAAAATGCCATTCGGGTTAATTTTAATTAATTTAAATATTTAAAAACTAAATTAAAATTATAACAAAAATAATAATAATACAAAAATAATATTGGGGAGGATATTTTTCATTAAGTTTAATATTTAAATATTTTAAATATTAATCTAGTTAGCTAAACCATGGTTAAGTTAAATAAATTATTATTTATTTATTATTTTAAATGTTAATAATAAATAAAGATGATAAATTAGCAATTATTATTTAATGCCTATTAAATAATATTTAAAGAGAGATAAAATTTATAAATTAATTATTTATTATTTAAATATTATTAAATAATAAATAAGGATAATTAAGTAATGAATTATTATTTAATTAGCATTAAATAACGATTAATGGAAATTAAGTTATTAGAGTAATAACTTATTATTTAATTTAAATAATAAATAAGAATGATTTGATTATCATTTAACCTTAAATAATAATTAAAATTAATTAAATAATTAATTATTATTTAATTGACATTAAATAATAATTAAAGAGGATTAAGATTAGTAAACTATTATTTAATTTCCTTAATTAAATAATAAGTAAGTTTAATTACTTGGTTAATTATTGGTTGATTAACATTAAATTAAAGAAGGTTAAAACTAAGTTATAATTATTTATTATTTAATTATAATTAAATAATAAGTAAGTACAATTAGTTATTATTTATTTTAAATAATAACTAGAGTTAATTAATTAATTTCTATTTAATCAATATTAAATAGTAATTAAATAGAGATTGAGTTAATAAAATAAATTGAATTTAATTATGATTTAATTAAACAATTGTAATAAGTTGTTTAAAGGTTTAATAAGTGTCCAACACTTAAGAAAAATATTTTCTAACTTATTAAATGATTAACCTAAAAATGATTAAGTGTCTATAAGGTTAAGAATATTGTTTTGACTAATGTAAATTATGTGTTAGTACTTATGTGTGGTAAATAAGTTCGTTATTAAGCGTATAGTTATGCAAATACGCCGTACTAATTATTAGACCGACTTTATTAATGTTAGGTCTTTCAAAGCAAGTTAGTTAAAGCTAGACAATTATTGTAGCTGAGCAAACAGGCAAGTTATCTAACCCTACTCAATTATTATCGTTGAACAAGTTTCCATACTTGTATTTATTGTTAAAGCTTGAAGTGGTTTAATTATTTAAAATTATTCCACATCCATATTGTTTATAAAATCGCACTTAGTGCATTTGAAGCTTGTTAGTTCTTGATTCATGAACTGTATTAAAAATGTCTGAAGCTAATAGTTCAGCTAGACATTGCGTTTCTAAATTCAATAACTTGAATACTTTTAAAAACTTATCCAAACCATTGTTGGGTGCGGATTTTCTTATATTAAGTCTGAGAATTGAACAACCCTAAATTAGGGGATTTTGTGTCGGGAAACCGACTTTGGGCGCCAGTGACTAAATGTAATGCATATACAGCGGGTTGAATAGGCTGATCCCCTTGAAAACCAAACAACTCAAAGGGTCATAGGAAACTCTATTATACCCTAGTTAGTTCAGGGTCCTTAGTGACCACTCAGCATTTTAAGATTCAAATATTCTGTTTATTAAAATTTGAATCCTGTTTCATTCTCAATTGTTATATCTATTGTTGAACCATTGATGATCTTTCCCATTCATTCATGATATATTAAATCTATATGATTGTTATAAACTTGCTGAGCAAACTAGTTGCTCATTCTTGCTATATCATGAACCATTTTTCAGATAATCCTGATTGCTCCAGGAAGGATAAGGGAAAAGGAAAGGCCAAAGCTTAAGTAGCTTATGCATGCTAGTTAGATCTTTATTTATGTATTTACGGTTGTTAAACCTTTTGTAATTCCTTATGATAGGAACTGTTTTTATGTTAAGGTTGATAGACCCTGGTATTGTAACCTTTTGAAGGGAACCAATATGTATTATTCCGCGATATTTAAATGCAATGTATGTATTTAATTGTTAGTAATGTGTTGAATAGTGAGAACCAAACTCGAGGTTATGGAACCCGGATTTGGGGTCGTCACAATATTCATTAGTTTTGCCAAAAGAATTATATATATTTTGACTTTATATGTTGATTTTTTTATTGCGATAAGAATAATTACAATTAATAATATTTTAACGATATATTTAATGTAATGGGTTAACCTTATAATAATACTCAATCTCATAAGTCACAATAGTAATTTGGTAAAAAACTTTCGCAATACATAGTTGAACTCATAGAGAACTAACATGTATTGCAAATTTTTTTTGTCGAAATACAATTGTGACTTATATATTTGATAGAATTATAAGATTGGCCTCACATATTTAATTAAAAAGTTACCACCAATAGTTATTTAATGAAAACAAAAAGGTCGATTGCGATAATTGTCAATAAAAAAAGACAAATGCATAGAATCATAAGATATATCATTTTTTCTTAAAAAATATTAAATGAAATTAGGGTGGACAAAAAGTGGGGAAAAAGAAAATTGAATAATTTTAGAGAAAATGGAGAAAAAGATAGGAGTAAAGAAGGGGAATTTTAATTTTTATTATGATAGGTTAAATAGTTACAGAACTTGAACAAAAGAAAGGTTAAAATTTCTCAACCCCCTTAATGAAAATAAATTTAAATAAATTAACGTTAATGTTAAATTTGATAAATGGAGTTTCTGAATTCAAAATGAGGGAGTTACTAAACGTAGGGGTGACCAAATGAATTGGGTTTTTTCGTAATCGGATTGGTTCGAACCGATCAGTTTAGTATAAAATATATCGGTTCAGTATAGGTCCGATATCGATTCCAGTTAGGGGTGTTCATCGGTTTTTAACCGAACCGGAACCGAAAAAACCGAACCGGTACCGAACCGAAAATATCGCTAAACCAAGAACCGAAACCGGTACCGAATTATCGGTTCGGTACCGGTTCGGTAAAAAATCGGTTCGATTTTTCGGTAAAATCGCATATATTATATATAATTAAAATTTATAAATAATAATTAAAAATTACCTATTTATTACCTATTTTTAAATAATAATAATAATTTACAAATAATAATTATTATTTAATTCATTTTTATAATAATTATTATTTATAAATAATAATAATTATTTATTTCGGTTTTTTCGGTATACCGAAATGTACCGAATTTACAAAAACCCAAAACCGTTATCGGTACCGATTATTACAAAAAAATCGAAAAAACCGAACCGAAAAAAACCGGTACCGGTTTGGACCGGTTCGGTAAAAAACCGAATCATTTGGACACCCCTAATTCCAGTATCGGTTCGTCATTTTCAGATTCGGTACATACCAGTTTTTTTATTTTATTAATAATAATAATAATAATAATAATAATTTTCGGTAAAACTAGAATCGAACCGGTCTAACCGGTTCCGATTCTAATATAAAAATTTGAATAATTTCAATATCAGTTGAGTGTCTGATTCGAACAGAATGAACACCCTTAACTAAAAATATTAGTGTCATGTTCCAAACTTCCGATCAAGTAAACCACACATATTAAAGTAGTTGAGAATTTCAATGTGGGAAAAAACAAAGATGTGAAAGTTGTTTCTCAACTCCATCTTTATCATTTAACTAATTACTACTACTAGTTAGATAACCCAAGGCACGGGCTAATTTAATGAAATTTGATTATATATATATAAATGACGGATTTAAAATATATTTTTTAAATAGTATATATTTTTTAAATATTATATTTTTATTAAAATGATATTATTTTTGAATTTTTTTTTTATAAAAAAATAATATTAAAAAAAGATGCGACATTCTGCAACTCTACTTGTTTTTCTTTTATTTACGAAAATGTCATCAAAGAATCTTCAAAATAATATTGTTTTGATAAAAATATACTACTTAAGGAGACATGTTATTTAAGATATATATTTTTAAACCGTCATATATATATATATATATATATATATATATATATATATATATATATATATTGTTATATGAATTTAGATAATTCAAAAAGATTATGAGCTATCTTTAGCATGCTCAAACACCACCTAAGGAAACAGTTTTAACCAATTCACAAGATAATAATCCAAGAAATTTAGGTTAGCCGACGCTTTTACGAATGGCCAATCACCTTGTTATAGTTTACAAGCTTGATAATCCCGGCTTTGCAATTGCACGGTTAAGTTCTAAAAGCTACATACCATATAAATTTTAAAAATCACATATTTAAATAAATATTTATAATAATAATTTCTTCAATTTTGAATGAATTCATTACAATATATCATTTTTAATCAACACAAAAAAAAATTATAGCAATATTTTTGTATGGATTATTCCCTTCGTGGCGTGCAATTTTTAAATGAGTTATGTTGTTATTTTATATAAAAAAATATTTATACATTGAGACATTGATTGATAGATTAAAAAAACAATACATAACAACTCATTTAGTTGAGTAACACTGGTTTTGACAATAATTTTTGTTTCATGGTGAACTAATAAAAAATTTGCGTGTAATTTGTTACGTAATTAGATTTATATTTATAATGTATTTGAGTAAGTTGAATGAGATAACTTATACTAATTAGGTTCATGAATTAGGAATGTTAATGATCATGATTATAATATATCATTAATAAATCTAAAAGTAAAAATTATAATACAATGTATGTAACAATATTAATATATTATATCTACTAAATAGTACATTAAATATGTTATAAGGATAATTAATTACAAAAGAAATTCTTGAACGGCTGAGTTGACAAAAAAAAATCCTTAAACTACCGAGTCAACTCAGGACTAATCAAAACAACTTAGTTTTTGTCTTATTATATACTACTAGTTAATAACTCGTACAATGCACGGATAGTTTGAATAACTGATTTAATATTTTGTCCAATATTCATGTCAAAAAAGGACTAGAAGTACACAATCTATGTACCAACATTAACTCATATTCCACAATTTCAAATTAAGTAATGAGTTTAGTCAATATTGGAGAAAAGAATTGGTGAGAGATATCAAAACCATATAAATGAGTTCAGTCAATATCAAAACCATATAAATGAGACATCTTAAATTATTAATATGTGGCAATCAAAAATAATTATCAATCTAATGTCACAATGTCTGAATGATACTTTAATATAACTATAATAAAGTGAGAAGAATAATCTCTATTTGGTTTATGATAATATTAAAAATAGAAGAGTAATAGAAATTCCAATTAGTTCTGTTTCATAACTAAGAAACCTTCAATGGTGAAATTGATTTGGGATTGAATCATTACTTCGACTGAAACACCATAAAATTGACTCTGTTTTCTCTTACCTATCATGTTTGATATCTTTATGACCCCCATGAAAACTAAAGGAGATTATCAAATGTTGTCCCTATTATGAACACTCAATATTAATCATATTGTTTATCTATAGCCCTGCCTCTATTTTCTTAGTAATATGAGTGAGCATTCAACAACTTTTTCATAGACTTGTACCACTTTTTTCCCAAGTATGTCTAGCCTTGATTAAATTGTACACCATTTTCACCAAATTCAGAGACTATTTATTCCAATCAAACTGATAGAGACGCATTAATATTATTTATACGAATTCTTAACTCCTAAAGATCATTTACCGACACTCAAGTATGAGATATAGCACAAAATCACAATCATTGATCAGTTTTTAACTAACTAATGTGAAAATTGTCACCCACCATTAACAGTTTGCAACTTATTCTTGACGGCGATAACACACCCATCGCATTTCATATCCACCATAAACTGTGTCTGCCATAAATTAACACCAAAAAATCAGAATATAGATATAGCCCATTTCACCATGAATCCATTTCTATAATTTGAGTAAATTTTAACTTAGTTAAGCCCAAAATTAAGTTTAAAAATGTAATTTTCCAATAAGGAAAAGGAAGACAGTACCTATATACAACTAATTTCAAACCATATACCATTCATACATTTCTAAAGAGAAACCAGATGGAATCATCATAAAAGAAGCATGACGAATTATATATTGATGGTTAAAAGAAGAGGGGGAAAGAATGCAAATTACGAACAATTCCGGCAAAACATCGCCCTTCTTCGAATTAAAGCAAAGAAATTTGTAATCTGACGTGGGAATACAACAAAATTAGAGAAAAACAAAATTGATAACACGATGGATATATAACAAAAACGATCCTGGTGTGAGGGTTTCTAATCTGACGTGGGCACGTCCATATGAAGAGCAGAGGGAGGGTTATTGAGAGTTTTGGCGAGGCCCAGATAATTGACTGGAGTAACAATTGAATTCGTTGAAAGGGGGAAAATGTTAGGGTTTTGGGAAGATGAAAGAAAGGTGAATGTAAAGATGTTGGGGCAAGTTTGCGGCGGATATCCGACTGCGTCGACTGAGAAGAAGAGGAGTCGATCGATTTTGAAAAAGAAGAAGAGAAGATGAATTGACGAACAGAATTAGCGCCTGTTCGGCATCGACTGATAAGTTGGTTTATCAGCCATTCTCCCAAAAAAACCTATGCGGCCAGTGCTTATTATTTAACTTATAAAAGTATAAGTCAAAAAAAACAAAAAAACAAATTGTTACTTTAAAAAAATAATTTATAAATTATTTTTTTTAAGTTGATCAACTTAAATAAAATGATAGAAATATTTTTTTTATTATTTTAATGTTCTTTTTATTAAAAGATATTTTAATTATTTTTATATTTTGCTTAATTTATAAGTCATTATTAATCAAACACATTCACAATTATTATTTATAATTTCTAACTTATAAGTAAAAATGATACCGAACACTTTTATTTATAAATTTACTAATAATTCTCAACTTATAAATCTACTAAAATTTTACTTTTAAATCAAAAAAAATAAATCATTTCTGAACCGTCTCTTAACCAAATATATCAAGTTAATTTTTAATTAATTAACTCAATAACTTTTCAAATTAAAATAAATTGAATTGATTGAGTGACGTCAACTGACGTCATTTTTTGTCGTGTATTTATATATAAGAATTGTTTTGTATTGAAGTGTTGATTTATTTCATTTTAAAATATAAAATTAAATTAATTTTAAAAAATTAAATAAAAAATTATTTAAAATTTTAAAATTAACATAATTTATTAAATTTAAAATTAATAAATATCATAATAGTACTTTAGATAGTTTGTAATCATATTTAAAACATTATATATTAAAATTAAAAAATATATTTAATAAATTTTAAAAAAAAGAAATTAATATTTTTTAAAAAAAAATTAATATTTTTATAAAATTTTACTCACATAAATTTAGATTTTATTTACTATTTATGTTAAAGGAATTTTGTAAACTATCAAATTCTCTTAAAAAATTAATATTAATCTTACATTTGCAACTGATTGCAGTAGTTGAAGACTTGAAGTTTCCACAATCTTCCGAATTTAGATCGCGCAATACGACGTCGCACCTCACTGAATTATCAAAGTGATTTAATTTCAGTTGGGAGTTAGAAGTTGGACCAAAAGAGAGTCGGACACTCGAGAAATTAAAGAGCAGCTACTAAACATCAGGTAGTTGATCTGTTCACCTAAATCCTTTAAATAATAATTAAATTTCTTCTTCTGGGCACATCTTCAAATACCTAGTTTCTCCTTTTCTCTATCTCTAACTCAAACACGTTGTCCACATTGAATTGAAGAAGAAAACTGGTCTGTTTAGGGATCTGAAATGGCAGGATTCCTATCCCTTCTCAGGCGCATTTACCTTTCCGTTTACAATTGGACTGTCTTCATCGGATGGTAAGTTTTCAATTTCAATTTTAGATTACTACATTTCATTATTTCAACAGCTGCTTGTTCAATTTATTATTTTTTGATATGTGTGCATATGAATGTAATAATATTGCAGGCTTCAAGTGTTGTATATTGCTTTGAAGACTCTCAATGAATCCGGCCATGAACATGTTTATGACGCCGTCGAAAAGCCTCTTCTACTCGCCCAATCCGCCGCCCTTTTGGAGGTAATTTCCCCAAAATATCATCTTCTATTAGTCATGTCCTTTTTCTCCGCAGACCGCAGTTATATATATTTATAGGAAATGATCATAACAAGTACTTGTCATTTTACCATCTTTATCACCCAATACAGGAACCAATGGCTGACATTAAAACTGAAAAATTCAATTCACGCAGTAGCGGACGGTAGCCGATGCTACTATTATGACTAGCATGCACTACTAATAGTAGCTGACATCAATTTTCTATTCCTAATCTAGGCCGTTGGTTCATGTAATGGACAATAAAGATGGTATTTGCCCATTTATTCATAAGCAAGAGGTAAATCATCACTAACACCAGAAATTATAGAAAAAGGAACTAAGGTTGGTTTGTTCATTCTCGATACACATGCCTAAAATTGTTGAAGTCTTGGAGATTACAGAACTATAAATTTTGGGCCTTGTGGGGTTGTGGTGGTTGATTTGTTCTGCTCTACCATTATGCTGCTGTAATGGCTTACTCTTTGGTAGTCAAGACAAAAACAACATAATTAAAGATACTCAAAGCATTCTTGAGCTTGATTATTCTATACAATTCATAGTAAGAAATTTTTTAATTTTCCCCACTTTTTTATTTCTTATAATCTTATTTTTATTTTACTGTGATAAAAAGTTAAACCAAATATCTGATCAATAAAATCATAGCGAGATTAAAATTAAAGTTTCAACAAAAAATTTAATATGCAATTGATATGAGAAAAACACTTGCCGTTTACTTTCTACTTTCTAGTCAACAAACAGAGCTTGATTTCTTGCATCTCTAACAATATATCCTTTGGGTGTTATTGACTTGTTTTTGTTTCTCTTTTTCAACTTTAACGTGGAACAGATACTTCATGGTCTAATAGGTGAGAACACTTTTTACTGTCGAGTTGTGCTGTCATGGAGGATATGGATTATTCCAAGAAAAATCTGAATGACTTGTTTCTTCTCTCTCACTCTTTCATTTTTTTGGGTGCCATTTTCCACCCCTTAAAAAGGTTTGGTAAGATCTCCGATAACAGCAACACTGCCACAGATTGGTTCAAGGTTGTATCTAACTTGGGGTATCTTGTACAGTTTTCCCGAGGTAAGAAGAATTGCATTCTACCATTTTTGCACTCAATTATCAAAAAAAGTGTTATTAAATGATAATGCTTGCTTGTGACAGGTTCAGACTCATATACTTGTTAGTTCTTTGGTCATCAGCTGGGGTATCACTGAGGTGAGTATTGCTTGATTGCCATTTAATGAATAATCCAGTTGGGTTTTCTCTCAGATCTTGTATATGTCAATTAGTAATCATTGCACATTTTTTTTTAATAAAAATTGTTTGACGTTACCCCAACTAAAAATAAATCTTTGTTTAATAAGAATTGTACAATTATCATATCATATTAAAAGACACTTAAAGAACGCATTATCTTATTTCATGCCAGCTTGAATAAAAGGTATATCTCGATATAAAATGGCTAAACTTCAATATAAACTTTAAGTATTTGTACTCGTCAGCTTATGTTTATGTAATAAATCTGTGTTTTTATGCGCATGTATATAGAGTTGCTCGAGAACCAGCTTTTTCATTTGGGATTACTGTAAAAAAAATCTACACGTTTCACACTTTCAGGATTAGTTCAACCTGAATTTTATTTCCACTTTCAGCAAGTATCAAATTATACCATATTGAATATATTAATCGTTAATATTGAAATCATCCTTGTAATTTCAGGTCATTAGATATTCCTTCTTTGGCACAAAGGAGGTGCTCGGTTCAGCTCCTTCCTTTCTCTTATGGCTCAGGTACTAGACTTGAGACTTTTGTCGTCGGTGGAATTTTGTACTTCGTTTTTTTTTGCTTAATTATGCTCTACTGCAGGTACAGTGCCTTTTTGGTGTTGTATCCAACTGGCATTGCAAGTGAAGTTGGTCTAGTATATATTGCCATGCCTTACATAAAGGTTAGAATTTAACGACAAATAAATCTGAGATTACTATACTGATTGTCATTCAGTGTTGAAATATGTTTACTACTTATTATGTACCTGGTATGTCGACTTTTGCCATGGATGTTTGTGCATTAGTTCATTTGGTTTGCTAACAAATAATGTCTAGATTCACAGAAAAATAATAAAATGGTAACGGCGTGAGAGCATGAGAAGTGAATTGGTGCCTGTGTGAGTTACATTTTACTTGTAAAAAAAGAATTCAGAACTACATGGTGGAAGTTTGGAGATTCTTGATCTCTGAAAACTTCTTTCTTCACATCATATACTCTGAAGGTTTGGTGTTTCCTTGTATTATTAATCTTTGTTGTAGTGAGCCACTAGAAGAGCCTCAGGTTACTTTTTGTTCTTATGTTATCATATGAGCTGTTTGAATTTTGAACCCTGAAAGTCTTTGAAAAGGAAAAAAGGTCCCTTTAAAGAGTTTAGTGGTCTAACAAACTTTGATGATCAACTTGGCAGAAGAAAATTTAGTTTCTATTATAGTTTTATTACCATCTGTCAGACTTTCTCTACACACTGTCTAATCATTTTTCTCATGTATTCCATACTTCTACAAGTAATAGACTTTAATCATATTTTTCTATGACTAATTTTTTTTCCGTTTACATCCTAAAACTAGTTCCTGCATTTTGCAGAATTCTGAAAAATATTGTATAAGGATGCCCAACAAATGGAATTTCTCATTTGATTATTACTATGGTGCAATTGCAGCACTTGGATTCTACATCCCAGGCATGATTTACTGTTCAAAGTTTACATTTCAGTAATTTGGTTTAGTTATAACTCTTGTTGTTCAACTGTTTCTTCTCAAGTGTTAATCCACATCCAACGGCATTATCCTGCAGGCGGCCCCTACTTGTATAGCTATATGCTTGGCCAGAGGAAGAAGGTTCTGTCTAAATCAAAAAGGGAGTAAATTCATAGCAACAATCCTTTTTTGAGACTCTGATTATTTGAATTTTCTTTCTGTAGCACCATCCCAACATTGACTGTATTCATACATCTTTTTCCCTATAATGTATCTTTTATTATCTTTTGTCCACCAAAAAGTTGAAGGTAGTTACAAAATTTCATTGAAACCTAAAGCATAAATAGAAAGAGGGGGGGGGGGGGGGGGGGGGGGGGGGGGGGGGGGGACCTTCGATCTTATTTCTGAACAGGGAATCATGTTTGGGTATTATATTCTATTCTAAAATTCTTTTACTACAATTTACTAAGCAACGTTTACCATAATAACCCCACAAAGTGTTATGTTACTGCTGAATACACTAGAAATAAGGAGGATTGATCATTAGTACCAGTTTGGTACATGGAATTTTTTTAATTTTGTTTGAATTCTGTAAGAAAATGTTGGAAATAATAAATAAACTGTATTTTTCATCTAGTGTTAGTTTTATATAACAACAAATTTATTCTAATATTAAATACCAATATATGTATATATAAAGGATAGGCACGTTTGTATTCAATCTTCTTATTGGTTATAGTTCTGCATTAGTCGCAATTCAAATTCGACACGTTGATTATACTTCCGCGTTAATCACAATTTAAATTCGACATATAAATTATTTTTCTTTTTCACTGTTTGCTTCAATTGCAAGTTAAAACTGAGCAAATTTGTTTTATTATAGAGTGCAACTGGCGAAATTCGTAGTGCATTTTTATCAATTTCCAAAGGTATTAAGCTTTATATGCCAAGTGTTTTCTCTTTAGAAGGATATCACAACATATATATATAGATAGATCTACAACGAGTTGGACAGGAAGAAAGAGAAAGGATTAGTGGGTTGTATGAATTTTCCCATCAAGTCACTGATGTTTATTACTATAAAGGTATGGTTAACTGAATCCTTGTTCGGGACCCCAAAGATTTAGACACTTGGCTTGAGCATTAATTGGTGTCCATAATGGCAAGTCTCTCGCAGGCATTTCTGGTTGAAATTTAATTAAGGGGATCTACTACCCACCTATTATGATTTGAGTGGCACAGTCTGACATTGGGCACAAAATTTTGAGCCGGAAAAACTGCGGAAGTTATGTATTATTGACCAAGTAAAAAGCCTATGCTTCAACAAATTCATACGCAGTCAACAACTGTCAGCAAACAAAATACTGTCTGGGAAATCTATAACAAGGCACTCAGATCTACTGAGAAGTGCAGAACAGTTTGAGGACTATTATACTTTGACATGTAAAAAAATGAGATGAAACTACCATGAAATGGATGTGTATTCTTGATTCTTGAAGCTCGTCTTCTTCTAGTTCTAGCATGAAAGATTCCAAAGAATTATTCTTATTCAGCGGCAGCACTGGCGGCACTCAGATCCACGCTTAGGTCAAGATCCTGTAGTGCATTAGTGTGAAACGAATTAATTAGTACTTGCTTTAGTTTCAAAGAGTAATTGGAATAAAAAAGAATGCAACTATATATTTTGCTTTTGGCCAGTTGATAATGTGCTAAATGTCAAATCTAAGGAATTTTATCATATACTGATTGCTAAATCCCTGCTGCCTTCTAATATAGGCAGAGATTTTATACAAAACCAAACCCAAGTGCCCCCTACGGCTTTCCTGTGACACGTAAGTACTTCAAGTGCATATTTCTTGATATTGAAGGTCATTTTGTTTATCAGAGTATTTTATTCCGCCAATACATCTATAATTTATAAACACATAAAATAATAAATAATAAACTAATAAAGTTCCCCATATTTTGGAGGTACTGCTGCAGGTCATCAGAGGAATTAGTAGCAAGAACTAGTGTCGTGAACATTTTGTAGAATCAAATGAAATTATCATGTTTTCATCTTCCAACGTATATCCTTAACTTCAGATATTTTAACTGTAATCTGTACTTGCTGGAATTCATATGGTCATTTCTATAGGGAACTAGAAAAACTTTCAACTAAAATATAAACGTAAGAAGCAACTTTGAATTCTTTAAGCTAACCAGAACTTTGATATTTCCTATAATGGAAAAGAAAAAGATTACCTTTCCAGTGATTTTGCTGTACATGGCAATCACATCTTCTACCGTGGACTCAAAGTGCGTTGTTGCATCATAACTCTGAAATAACGTTCCATTATCAAGATATTTCAGTGAATTTTATCTAATTAGAAGGAGAGAACATAAAGTTATTTCCTCCCTCCTTTCTAAAATATGAGAGCAACTAACAATGAAAAATGTACAAATTAAGGAAACTGCTTATCCTCTTAAGAAATGTCGCACTTGCATTATTTATATCTCCAAAAGTCATTTTGCTTCATATATTTTGTGACGTAAATAAACATAATTTTGCTCTTAAATTTTGGCACAACTCCTTATTCTTGGAGAGTCTATTCCAATAATGTTGTCAATTGTTAATTAACTCCAACAATAAAGTTTGCTCCTGATATCAGATAGGTCAAGGCAGAAAGGAAGAAGGAAATTACGAAAAGCAAATATAACTTGACCTTTTCTGTGTTCTTAGTTGCCGAGGGGTCAATGTAGAATATAAAGTTTTAAAACTTGTAAACCAAGCGGTATTTAAAACTGCAAAAACTACTATATATACTTACCGTAGATATGAAGCAGTTATCAGAAGCATCCTGGTTAGTGGGTTCATATCTGTCATAAGTATCAAAAAATATTTCTTCTACAGGACCAAGGAGGTCTATCCCAGGCTTCAATTCCACTTCAGGATTATCTGTTTCTGCCTCTGTTGTAACAAAAGCAATGTATTTACCTTTCGGAGCTACATTGTGAGAATAAGAGCAGCAGAATAGATACCTGGTACAGATTGAAGAAGATCAACATCAAGTGAATTTCACCTTCAGAATTCAAGCCACTTAATCTTAGCATTCTTAAGTTTTCTACTGTCAAAACCTTTATAGCCAAAGTCGACTCCAGAATAAAACTACTTCCTGAGTATATGAATATATTTTTTCCTAAACCATGTTTGCTTACTTATTCCTTTCTTCATTCTTACTGTTTGCTAATGTTTTTAAAAGAAACAACATGCAACCTTTAGAGAAATAAGTGGGTAGCGCAAGTGCCACTGAACCAAATTTCTATCTCCTTTTCTTCTTTTCTTTTCTAATTAGAGCATATCAAGATCAAGGATCCTGCCCTAGAATGACAACACCCAGAATTAAACAAATTTTGTTATTTGGAATTCTTTTGGCACTGAACTAGTACCTAGGTCCTAGCACACTAAATTTTCAAACTGGGATAAAAGAAACACTCCCTCTGCCCTAAAAAGGAGCACTACTTTTTTTTTTCTTTTTTTTGAATATATAGGTTAGCAAAGAAACACTTAGGTATAATATTTTCTGATAATCTTTTTTCAGTATCAAACTTTCAAGATTAAAATTCATTGTTGAAAAGATTACGTCGGAGTGTACCTTATGCAAGCCTCAGTATATGAGGGAAAAAACAATCAACAAAAAAAAGTAGTACTCTTTCTTTAGGACACAGAAAATTTAGTATTTTCAAAAAAAAAATTGCTTCACCTATAAAGCAAAGCTTGTTTTTTGCTTCCAAACTTACTTTTGCTCCACCAAAAGTGTCTTTTCGCTTTCTAAAGTTATATGGTTTCCAAAGCATTTAAGTTTTAAATTTGTTCACAAGTTCCGAAACATTTAAAACTCAAAATAAAGAAGACAAAGGAAAAGAGAAAATGTTGTCTGAAGCCCTAAGTTAATCCCATGGTCAATTATAAATTGCTTTTACGAAAAAGGATGGCAAACATACATGTCTGATTTGTGGCCAACTTGTTTCTGAGGCAGAACAACCTGGACTGAGTGAGCATCTTTGGTGTTTGGGATGGGATGACTCATTATACATATAGCACGAGCTACTTTCCCAACCTTCTTTACCTGTTGAAATAAACAAGGAGCTAGAAAGTCAACCCAGTGAAAGTTAACTAGATAGAGCTACTGATTGAAGATTACATATATTTCACCTTATCAGGCAAATACGAAGGATCACAAACTACTTTTTTGCATTTTGCAGTTTCACCTTCTGATGTCACACCAAAGGCCTTTCCATCACTGTCAAATTCTACCTGTCATGTAGCATCAGAAAGCAGTTTATATAGTTGGTTGGCAGATCAAATTTACGGAATCTACAGGAAAAGACCCTGAGATGCCGAGCATGACTCTGATTTCAAAGCAATCTACATCTACTTTATTGGATGCGGCTAATTCAATCCTAGTAAAGAACAAGCATCACGTCCTCAGTTTCTCAGTTTAGTGACAAGAGCGCTTATTCACCCTCTTCATTTCCATCTAGTTTCTTGAATGCGAATTAGTCCATATCTAAGTATCTACTAACAAATAATCATTATACACACAAAAGAAAAGGGCGAAAGAGAAGGAAAAGAACAGGATCCATTTTCAGAGAGTTTTAATTGATCTTTGTTGCTTTTGATCCCTAAATTCTGAGTAATCGTTTCTTGAACAAACTTCAATATAATATCCTTGTGCTAACAATGTTTATTGTTCGAATGTGTTAATCATTTCACAACATTTGCTACAAAGTGTGCGGACATGCTGTTCTTATAGTTGTACCATCAAATGTTCATTTCCATATGTGACGTGTCCATTTATTGCATAACACTCCTAACACACTTTTACATTCACACAGTCCAGTTTCCTATCTGAGAAGGATCCACTTCCTTTAACACTCTTCCAAATGATTCCAAGATAAGCATTACTTATGAAAGAATGTTAAGAGATTGTAGAATAGGCTAAAAAATAACACTTAAGAAAGTGACAAATTACCACATTTTTAAAATTCTTCAACAAAAAGTTAAATTAGTGCCAGTTTTGAGCCTTCTGCTCAGTAAAGTAATTGTCGCATACTGCATACAAACTCCAGATTGACTACACGAGTATACCACACTGGCCATAAGATAGAAAGGACGAACTATATACAAACGATATCACTTTCAGGATGGTATACTATATTACCTTGCATTCGGGCTTGCTAAGCATGTATGTACCACCATAAACAGCACTCAGACGAGCAAATCCCTGAAAGATTAATTATTACAAAAATTAGAGAAATATGAGCTAATCAATCAACATGTTTAGCAATGAAAGAATACCTGAGGCAATTCTCCCAGTCCATACATAGGATAAATATAAGGGGATCCTCCTTGAAATCGAGCTAAAGACTCTGCATAAAGCTTTTTGAAACAAAAAGCAGAAAAATTAGCTGGCTGAAGAATCATTTATGCAATCAATGTTAATTATTTAGAGGAGGAAAAGTTCGTCCCGACTCGTTGGTTTGGGGGGGGGGGGGGGGGGGGGGGGAGTCAGAAGCCAAATTCTGCTTACGATCAAACTAGAAAAATTGCATTTTTAGTTGCCTATGAAACCGTCACCGACTCACCAGAGAGTGACGTACTGTAACTAGATATGATAAGGATTAACCAATCGTTGAGTTCAACCATGTCCGTTTTGGTATGATCTTTATGTTCTATACTATCATTCATATGACCATTACTAGTGATTTTCATGTAACAAACCTATTTTATAACTCCCTAAAGAACATGGTTTCTAGATCTTTCATACACAATACAATTTTATTTGTTGGATTTTGTTGCTTATATAATGTATTTAGATAATGCAACCAGTTGAAGTAAATGTATAAAGCAATTGCAAACAGAAACCAATAGAAAATTATGAAAAGAAGTAACGAACTGCTTCAAACTCAACTTCAGTAAGAAATATTGGACTATATTCTTATATAACACTGCTGAATAAAAATGAAATGGAACAAAACAGAAGCAGTTCTTCAGAGTCACCTTAACTCTCTTTACAAAATCCATGGCAGGCTGGTCCAAGTAACTATCATCCTTATAGAGTGCCAATGCATGCCCAATAAAGTCAACTGTGTTGTCATCTAGCCCATACTTCCTACATCAGAAACCATGCAAGAAAGGACAAGGGTCTGAGGTCAATTGAAAATAGAAGCAACTTAAGACACTCATGTTGCAACTAGTCTTTTACAACTTAGCTACTGCCTGATGTAGGAAAAGGATGGAAAAAGGAATAATAAAGATTAAAAGAAGATAACAAGGCTAAAAGCCACAAAGCACAAGGTTTAATTCAATAATATCAATCATTCAATAATAATAATGATGATGGCTTACAACTGTTTATATAAGAATAGGAAAAAATCCAAATATTTGGAGGCTAAGTAAAATATTAAGTAACCTAATTAAATAAGGAAATAAAATCCTAGTAATTATCTACTAATTTAAATAATTAATACTCTAAAATATTCTACTAATATAGCCTAATATTATTTACTAAATAAACTAATTACATTGAAATCATCTATTAATAATAATATATAATAATAACCCAATAATATTAAAAAAAAATTGCTTCCATCCACGTCATTCTCCTTTCATTTGAAAAAAACTCGTCATCAAGTTTTGAAGTATTGAAGAATCCACATTCCACGAACCAGACTCCAAACATGCAAGAATTTTTTGTTCTCCTTCTAGACATATTGATAATTAGAAAAAACTAAGGGGTGAACTTTCCTACATTGCATCTTGTTAGAGCTCTCGTGGATAACGAAATCAATGACTTGATCATAGGTTTCTTCATATAGAATATCAAGTTGCTTCGGGAATACATCATCAACTTTCTACTCAATCTCACTCTCGCTCGCTGTATCCTTAACTTCAACTTTATCATCATTTGACTTGTCATTGAATGGTGGAATTTCTTCACTTGGCTTTTTCACTGCATCTTGTTGAACTTACTCTTTAGGCTTAAATGGAATTAATTTGATAGCATAATGCTTGTGGTCAAAGGAATATATATCATCTTTTTCATGATCCACATTTAAGCATTCAATCAAATCTTAACCCAATAAAATATGTGCAACATTTATGGGTATAACATCACACCATACTAAATCAGAATATATGTGCATCTGGATGGAAACTAAACATCTTTTTGTAACATGAAAAGAAGTATTACCTAGCCAAGGAATAGTGTAAGGTCTCGGATGCAGTTTAATTTTTCTATTGCATGCGGAGACAATATTGATTGCACAATATTCTTTGATAATAATTTTACACTGTTTTCCTCCACAACGTAGAAAAGTATGAAAAGTAGTGTCACGCTTTGAAGAATCCTCTGTGAGAAGTTTCGGGATATCTAGTTCCATACTAAATTGATAAAACTGAAATTTTGAGGAATGATTTGAATTTTTAAAATTTTAAGGGCTTAATTGAAAAGAAACTTTGGGGGTTGCACTGAATCAGAAACTTTGGGGCTGAATTGAAAATTTCATAAACTTTAGGACTAAGTTGAAAATTTCAGAAACTTTGGGGCTAATTTGAAAATTTTAAAAACCTAGGGGTACCAAAATGTAATTTGGCATCAGAACAGCATTCCTGACTTTTTTTGTCAATTTTTGGGATAGATTATAGACTACATTCTCATATCGGATATTGGTGTTGACACTAGCGATCTTCAACCATTGATGGAAGCCAGAAAATTAAGATAGGAAGGAATTGTGTGAAAGAAAGAATAAATGAAATTAAAAGAAGATAATAAGACTAAAATCACAAAACACAAGACTTAATTCAATAATATCAATCATTCAATAATAATGATAATAATGGATTACAGTTGTTTATACAAGAATAGAAAGAAAAAAAACCTAATACTTAGAGTTAAGTAAAATATTAAGTAACTTAATTAAATAAGAAAATAAAATCCTAATAATTATCTACTAATTTAAATAATTAACACTCTAGAATATTCTACTAATATAGTCTAATATTATTTACAAAATAAATTAATTATATTGAAATTGTCAATTAATAATAATATATAATAATAACTTAAAAATATTAAATTTATTTTGCTTAAATTAGCATCACTGACGAGCAGTCGGTCTTTCTACTAATTTACATTCAATATGACATGATATCTCCCCAGGCCTTGTTTTCAGCTTTTCCTGGTTATGTGTTATTATGATACCAGCTTCATTGCCCATATGTTGGACTTAGAAGTCGACACTGCTCAGCTGTGGTGACCCACACACACACAGAGTCCCTCTCTCACACGCACACATTCTGTATAAGGGTCAGGTCTCTATGAATTCACCATACAATGTGTATATTGATCCAATAAGAGATTTTCTTATCTCCCTTATAAACTGTTACCAAATTTTCCTTAGGTTCTTAATACTTTCAAAGTAAGGAATATATGAATAAAGAAAAGGTTCATATTATTGAATAAATTTTAAAGGCAATAGAACTAAAGCACATTCGCAAAAGCTTGTATTATCTATCCCCTCATTTGGAATTATTATTATTATTATTATTATTATTATTATTATTATTATTATTAACAACTTTCAGATATTGCAAAAAGTCCAAATTCCTCAAATGACATGAACTGAACTAACCTCATATTTTTTTATAATTCATTTCCGAACTATGCCACTTTAGGTGTAAATTTATGCCAAGGATTATTCCGCGAAAACCACTAATTCCTAATCCAGAACTTTTAATCCCATACTGCTGCCATTTGTTATCAATAGATTTTCAGACCTCATTCATTCCCCTTCAGCCATTAATAATCTAGAAAAGAAAAGGCTTCAGCGAGTATATAAGAAATACTCTCAGTTTTTTTCCCCTGTAGGTCAGCAGATGAGATGTGATCCATATGTTCAAATAAATTATTTGACTTCTGATGAAAATTAAATAATTTCTTAGATGCATATGTTCCCTATACACGTGTATAGAACAAAACCAAAATATTAAAAGGAAAGAAGATGAGATTGTACGAAATCACTTCTCTTGCTGTAACTTTGTTGAGATCCAGCCCTTCTTGTGATTTTGGATCATCATCTTCATAGTCTTGTACATAAATAAAGAACTTTCGAGCACGGCGCTTCTCAAACAATCCCATCAGTGGGGACTTAAGGGCTTCCACATCGGTAGCTGGTACTTTGTGAATCTGAAAATAGGTCAGACCCATGTTTTCCACAAGAATGCGTTACAAATTTTATGTTGCAGTTAAACTAAATGCTAAATTGAAAACTTAATCGGAATCAAACCTTGCTTTTGTTGTACACAAAACTACCATCTACAGCCTTAAAATTTAGATATTTTGTTACATTGGTGCGGATGAGAACACGAACCAATGCACCATTTGCCATCATGAACTGCCAAAACTCACAAATAGTGATTTTGATAATGAGAAAAACATGTGAAAAAGGAGTCGCTAAAATTTATGGAACACCATCTTTTTACAGAATAAGAGTGGATCTTCATTCTAAAATCATTTGTATACTACAACTTCTAGTCAGAGAGTATTATTTGAGGGAAGTCTTAAGTAGTGAGATGCGTGAAGACTATTTCTTTAATGTCCTGGATCAGAGACTGTAACATAAACAACTTCATTCTGCATGCAACACTACAATGTAAACTTATTTTTTAAAGTGCGCAACTTCAACTCTTGACTATTGATACTCTTTCATATACCTTTTTCCTATTGTTTTTTGCAAAACAAAGGAGGTTCAGGAGGGACAGCTGGATTATAGCAGTCCCTACTTCGGTGTAACCATAATAGCTCATAGCCGCTGAGGAGCCTAACAGGAGGAGCCTAGATTGGACCCATAGGCTCTCCCTCAGGTAAAGCTTGAGCCATAGCCATAGCATAGTAGAAGAAGCCAGTGGACAAGGATTAAATGAGCACAAGTCAGATGCCCTAAGGGATTGAACTCATAACCTCCTTGCCACCAACCCAATATGGAATCCCTTTGTAACATTAACCTTGAACTTGGGTTATGAGGCTTACATATACTCGTTTGCTAGATTTAAATTGGAAATTCCATCTTTGAGAGTAAAGTTTAAAAGTGATATAGATCATTCATGGATTAGGATCAAGTGCCTACACTCGGATCAACTGACCGGAGGGGGTCGAGAAAGTAGCTATGGCTAAAATTTTGCCAGTCTCTCATCTTCTTTGCTTCTAGCATCAAATATACATCATTCTCTTTGATGTTTTATAAAATTAGTTGTAAAGTTTTCATTTTCTGCACATCTCGTATCAGTTTGTATCTGTATCATTTCTGGCTAAAAAAAAATACAAGCATCAATTAACATAGACAGCAATCATATTCATTTTATCATGTAACTTAGTTGCAAATCCTAACCAAGGATGTTTTGTTTTGAATCTGAGAAATTCAAACAAGAATATCTATTGAAACCTAAAATAACAATGTTCCGCAAGCTCAAATATCATAATATTTAATTCAACCCTTCCAATTTTTTTTCTTTTGTAAATTAACATGTATATCAATCTATGTAACCTTATGTCACAAAATTTGAGAAGATTTACTGCAAATAACTACAAACAAGAATATGATTCAAGCACCCAAGAAGGTTTTGTAAGTTGTATGTAGCATGTGCCCGTGGACCTTATGCTATGATATTTAAAGCCACATTAGCTATCTTATTCTGATCACAGATCAACCAGAACGATCAGGTTTTTGGACTACCAAGCTCAGACATCAGAATAAGTCTTAGTCAAAGATGTGTAGAATAATAGATCATGCGAAACTAAATATTAGGCCCCACCTTATAAAAATTTATGAACATATAATGATGATTAAAAAAAAATCACTGTGAATACCTTGGGGATCATATCAACGTTGTATTCTTTGCTTGAGCCCAAATTTTCTGGTGGTGTGTCGCGGTTCCTGAATCGTTTCCAGAGCTGTATATAGACCACATTTTGAAACCACTCAATGCTCTATGATCTTTTGACAAAAGATACAGCGAAGTAACTAGAAATTTTACCTGATTTAGATTGAGTGAAGTTGATTCTCCTCCATAGTAATCATTTTGATCCATGTGTAGTACCTGTTGCAAACCAATGCCAAGTAAAAACCTTGTGAAATTAGTGGCATAAGACATCTATATAATACTACCAGTCATTATGTAGATCTACCAATAATGCTTAATTCAAAAGGCATTGCAAGAAAATAATCCACTTGATAAGGTTGTTCAATCAATGTTTCTATAATATGATTGTTTTTTGTGAAAACAACATAAAATTGTTGTAGAATAGACCCAATAAAAAAGCTTCGTCTTAAATTTGTCAATCTTAAACATCAATGATCAATGATTTATATTAGAATCTTTACACCCAACCATACAGACGGAATAGTGTAAACCGACATACACCATAAATCAAAACCCCAGATAAAATGTGTTCCACATTATGATCAAGACTTGTAAAATAAGAATTCACAAAGAAACTAAACAATTCACATTTTTCTATCTTTAAAGAGTGTTGTTACGTATGACGAAAAATTTATGTTGATATTAAGTACTATTGTATCCACATAAATAAAAAAGGACCCGGACATTATTATAACTTGTTCCGCGAGAGTCTCAATCTAAATTCATCATTAAATTAATTGACATAGAAATCATTTTTCATCTTTAAATAACAATAATCATCATCTCAGTATTGCAATACAATAAATGCCGTGTAGATTAGGCGTATTGTAATAGTGAAATAAAAAAAATGGCATAAAATAACGTGACAAAATATAATTAGTTGATGATCACCATAACCGAGTGATAATAATCAATCCCAACTAACCACATCATTTTCTATCCGTCTTTTGCAACTGTTTGGTGTACTGGATGTGCCATATACATAATACATGTAAATATACATATGCATAATACTGTACATACTTTGAGCCCATCAACAGAGAGGAGACCGCTGAGAATGCATTCCTTGAGACCAGTGCCTAGAACTATCACGTCGTATTCTTCATCCATGGCGCCCCGTTAATTAGCTACCGACCGATAGTATATATATATATATATATATATATATATATATATATATATATATATATATATATCCTCCAAAATTACTGTAGTTAGACGAGATATATGAATTATCAGAAGCTTAGCTCGCAGATCAAGGCGACTCTAAGTGTTAGTGTGTCTGTTTAGGGGAAGAGAAAGAGAGTAGATTGGCATATGCAAAAGATTGGGAGATGTAGACGGGTTTGATCGATTAATTCTCTAACTAAGGAATCAGTCTTGAACCCGAATTGCCGGGAAAAACCGTTGCGAAACCTATGTTTATTTTTTATTCTATTTTTAATTTTCAAATGCGGATATAAATCCAAGCACAGACGAATTTCGTATAATCAACATCAATTATAACTTTGTCGCGCTACGTTATTGGAACATAGTTCAACGCAGAATAATTTCTTTATACTATTTTGTGTGACAAAATTTTGAAGTTGTGTCACAAACTCTCACCTATTTTATTATTAATAAATATAAGGCATGTTTGATTTAGTTTGTTCGAGTTTGGAGTCATAGTTTTTTAAGTACATTTTCGAGTGTACCTAATTATTTTTAACGCGAATAATTTATTGTATTTATAAGTTAAATAAATTTTATTTTTAATGAACACGTTTGTAAATAAATAAAACTCTCGACTGTGGTTTAGACTCAAAAAACAACAAACATTGCAGATCAAACATGCAAGCACTATAAACTCACAATAACAAGAAAATAAATTTATAATATTTTTATTTTCTTTGTATGAAAATGAGAACTTTGAAGAAATTATATTCTATTTATCTTGTTAGAGACATATTTATTAGATAATTTTTATTTGTTTTCTTTTTTAAAATAAAACTAGTCTATTAGTTTGTGCGAGACACGAGCCTTGTTTTGTTATTATTTTATAATTCTATAGATAATTTTATAATTTATTTTTATGTATAATTAGTGGTTGAAATTCTGTAATTGAATATGTAATAAATTAATAGTATAATAATTTGTAGAATTCAAAATATTCTAGATAAAAATAATTAATTATTCAAACATATAATAATAGTAAATTTTATTTTGTATTGAATATAAGTTTGTTATATTTTATAAAACTCGTGATTAAATGTAATTATGATTAGATTTATTAATAAAACTCAAAAAACGAATAGACATAAATGTAATATGAATATTTTAACAATATACCTAAACCTAACAAAAAGTTGCTTGCCCTACCGATTGCCTCGATTCGCCTACTAAAAATTAAGTTTTGGGCTTTATTTTTATAGCCCATGAAAACTTAAATCATTTTGGCCCAGTCCGACCAATAATTTTTATTTATTTTTGTCTAAATTTTATCAATCAACTTCATTAGATTGTACCCATTAGCAGCCATACGCAATGTCTTTTTGTAGGGTGCTGCAGCAAAACTTAATTTTGATTATACACTAACGCTTGATACACAATAAATTATATTTTTAGTAATTCTTTTCATTGCTAGAAATCATTTATTTTCACACCAATTATGCCACTAGAGTCTATAAATGACATAATGTAGACTTGTGTCACATTAAGGGATATTTAATTTAGGGAAGTGATATTTCTACAGTTTTTTTTGATATTTCTACATATAAATTATCGTTATAGACCTATAACGACACTTTTCATATGAAAATCAGTTTTCTTAATTTAAACTTAGGCCTCAGGGTTTGCCAAGAGATAGGCTTCCACAGCCTTGAAAGCATCATCAATTTTTTTTTCCCACCTTAATTTCCTTTTCTTTAATCTAACTCCTTAGATAAATTTTGTTATTTATCCTTGTGGTACTAATATTCACTTTTCATAAGTTTGAATGCATAAAAATTTGGTGTTTAAAATATATATATATATATATATATATATGGCCCGCTGGCTGAGCCGGCCTTGCCCAACTTGAGCTACGAGCCTCTTGTTTTGAGCCTAAAAAATCTGAACCATTTTAACTCAACCCAAATATAGTTCGATATGTTTGGACCGATCCAACCCATTTACCAACTTTAAATACACCTATCATTAATAATTAAAAAAATAAAATAAAATAAATTAAATATTTAATACTATTGAATCAACTCGATTGAATAATATGAATTATTACCGAATTAAAACGGTTAATCCTTCAATTAATTAAAAAAGTATAGGTATTGATTTGAATTAAAAATAAGTATGCGAGATGAGATATGCGAAAACAAGAATGGAATTCTCAATCCGGAACATAAATAATTATGTAAAAACCTTGTGCACGAGCCAAACTAATAATGTAGAACGTAGAAATTACACCCATGCATTGAAACTCGTAAACATGAATACGTTATACATTCCTCCATTTCCATTCCATATATATTAGCTAACACAGTTGCTGTTAATATCTTTATAACATATCTAGCCACGTTCCCTCTCAAATGTTAAAAGATACTCGTAATCATGTGACCATAATACAATAAGGGTTAGGTTATATATTTAATTTAAGAGTAGTCATTATGACAATAGCTTTGTCTTCTCGTACTAGCTTTCTCGGTTAGCCTGAATAGGGTAACCTGCAAGGAAAGGACAAAAAAATAAATTAAAATATGTTCACAAAATACAATTTTGGGAGCAAAATTTACAAATGATTTTGTTCACTCTCAAAATGGCAGAAAATGGAATTTATGGACAAGAACATTATATTTCATTGAGAAGGGGTGAAAGACCAGGATTTCCCCGAGTGAACCCATTTTAATTTTGTACTTTTATTACTAGCCAAAGCAAAACACGCTTAACTTTGGAGTTCTAATAGGATTCTGTGCTCTAGCATTAGTATGATAGCACTTGGGACATCTACAATGTCACGGAACTTCATATTGAAGTCAACCAAATTCAAATGTTATACTTAATTAATCATCAGAGTTGGGCAACTATCATATCCTGTCCTAACATTATCCCGCTAAAATCCAGACGTGCTAAATGAATGAAAAAATATCCATTTTGTCTTGATGGGGTCATGGTTCCACAAAAAAGGCTAAAAATCCATCAAGAAACTTTATTTTACTTCCAAGAAAAATTGAACCAAGCGAGAAACTCACCCCAACTTGAGGGATGTATTCGAGCTTTCATAGTCTTGTGGAGGGCCAGTAGAGTTGCAGATATTGGTGACAGACTCAGATGACTGGCCTTCCTCACAGAGCATGTTCTCTGAATCATATGGAATTAGCTTTCCACCATTAGATATCTCCATCACCTTCAGGAAAATTTACATTGCAGTTTCCATTAACACAGGTGGAAGCAAATCAGAACATTATAGATGGGAGAAAGAGGGAGAAAATCTTGATTCAGAGACAGTGGCAACTCATATGATTCAGAGACAGTGGCAACTCATACTTGCTGTCTTAATCGCTCATTCTCTTCCCTTAGTTGCATGCTCTGCATGATTCAACAAAAAGCAACAAATTCATCAAATTTAAGTAAACTTGGATAACCAATTTTTTTTAAAAGAAGAATGAAAATTGTAAGAAAAAATAAATTCTGAGCGATCAATGAAAGTGTTCCAACTTCCAACCTTAAGAACAACCCATGTCAATGATGTATAGTAGTCAGTAGATAAAATATAGTTGATGATAAATGTTCTACACCATAAAATTAATCAATGTCATTTGTTTTCATGTTAACACTAAGAGTGAAATTGTTTCACTTATCAAGTTTTGTTTCTAACCTTTTGTTGAAGTTGTCCGATTTCTGTCATAATTTTTTCACCCTAAAAGAAAAGATAGGGAGGAAAATCTATTAAGAATGAATCCACAATTGAGTTCAAAATTGTTTGACCATATTATTACACACAACATTGAAAAACATGAACCTTTTTGTCTATCACACGGCTCAATCCGGCTTCAAGGGACTTCTCTAGCTGCTGTAACTCTTCAATAGTCAACCCTCGGAGCTCTTCTCCCCTCATGTGCCTGTGTTGGATAGTATTATACCTCAATATACACCACTATCATTTTAACCAATATAATCTAGGAACATTTACCTCAGTTGATGGATTCTTTCTGCCACTTCCTTGCTTAATTTGGAGTGGTTGCTGTTCTCTACTAGCTGCATTACAATGTTCTCGTTCTTTTAGTGGAGCCCAAAAAATCAGGTATAGACAATCCGGTTTACAGAATTTTCAAACTAATCATATAAAAGTTTCTTTGATCCCTTTGTGTTGCAGAAAGAGGAATCTTGTCAATTCCCATCCCCAGCCCATAAAAACAACTGAAGGAGGGCCCACTAATTTACCTGCTACATCACATATTTCACCTGATCTTCATGGGAACCCACATGATTAAACCTTCTTATGGTGGGATTTAAGGGTCAGAATATGGCTACAAAGTACCTTAATTAGTCCTAGTTACTGGCCAGTATAAATGGAGGTTGCATCGCAAATTGAACACCTTTTACCTTGCTAAACATAAATCACAAAGTTCAAAAATATCAAGAAATGCTCACCTGCAGCTCAAGGGATGGTTGTTCCATCTTCTCAAGATTCTTTGAGTGCAAATTATGCCTTTCAAGTACTCCATTCATACTGCAGAAAAGATAAATAGGTACTACAAGTTACATGCCATCTTTGGAAGCTGATTTTATTTAGCATCATGTTCCATGCAATACATATGAAAAAGCTGTATGAAATAAGGAATATGATAAAACTAATTATAGTTTTAAAAAAAGCAAAAGATTTTTCTGATCCTACTAAGATTGTAATGTTTTGTTGTTTTGGCGGAATTTAGTGCCCCACTTGATTAAAATACACCAAGGCATAGAACTTTGGAATATCCTAGTAGTTTGCTGTTCGTGGCTACTGTTTAATTATGTCATGCGGACTTAGATAGAGTGTTTGAATATTTTGAAAAGTCCGAGACAAGTACTCAATTTCACAATTTTTTTAGAGTCTAGTAACCATGCATTTGTCCAAGTATCAAGTCAAACACGGTACTTTAGGGCAAAGTAAAATCCCTGTATAACACGGACTCTCAAATCCATGAATAGGTAGCTAGCAGCTGATATACATAAAAGTTGGAAACAAATTAGCCATGTGGTTCAATAAAAATGAGTCCCAATTCAAAATGTATCTCTAACTTCAGGCGGGATGGAGTGCTACATAAATGCTTACATCTAAGTTACTCCCTCTCTTCCATGAATTTTTTTATATTTATAAAATCTGCAAATATTAAGAGTTGTATTTTGTTCTATGTTTACCTCTAATTTATTAATAAGTTGTTAGTTTAACAGCAATGAGATGATAATTATGAAATAAGAATGCATACTTGAGATATTATGTCATTTATACTGCTATGCATAAAAATAAAACTCTATTTGTAAAATAAAACTCTCTTGTGAAAGAGATGTTGAAGTATTTATAAAAGTTGCCACAAAAGTTTACCGGTTGCTAAAAGATTAATCACACACTGAGATGCATGAAAGCATATTTAACTTATTTTTTTGGGTACTATAGAAACACATTTACCACAAACAGGGCAAGATAATTAAAACAAAACCTGGCAGTCTAGTAACAAAAGATATATCAATAATATCATCAGACTGATTCTTCCCCATTTCATCAATCATGACACTACTTTTAGAATTCCAAAAAAATACTAAAATATTGATGTCTTTTTATCAAACAAGAGAGAGAAAACCATTAGTTACCTGGCCACAGTTTGTTTGTTTTTATGTATTCTTTTTTCTACCAATTAAGAAACTATTTGGGAATGATTTATTTTAAAATAATTTAAAATTTAAATTTAAATAAATTTATTAGTTAAAATTTAAATAACTTATAAATAAAAATATTCAGTATCAGTTTTATTTATAAATTAAACTTATAACTAAAAATGTTTGATTAATAATAGTTTATAAATTAATTAAAATGTAAAAATTATTAAAAAATATTAATAAGAAGAACATTAAAAAAATAAAAGAGGGTAAAAGTGTCATTTTATAATGTTTTCATTTTTAATAAATTTTAAAAGTTTACTTATTTTTTTGACTAATAATTTACTTATAAATTCATAAATAAGTGATTGTCGAACATGTCAAATAATAAAAAAAATTATAAATTAAATTAACAAACTTATAAAGAGCTCCCGGACTATATTTCAACGTTACTAGATAGCCACAGTTGAATACCAAAAATTTTAAATAAATAAAAAAGAAAAGAACAGCTAGCGTCTTTCTCACTCTAAACACAATGATCTACAACAAACAGTGACAACAGAGAGAGAAATTATGAACCTGGAGCTGGAGTACTGAAAGAGCTTCCCAGTAGAGGAGAAGATGATAAGAGCAACGTCAGCATCACAAAGGACGGAGAGCTCTTCAGCTTTCTTGAAAAGCCCTCTTCTTCTTTTTGAGAAGGTCACCTGTCTTGCTGTTGTGTTATCAATCTTCTTGATCTGTATCTTTTCTCTAGCCATTTCTATATCTACACTCGATTAATTAACCCTTCGATATTAAGATTTATTTTCCACTCCTAAAAGAAGAGAAAACAGTGGAGAGAATAAACCAGCATACAAGTAAATAATATGGAACGAATCTAATAAAGAGTAGAAGCACAAGCATTTTCCATAAATGGGGATTGATTTTGACAAAAGAAAAGGCCTATAGAGGGACAGTATATTATATTGGGACAAAAAAGGCGGCATTTTGGCAAATTCGGACACCAATTTGGGCATTCTTTCAAGAAGGAAGACCAAGAGTTGTCCCAAAAAATAATGCCCACCAATAAGACACTGTCTATAATATATCTACTTGTTTGAAAAGAGAAAAAGAGGAGAGAGAAAATTACTACTATTTGGTTTACCTGTTTTTGGGGTTGGTTATGTTGGAGTAGTGAGGTGGGTACTTGGGTGGATTGTTGGGTTTTTGGGAAATTTCCAGATGCTCTGTTGGGGAAAGGGCCACCAATGAGTAAGAAATATCAAGGAGATGGGGCTTGCTTTGTTTAATTGAGGGAAGAAAAAGGGGGAGAATTATTGAGCTTTTTATGGTGAAGCAGGTACCCTTTTTCCTTTCTCGTTTCATTTGCTTTCGTTGCTGTTAATTGGTTAAAAAGAGTGGGAAAGGGTATAACTGAGAAACACATTCAATTGAGCTTACCTTGTGTTTCTGGGTTTTGCAACGGACCAAAAAGATTAGCCGTTCGACCCGGAATGAGCAGTTGGTTCGGATATTTTGATATCGAATCTCATTTATAATAATAATTATTATAAAAATATTAATAAAATTACGGATTTTAAAAGAATTGATCCGAGCTGAGAAACTTAGTGTCAGGAGCATTCTATAGTGGAAAATGATAAATGTTTCTCACACACATAAAAAAAGAAAAAAAATAAATTCGTTAGCATATGTTTAACTAAACAGTTGGCATAGTGACTCGAGGTCGACATAAGATCACTCTGAATTTGAACGGATTTTTTTGGTTATTACCGTTTGTGCTTGTTACAGACAGCGTTAGTCTTTAAACTTCCAAATATATTTTATTATTATTGACGCAGCGCATTTTAGTTTCAAATACTGTATTTGTGAAGTTTTATTTTTATTTTATAAATAATCTTAACAACTAAAAAGGTTTATTATCAATAACACTAATTATAATGAAATAAAGAACACTGGAATTATGTTTGTTTGTAATAATTATAATTCCGAGATTATAATCTCAAGGTATGAATTATAATCTTAATGTTATATTTATTTATAATGATTACACTCAAGATAAAATTATTAATCCAAAAATATTTTGTTTGTTTTTAAATTTAAATTTATAACTATTAATTCAGGGATTATAAAATAACTTAATAGTCTTGAGATTATAATTTTTGATTTAACATGATATTAAATAGTTCCATATTTTAAGTCATTTTATAATTCTTAAACTAATAGTTTTGAGTTTAAATTTTAAAATAAACAAGATAAAGATAAAATTAATAATCTTATTCTAAGCATAATTTTTATAAATAAATATAATTTCAAAATTATAATTTATGTATTAAAATTTTAATTTTAAAATTTTAATTCTTATAAATAAACATGGCGTAAACGAAATTGAAGAAACACTAAACTCTATTGAGCAAACATGATTGAAGGAGGCCTCCTCAAAAATAGTATACATCAAATGCCAATCATTAATGATATCACCAAAGTAAAAAAATATTGCATGACATTTCGTAAAACACTCGATAATTTTATTATTGTGACATTTAACAAAGAGAATTATGTTTATAAATTAAATAAATTGTTCTTGTAATAAGTTAATTATAGGTAAATAAGATTTTAGAATGTGTTTAATTGGTGATTGGACCTAGGGGTGTTTGATAAAAACTGAATAAAATAATTTTGAATAAGTTGAATGAAGTTGATTTCTGAATACTGAATGAAAAAAATTATTTAATAAGTGACATATTTAAAACATCTTAATAATATATTTTTATTATTTTACTTATCTGAAAAAATTCAAAATTATTGTAAATTTATTTAATATTACTTAATATAATAGTTAATTTTTATTTTTTACTTCATTCAGTTGAGACTTAACCATTCAGCCAAAAAAATTAGACTTAACTATTCAACCAAAAAATATGATCGATTCAACTATTTAGACTATTTTTAACAGGAACAAACGTACTGAATAACGGACCGATTCAATCATTTAGTATTAAACAAACAGTTCCTTAATTTCTCATTACCCATCATAAAATTATATTATTTGTAGAATAAGCTGTTGTATTTAATTAACTGAAAAGTTAGCAAGACTCTTCATGAAGTTATGGCTAGGCTCTCATTAATTAATAGAAACATAAATTCATTGAAGTTTTAAATAAAATTCTTGACGTCAAAGTTTGTAGTCCGTATTTCTTAAAATTATCTGTTTAGCAAGGGGAATATTTTTTTTAAAAAATGACCCAATGAACAGCGGAGATTTCCCATATCTTATTGTAACCCAATAAATGTACTTTATTAGTTGTTCTTCCATATGATTTCTAGCTAGGGTGGCAAATTACAGATGTGGCCATGCTGTGGTCATTTCATCGCTGTATCCAGCAATTTAATTCTAATGCTTATATTAAAGTTGGGAGAAGCACCAGAAAAAAATATTTAAAAAA
>OX359269.1:39124723-39169723 GCA_947179155.2 Hedera helix | reverse complement strand
GAATTCAACCGACAGAATACGCCGTCGTTTACCTCCTCCCCCATCCACAATGATAATCTAATGAAAATAGGGAAAAGCACAAATCGAGTGAGAATCAAAGCTAGATAGAGCAAGAGAGGAGAGAGAGAACGGGCTTCCGTTTCACGGTCGAACTTCTTCTCATCTCTACTACTACTCTATCTCCATTTTGATCGAAACGCTAGGGTTTGTTTATTTTTTTCTTGTTTGAAGAGAGAAAATGTCGGACCAGAAGAACAGGTGGAACTGGGAGGTTTCTGGTTTCGAACCAAGGAAATCGGTAGAGCCAGGTGATCACAAGCCTGCACCTCTGGTTCGAAGGTATTCGATCTCTGCTGCTTCTGTTCTTCCTCATTCTGACCTCTCAAAGCAGAAGGTTTTGACCACAAAGCTTAATAAATTGAAGGTCAAGGTCCAGGTATACATCTTTCTCTCTCTTTACCAAGCATTTTGCGGATATTGCTATTGTTATATACATTGTAATTTTGTTGTTTGACCATGGATTATATATTAGTACTGTTAATTTTAAGTTTTTTACTTTCTTTAATTATTAGAATTAAGGCAATTAATTTCAAATGCCTCCATTGATAGGTAACCTTGGTGAATACTAATGTACACAATAATTAAATATTGATGGATTGATGATGCATGCCATTCACAAGAGGCAAAAATATATTGAAGTTAACTATAGTTAGTGGGGCGCTTTTGTACTAAAACTTACATAGCAAGGAATAAAGATAAGAAGATTGTAATGCAGCTAGTAAATTTGCCTTATTATTTTTTATTTTATTTTATAGAATCCCCAAACATGGATCCTACGCAATATTTGTAGGTGATTTGCTATCTTTCCAACTATGACCCTAATTAGCACACCAATTTTATTGTCTTTGGCATTAAACCTAATTATACACTACATATACTTATTTATATATATATATATATATATATATTATTTGGTCGTCTAATTCATGTTTAGATTACTAGAAGAGAAGACTTACGTTGACTTCATTTTCATGAGACATGTATCATAATTTGTGTTTTTTGAATACGTTGATCAAAAGAAAGACACATACTAGTCCGATTAATGAAGCTGAAGTACTTAATGCATTTATTTGACCATGTTCCTTTAGCATATGCATTTAACTCGTGTTTTGGTACTTTTTTATGATTTGTTACCTCGAAGGAATCAACTGTGCTTTTTTGGAAGCTTCATAATTAATTGAAGATTATTATGATCAGAGTGCTACTGTGCCATGATATATATATATATATATATATATTGCATACAAAAGCACTCACAATAAATATAGGTATCAGATTCACTGACTAGGATGGACTTTTGATAAACCATGCCGACCTGGTATATTCTTTCAGTTTTCTTTTCTTTTTCCCTATTGGGAAATATATTTTCATATGCAGAGGATTTAACAGGAAGTAAATCTACTACTATATCGTCATTAGCAATTCAACCTATTCTATAAGGAAACTTTCTCATAGCTGCCCCAAGACTGTCAGCTTGTCATGTGACTGGAATTTCCGAATGTGTAAGATGATTGTTTTTTGAAAAGAAAATTTGTAAGATGATTGTAAAGATCTGAAGTGATCCGTTGTTTCCTTTGAAGAATTGCTTTCCCACTCATGTTACTAAAAGACATGCTTTGAATCTCCTTCTATCTTGTCTCCTTGCCGATAATATCCACCCTCACAACTAGAGCATGTTGACAAGAATTAGCATCTTATACATTTGGTTTAGTGCATCGACAGAAGTCCATTATGCTAATCACTAGAAACACTCAAATTAATTTTTCATTGTCCTTTTTAAAACTTTAAAAATTTTCCGTCCTTAGCGTGGAGTATAAGAATTCCAATGTGTCTTTGCTTATCCTGCTAGCCAGCTGCTTAATCCTTGAGTTAATCTGTATTAATATTAACATTTGTTTAACTGTGTTATCTCATTTTTCACTGGAATATCAGAATATCTTATCGTTCCCTCTTTCGAAGTGTATTGGAAAGAGAAGGTTTGCTCTAAGATCAAGGTTTTTGTATAGACTACAGAGTTGCGGTCCTTGTGAGACTTAATACAAATGATTTGCGCAAGTAACGTAGACGTTACGAAAAAAATGGAACATTGTCTTCTCATATTTGTGTTATGTATAAAGCTGAGTACAGTGTTCGTACTTTAATCCTCATTTTGGTCAATGGTGATGAGGTTGTGGAGGGCCTTGTTTGCTTTGTATAGTGAGGTCTGGGTATGTCCTACCCTTGATTTCTTTCAGCAGATCAGCTTTAAGGGTAGGGTCTTGGCAAGAGGAGAGATGTTAAGTTTTTATGATGGTGTGCGATGTTTGCTATCCAAAAAAAATTTGGACAGAGAGAAATGCAAGGATTTTTACTGATACTTATGCTCCTTTCACCTGCTTTGGATAAGGTCTCTTTACTCACTGGCATTAACCATAGGGGCCTTCCGGGGTGTAACCATCTCTGATATTTATAGGGATTAAGTGGCTATCGTTTGTTAAGAACTAGTATTCTTTCCCACCTTTGAGTTTTGATTTTCAACCTTGGCTGTAATATGTATACCTCTTCTTTCTAACAGATTCTTCTTATATAAAAAAATATAACATTCGTTTATGTACTTTAGAACAATTAATGAAATTTATTTAAAATATTTTTTGCATTGAGCTAACTCCCTTGAAATACATTCTGATGCTTCATAACATACAGTTAATGTGGGAAAATATATTTATTGGAATAGGGGATCAATGATAAGATGAGATGTCTGATAAATCGTTGATAGGTATAAATGTAATGAGAACGAAAAATAAAGGAACATTACAACTTAGTGATAAGACCCGGTGAATGTTTCATTCTTTCAACCCTTAGGAATCTTTGAATTACAGTGACATATACATATTCCACAGGATACTTGCACACCTCTTTCACCTCTGTTGAAGTCTAAAATTGTGAATGAGGTCTGTTTGTGGATTCTATTCTTACTATTGCCTATAAAAGAAAGATTATATTCCTGCTATTAAGGTTCAGTCCACTACTCCACTAGAATGGAAAAAAGAAGAAGGTCCTTCACAACTTATTTAGGCTTATTACTAATCAAGATTGTGAAGATTTGAGGGGTATAACTTTCTCTCAAAGGTTTGTTTGGGATGCTCAACTTAATTCAACGACGCCTTTCATTCCAAGCTAGCTGGGGTAGGCTGGAAAATAATCCCATATGACAGCGAAAAAGTAGAAAGGCAAGAAGCGAAATAAATATATTATTTTCTTGTATGAAGAATCATTGGTTTCAGATGGTTGCTACACATCTATTATTTAGTTTTCTTAGAAGCTTATGTAGGAGTTAATTTTTTGCAATAGTTATTTCTTCTGTTAGACGTCATTTGTGTGGCATATTTTGTGCAGCTTGCGAGGGAAGATTACTTTGAGTTGAGACAAGAAGCTATTGATTTCCAAGAATACTCTAATGCTAAACTTGATCGAGTGATGCGTTATCTACATGTTCTTGCTGAGAAGACCCGTAAACTAGGTATGGAATAAGTTGGATACACTGCCAAAAATGTAAACTTGGATGAGTAATGTTCCATTTAGTTGCTTTATTTTTTATCAATTACAACTGGGAGTTTCATACTGGCTACGCGCCTCGTGCCTAATCAAAATACTTAGGCATGTGTAGTGTATACAAGTGTCAAACTTTTCTGAGCTTTTGCTCGAGAGACTTGAGTTGTGTATACGTGCAGTTATTGGTAGCAAAACTGAGTATTTATTTTTTGTTTTTAATGTGTTGCCTAGTTGTGTCTGCATTTTTTTTCTGCTTTCTATGAAATTTTTCTTTGTTGTGGCCTTACAACATATCTAAATAATTTTCTTTTTTTGTGGCATTGTTGCATGATGTATCTTTTTTTTATTCTGGATAATTTTATCCTTGCTTAGTCATGTTAAGAGATATATTAAAACAATATATTAATGTGTTAATTTCAGATCTGGCTGCCCTTGAAACCGAAGCTAGAATCTTGCCGCTGATAAATGAGAAGAAAAGGTTGTTTAACGAGTTATTGACTACCAAAGGTATTCATGATATCTCCTACTGTATCCATTCAATCAACACAAAACTTCTTTCTCTCTCATGCTAGCACACTCATATAGTGAGAGACAAATGCACTCCTGAGCGTGCTCATACACCACACATTCACTCATTATCTTTTCCCCCCGCCAAAATTCCAAAATTCCTTTTCATGAGGTTAAGGAAATGCGTGATAATTTTTTCTTTGATGACTGATGAAATTTTCAGGAAATATAAAGGTGTTTTGTCGAACAAGACCCCTCTTTGAAGATGAAGGGCCATCTGTTGTTGAATTTCCTGACGATTTCACGATTCGCATCAGTACTAATGATGATAATGTCACCAATCCAAAGAAAGATTTTGAATTTGACAGGGTTTATGGACCTCATGTCGGACAAGGTGGTTGAATTATATTGGTTTAACTGTTTCTTATACACCGATTATTTCTGATGGATTCTTCTACAATTGTTGTGCTATGTTGAACTTGATCTACTTTAGTCTGGTAGTTGTATGTTTTATGAAAAGATTATATGACATTATGTTGTATGCAGCTGAACTTTTCAGTGAGGTTCAGCCATTTGTGCAGTCAGCTTTGGATGGATATAATGTTTCTATATTTGCTTATGGACAAACCCATTCAGGAAAGACCCACACTATGGTTTGTCTCTTGCTCCCCCCTCCCCCCTACACTCTGAGTATGCATGTGTTTATACATTTATTCTAACACAGCTATACATACAATTTTACTAATATTCAAGCCTTTGTTTAGCACTCCCGAATTTACGTTAAACTATTTACTTAATCAAAACTGTAAAGCAATGTCACGTTGGAAGTTAAGAATTTCACCATCTAGTCTGCCTAATGTTGTTTAGAGTTGGAAAGCCTTTTGTTTGGAACTCTGAATTACATTAATTTGCTCTTTTAATTGTAATGCTACCACCTGCAGGAAGGATCTAGCCATGATCGTGGTTTATATGCTCGATGCTTTGAAGAGTTGTTTGATGTATCAAACTTAGATAAGACTTCGGCTTCTCGATTTGATTTCTTTATCAGTGTCTTTGAGCTTTATAATGAACAGGTTGTTTGACTTTTATGTCTTACCATTCCCTCATCTAATTTGACTATTCATAACTACAATGTATGAACTCTCTTTGATTTCTTTTATGCTAATATGAGTAGAAGATGATTACAATTTTCTGATGATAAATGACTTTCATGTTTTGTAGATAAGGGATTTACTTTCAGTATCTGAAAATAGTCAGCCAAAGGTTCGGTTGGGGTCACCAGATTCTTTTATTGATCTTTTGCATGAAAAGATTGAGACTCCATTGGATTTCTCCAAAATTCTCAGTATGGCGTTTCAGAATCGGGGAACTGATGTATTAAAGTTCAATGTTTCTCATCTGTATGGCCTTTGTTCTGCCCTTGATATATTCTGTTTTATATGTGGCATATTCTGCTGTCTTTGCTGTTTTAATTTATTTATTCATTTAGTCTGCCATCCTATTACTGAAACTATTTTGAATCACAATGATGACTTTTCCCCTATTTAAGGCAAAAACGTTTTATAAAGTATTTAATTATATAGTACTATTTTAGTAGATTGCTTGTTGCAACCCCAGGGAAGAAGGGTAACCCTTTTCTAGGGATACATATCATATTGAATAACTTCCCCCTACTTCCTTGTACCGAACTGGGCAATATCGATAAACATGTGTCAACTATGTAGTTGCAGCGGTGTAAAGATTTCTGAATTTTGTCTGTCAAATATTTTTTCTTTGTTCTTTGCAGGATCATCACCATACATATATGTAATACCAATTTGATCACAGAAGAAAATATATATAGCAAGCTTTCTCTTGTAGACTTAGCTGGTAGTGAAAGTTCAAGCCTTCAAGATGATGGCGGAGAGCATGCAACGGACTTGCTGCATGTCATGAAATCACTTTCGGCGTATGTACTGCATTTGATTGCCCAATTGTTTTATCACCATTTGGTTTTATGTTTGTTGCTGCATGTCATGGAATCACTTTTGGTGTATGTACTGCATTTGTCGGCCTATTCTTTTAGCATCATTAACATTATGTATCTATGAATTGTTTTTTGACTTCTCTAAAGACTTGAGATCTCAATATTATTAAATATAATCTTCCTTCTGTTGGTACAATTTGCACAGCAGTTTTTTGTGTAACAAGTGGGCAACTACTAAAAACTATATTTGAAGCCTCAAAATTGAACTACGAGGCTTTTGTTCTGTACATGAAGTGCTGTTTTGTGTTTGTAAGCGGGTATGAAAAGTCTGTCAGTTCTACTTTATTTTTAGAAAGTTTGTAGTCACAAGGGAAAATCTCATCCCACTGATAAAATTTTATTCATCCTGATCTAAAAACAAATATTTATATTTGCCATCTAACATTTTTTTGGTTAATAAAGGTTTCGCTTTTTGTGAATTTACTCTGGCATCAACATATTTTACCTTGCCGCTTTTGGCGTAACTTATGTAGGTTGGGGGATGTTTTGACTTGCTTGACCTCAAATAAGGATACCGTTCCTTATGAGAACTCAATACTTACAGAAGTTCTTGCAGATTCGCTAGGTACTCAGCTCTAATTTACCTTGCCGCTTTTGATGTAATTTGTGTACTCAGTTCTTGCTGAACTCAATATCTACACTGTTCCTTGTGAGAACTCAATAAAAGAGCTACTTCTATGTACAATAGTAATTCATAAAACTAATAATATGATATATTGTCGTTAACATGAATAAGTTTTCAAATCAGTATGGGATTTGTTATTTTGGAACTCTATGTCCAACATATCAACCAGGAATAATATTTTCTTTTTGATTGTGATGGATTTTCCTTGATTTCTTGACAAATTGTGTAATATGAAATTCAATTCATTCTGAGAAATTGCACGATGTTGGAGTTTAATATGTGTTATATTTCTATTAAATTCAAATAAGAAGGGAAAATATTTGTTTATTTACTTATAAAATAATAAAATAAAAAGCAGATATATATAGGCAGTCGTTTGGATTGCCAACTGTATTTTAAATCTGTAATAAAAGTGTACCATGTTTGAGCATGTGCATATCAAAGTGTAAATACCTAGGTTATTACCATTTTCTGGGAACTGGAAATCTGAGCACATTAGTTTTGGTTTGAGATCTTTCTTGAACTTGTGAGATGTATTAGTAGTTATCACTTATAAAACAAAAACTAAAAGAATGTATTCGTATCATTTTCATTTATTAGTTAAATTTTTAATATTTTATTCTTTTTCTTTGGTCATGTATGTGAGATTGAGGTGTTAAACTATCTCCCGCTCTTTTGTATTCTTACCATAGGTGGAAGCTCGAAAACTCTGATGATTGTTAATCTGTGTCCAAACAAGTCAAATTTGGCCGAGACGTTATCATCTCTTAATTTTTCTGCAAGAGCTCGAAATGCAACACTAAGCCTTGGAAACAGAGATACAATTAAGAAATGGAGAGATGTTGTAAGTTCTGCTAAATCTCTTTTGCTGTTAATGATTGACAACAATTAGTTTCAATCAACTTGTATATTCAGTTCTGATAAACTACAACCAGAAATTTGATCGGCTTTGCATGGTGTTTGGCCTCAGTGACTGTATATTGGTCAATTTATAGTGCCATCTATGAATCTATTTAATACGTACTCCCTCAGTCCTCCCCCAGCCTATTTTTATACCTATCTTCAGCATAGGCTTATTTAGAAGCAAGCCAAATGCGTGTCAACTCATCCATCTGATGATGTGATTATATTATATCCATTTGTCACACTGGATTCTGGTTTGCTGCGTTTCTTTGTAGGCAAATGACGCACGGAAAGAATTATACGAAAAAGAGAAGGAAATTAATGATCTGAAGCAAGAGGTTATGGTACTAAAACAAGCACTTAAACATTCAAATGAGCAGTGTGTCTTACTCTTTAATGAAGTTCAGAAGGCCTGGAAAGTTTCTTTCACACCACAGTCAGATTTAAAGGTATTACAACAATGCCATCTGCCTATTTTGGATCTATTTTATCACCTTTTCTCAATTTTTGACGCGATGTTTCAACAAGAGTCACTTTCACTAAGTAATGGTTTCTCTTCTCAATTCCTCCATGCACAAATTGTAGAGGACATCAAATTATTGAGTTGACGATTTTTATAAATTATTGGAGAAATAGCTATCTAACCAATTTATGATTGGCTTTTGCTTGAATGGTTGCGTTTATATTATCAGTTACCTTTGTGGGAAGCCTAAGATCGTTGTACATATTACTATTCTATCTTTTAGCACATAAGATAAATAGTGATACTTGCATGCTAGCTATGGTTGTTGATACTCAGTGATGTGCATTTGTGGGTGGGAGAGAAAGAGATGGCTCTTTCATGGCCTCCCTAGCCCTCGTAACCTTCAAATATTAGAGTTTAGGGTCGTGTTTATTTGTATATATAGCAGCCTTCGAAAAGTTTAAACAATCTCGCAACTGTTCTTTTTTAAGTCCTGAAAAAATAAAAAACAAAATTATTTGCTGTCCCCTGGCACTTTTCTATAATGTCAAAATGTTTGAACCACTCTACTCTGCTAATCTGCTTGCATGTGACTGCACGTAGCTGAAATTTAATTAAACACAACAGCACATGTCAGTGACTTTTCATTTTAGGTTTATATCAACATTTTTCATACGGGTGTTACAGCAATTTCATTTCATCAGATGTGTTAGCATGTTATTAAGTTGCTTCAGTTTTCCCATTTTGATAGTCAGACAATATCGTGTTGGCTGAGAAACACAAGTCAGAGAAGGATCAAAATACTCAGCTCAAAAATCAAGTTGCTCAACTATTACAGATGGAACAGGATCAAAAGTTACAGATACAACAACGGGATTCAACAATTGAAAACTTGCAGGTTGGTTAGTGCTCTGCTAACGTTCCAATTTTCCTCTCCTTCTTGGCTTCTTGCAATTTTAATGTTCTTGTCTCTATATGTTTTCATGCATTATAAGTTTATCACTGATTTTTTTAAAAAAAGTTTTTAGTAAGGTTCTTCATAACTGTTGTGTGCATAATTATTGTGGACCTAGGAAATTTCAGAAATATGACAAGAAACTCCCAAAAATGTCGTACTACATGTTAACAGATAATTTTTATGACATCTTCATGAGGTTTGGAATTTACGTCAATGTGCAACATAAATATACTGAAACTGAAAATTTTCTTTATCAAATTTGCATAGGATGTTTTCGAGGAACTCCTTTTATCAGATTTTTGAACAAATGCTTTAAATTCACAATGGATGTATTATACCACGAAGGATATGCTCCAGATTTTCACAGCAACATGAAATTTTGGAATTGAAGCAAGCACAAAAGAAGAAATATACAGTATATACAAGAACTCCTAATCAACAAGGATTGGATATTCAAAAGGAAATGAAATAACAATTCTAATGAAACTCATATATTCAGCTTTTTCCTGTTATTCTATCTCAATATATGTGGCTTGTGTGATGGTTTGCAATATGGTGCTGAAAAAATTTCAATAGGCAATAGTCCACCACTGTTCGGAATCCACCAAAGAGATACATAATTCAGAATAGAGCTTACCATTTTAAGGACTCCTCCAAAAAGATGCAAAACTAGAAAAGAAAGTACAAAGATTTGATTTACTGATATATGATTTCAAACTTGACTTTCTAGGTTATTCTGTTCAAAACATGACCAAATTATTTATAGATTACTTACTTGGAAGTTGGAACATCCCCAACGCATAGGAAAATAAAAATATGACTACCTGTAAACTAAATTTAAAGGATGCCTAAGAAATATCAAAAGACTTGTTAAACTGGAGGCGTGACCTGGTTCGTGTGAATCTTTCTGTGCACAGTCTGTAGTAAAATGCCCTTATATTCCTCTAGAGAAACCCAAAGAACACATCCTTTAATCCGTTTCAAACTAGACTCCTAGAGCTTTCCAGCCATGTAAGGCGTGGCTTTTGTTACTTTTCAAACAAGTTCAGTTTTTATTGGAAAATTGTCAAAAACACCTCTTACAGATTCTGAGAACAATTACGACTTAATCCTATTTCTGTAGTTTCTTCTTGGTGAATCATGAGACTAGTGTCATGAGACACCCCAGTGTTTGAATCTCTCTCGCTCTCTCGGATTCAGTTTTCCATCATCTCATGCACCAAACATGTATGTGGACAGGTGTACATACTAAACCCATAATCTAATCCCAAACTAAGTTGTACCTATTTCTCTGAATCAAACAGGACCCTCAACCAAATATGATAATACAACCTATAATTGAGTTAGTCGAAAATTATATCAATTTCATTAGGTGTTGAGTTGTCAGTTACCATGAAAAAATACTATGTTTGAACTTGTATTAGTGTTGAGATAAAAACTAGAAACTTGTTGAATGAGAGGTAGAAGGAAAGAGAGAATGGATAGGAAATGAAATTTACACATGTATTGCTGTGTATTTTTTGGCGTATTTACAAAGAGAGTGAATGTCCTTTATTAATAGGACAAATATCCTTGACCTCCAAGCATGTGTCTTGACCAACAATTATCCTTGGTCTCCAAGTACGTGTGATGACCAAGATTATTATTCTTGGCCGCGAAGTATGTGTTATGGCCAAGATATAATCTTGGTGACAATCTGTTACTATTCGTATTCTAACACTCCCCCTCAAGTTGCATGCCCAGCTTGACACGATGTTCTGTCTTGACAAAAGGGCTCTTTGATAAAATGTCTGTCAATTTCAATGTGTTCTATCATGTCGTACCTAATGCAATAACTATGTATTTTGCTTCAGCATTAGATCGAGCCATAATAGATTTTTTTGCTACGCCAAGTGACAAGATTGCCACCTATAAAAGAGCAATATCCAGAAGTAGATTGCCTGTCATTTACTGAACCAGCCCGATCTGCGTCTGAGAAGACTTCAATCTTCATGTGCCTTTGTCGTGAGAATAATGTCTTTACCAGCAACGGACTTTAGATATCTCGGAATTCTGTAGATAGTATCCATATGACAAACCCGTGAATCATGCATATATTGACTCACTACACCCACAACATAAGAAATGTCAAGTCGAGAGTGAGAAAGATATATCAGTCAGCCCACTAAGCGTTGATATCTCTCCTTATCGACAGTCGTTCCTTTGCCACCTGTTAGATGTTGATTAACCTCAATCGGAGAATCTAAAGGCTTACATCCCAACATACCTATTTCAGTTAGAAGGTCAAGAACATAATTTCGTTGTGATACAAAAGATGCCATTAGAAGATCTGGCAAATTCTATGCCAAGAAAGTATTTTAGAGTGTTAAGGTCTTTGATCTCAAATTCACTAGCCAGTTTGCCTTTAAGGTTGATTTTCTCCTCGTCATCATTCTCGATTACCACAATATGATCAACATAAATAATAAGAATGATAGTCTTATTATTTCTATGTTTGAGAAACATAGTATGATCTACTCGACTCTGTTTGTACCCAAATTAGCTTTGTAGAATCTATCAAACCAGGCTCTAGGGGACTCTTTAACACATTGAGAGCCTTTTGAATCTTGCATACCTTTTCTTTAGTTTTCGATGAAGTAAAACCTGGAGCAACTTCCATGTATACCTACCTCCTTTTTCAGATCCCAAGGTGAGAAGCATTCTTCACATTAAGTTGCTTAAGATTCCATCCAAAGTTTGCAGCACAAGAGATAATAATACGGATGGAGTTCATCTTTGCTACAAGCACAATGGTTTTTTGGTAATCAATCCCATAAGTCTGAGTGAAACCTTTCACAACAAGCCTAACTTTAAGTTTTTCAACTGACCCATTTGATTTCTGCTTCACTGTAAATACCACTTGCATCCAACTAGTTTATTTTCAGAGGAAAGAGTAACTAATTCCCATGTATCATTTTTCTTCAAGACATTCATTTCTCTTACCGTAGCCCTTTTCCATTTGTCATATTTGATTGCTTCTTTCCGCCCTTGAGAAACAGTTCTAGAAGACAAAGAAGAAACTAAGGAATGAAAAGAGGTAGATATATTGTCACAATATACGAAGTTAGAAATAGAAAGTTGTGTGAAAGTCCTAACATTTTTCTTAGGAGCAATAGGGAGATCAATATCACAATTATTAGCAGTGTTCTAAAAATCACCCTAGGCAGGCTCCTAGGCGGAGGCGGTGGGTCTATGCTTTATATTTGCCAAAACGCTCAAAAAATTGCCTACAACTATTAGGTAGTCCTGGGCGGCCGATTAGGCGGAAGGAGAGGGAGAAGCGGACGAGGTGGATGAAGCGAACAAGTCGACAGTCTCCAAATTTTTCTTTTTTTTTATAAAACAAAACTATTAAAAATTTAAAATTTAAAAGGCTTCTAAATTAAAATTAAAACACTTACCCAAATAAGAAGTAGACGATCGCGTCTCTGTAGACGATTTTGTGAGCCCCTTCAATCTCCAAGCATCTTTCGATGAAATTGCGAGCCCCTTCAAGCCATCATATGATCTCCAAGGTATCGATTTGCTCTCGTATAGTCGTATTTCATTGTTTCTCCTATTTTTTTTTTCTTATTGCCCTCGTTTGCCACGGAGAAGCTTTATAGAAGCATTTTGTGAGACGTGTTTGAGACTTTTTGTTTTATCGAGTGTTGACCAATAAACACAGCTAATTTGGGCTGGCTAATTAGTGGCAAAAAAAGAAAAAGAAAACATAGCTATGCTATCGCTTACGTGCTTACTAGTTCCTACCTAATGGCTAATGTAATCCAAAAAGGCAATAAGTTGATTAGGCAATAATTGGTATGGCCTACTGATGTTTGAAAAAAAAAAAGCAGTGAACTATAAAGTGGTTAATATTAATTATAAACTTATTAACTTATTATTTGTTTTTATTTTTGAGTTTCCTTTTGAAGAAATAGTAATTGTTAAATATTATATAATTATTGTTTTGGTGTTTTGGGTATTGTGATACTTGATACTTATAGCAAGGGAGGAGCAGGATCTTCTGCTGCATCGAATACAAATACAACTAGCGCTTCAATGACATCTTTGTAGGATGTTTTGAAGCGCAAGTCAAGTGATGTAGGATGCAAATACGGTGAGTTGGTTAACCTGTCCAACTTCGGCAAAGTGAAATGCAAATTGTGCAACAAAACATGTAGCGGAGGTATTTATCGGTTTAAACACCATGTTGTGGGCATTGTGAGAAATATTACGGCATGTCCGAAAGCTAGTCCATTAGATAAACAACGATGTAAAGATGCTATAGAAGGATCAAAAAAGAAAAAGCAAATAAGGAAGAACGCATTGAGGAAATTAGAGAAGGCGGAGATAAGTGGCCCTACCAAGAAGTCTTTCAATAGGTATGGACCTATGAATTTTCATACACCTAAAATAGATTTAGAGTCAACCATGGAGGCGGGGATGAAAATGAGACAACAAAACATACATGATGTTTTTTTTAAGAACAAGTCTTAAAGTTCATGCATATTTGGCTCGATAGATTTATGAGGCGGCGGTTCCATTTCATGTAATTAATATTGATAGTTTCCATCGTTTGTGTAAGGCCCTTGGGCAATTTGGGCCTGGATATCTCCTTCCAAGTCAATACCAATTAAGGGAGCCTTTATTGCAACAAGAGGTGGAGCGAACCAAAGAATCAATGAAAAGCAAGAAGAAAATGGGAGAAAATTGGTTGTTCCATAATGACGGATGCATGGACCGATAGGAAAAGGACCATTATGAATATGTGTAAATTGCAAAATTGGGACAAGTTTTCTATCTTCGGTTGAGGACTTAAATGAGGCGCATACAGGGCAATGCATATTTGATTATGTGGATAAACATATTGAAGAGGTTGGTCCAAAGAATGTTGTCCAAGTAGTGATCGATAAAGCCTCAAACAACATGGCGGCGACAAAGCTCTTGAAGGAGAAAAGCCAAACATCTTTTGGATCTCTTGTGCCACTCGCACTCTAAACCTCATTCTTGAAGGAATTGGTAAAAATAAATTGATAGTCTTATTTTAATTTAAAATTGTCAATAATAATTTATTATTTGTTACTAATTACTTGATAGTTGAATGTTGATAAATGTTATCTTTTTTTAAGGCAAGCTTCCTAAATTCAAAGAGACAATTGACAAGGCAAAGGCGTTAACAATTTTCATTTATGCACATCATAGAACATTGGGCTTTGATGAGGAAGTTAACTAAGAAGAGAGATATAATAAGGCCGGGGGTAACAAGATTTGCAAGTTCATTCCTCATTTTACAAAATGTCTTTGAAAAGAAGGAAACATTGAAGTTTGTATCTTTCGGAGGAATGGGTATATGCTACAATAGTGAGTCAAAGCTTTTGGAATGGTGTTAGCATGTGTGTGGATGTGTTCAAGCCTCTAGTGAAGGCTTTTTGATGGAGATTAGAAACCATCAATGAGATTTGTAGTTGGAGAACTCAATGATGCAATGAAAGAGATAATGAAAGTTTGTAAGGATCACGAGGGTATATACAAACCAATTTTAGAAATCATTGAGGCAAAGGCTAGAGGTCAACTTGATTGTCCATTGCATTTAGCCGGCTATTTGTTGAATCCTTACTTTTTCTATAGAGATGGTGAAGTTGAGAAAGATCCTAGTTGTATGGATGCCATCATGACTTGTGTTGAATCTTTCTTCCCCGATGATTATGAGACCCAAAATGTAGTGTCTAATATTGAGTTGTTGAAGTATAAGAGTTGCTGTGGAATATTTGGAAGGAGGTTGGCCATCATGGGTAGAGAGAAAAAAGGATGACAACTTTGATCTCGGTAATGAACTTTTAATCTTTTATAGTTATTTGAATTTGACTTATATTTAATTATTTTTATAGTTAATTGATATATTTGTTCTTGTATGACTTTTAAATATGTTTGTTGGATGTGGTCAAATTATGGTGTTGAAACACAAAATTTGCGAATGATGGCAATGAGCATACGTTCTTTGATTTTGAGTTCATTTGGGTGCAAGAGAAATTGGAGTACTTTTGAGGGGGTAAGTCACTTATAATTGATTAATTCAAAGTTTGAACTTGAGTTTTGAATTGTTTGACTAGTATGCTAATTTTATTAATATTTTTTTCTTTCTTAGTTCTTTTTTATTTTATTTTTTATAGATTCATACAAAAAAGAGAAATAGGTTGGATGCCGAAAGGTTAAACAATCTTGTTTATGTCCAATTTAATACAAAACTTCTCAATAAGAAGAAAAAGATGAATGAAAGAAAAAAGTGATGTATTGCTTACAAGTGAAGCTAGTATGGCACAAGGATGGATTGTAGATGGTGGTGATGAAGGTGATGACGAGGAAGTCCATCCCGTCTCGGATAGTACGTGGGAAATTATTTCAAGTGCGACATGAGCGGATGAGTTTTTGCAACCTCGTAAAAGTGTTTGAACGCAAATAAGGGAACTTGTTGAAGATGATTTTAAATCCGACGATTAAAAATGGAAGAGGAGATCACTTTTGATGATTCGGATGAAGAGCATTGGTGAAAAAGACTATGATTGATGCTTTTGTTTTAGAGGCTTAGAGCATGGACTATTTTATTTTAATTCCTTTTACTTTGTGTTATGCCTTGTCTTGTGAACTTGGGGTAATCTTGTTTGTAGTAAATTTGGATATTATTAAGTATGTGACTGTGAACTTTGTGATTTATCAACTTTTTTAGGGAACTAGTAGTAATATATTTTGTTTGTGGGGGTGATTGTGAATTACAATATGACTTAAGATACATTTTGAGGTAAGAATAATATAGTTAACACTTGATAGTTGATATAAATTGAAATGTAACAATGTCTTCATAACTTTAAAATTTCTAAATATACATAGTTTTTGTAATGAACATTATTACACCTTACAATTAGAACTATTGCGAAATAATCAGTACTTCTTGCCTTCTTTTCTATTACATCTCATCAATTTACCTGCTTGAAATAAAATATAATGTCAATAAAATATCAATTTAATCACCAATATAAAAAAATTTAAAAAATAGCTAGACGGCCTAGGCCCCCCTCGGCCGCCTAGATCCGCCTAGTGACTTTTAAAACATTGGTTATTAATGGAGTCATAATTACCATCAAGAACAATAGGAGAGCACGAAGGACTCGAAGGTGCCGTGGTGGTCTCTATGAGAATAAGTCCTCAATACAGGCTTTTCTTGGCTATCCAATGACTCCCCCTGCAAAGAATTATTAATAACTAGCAGAGGAATTATCAGATTTGTTAGTGACTGTGGGAATGATAGGAGATGGAAGAATAACACTACTAGGGTCAGTGTCCATCAACTCATTTGTACAAGTCTCCCCCTGAGGAGAAGATGGAGAAGAGTAAAAAGATTCTGATTCCCAAAAAGTAATGTCACAGGTAACATAAACCCTGTTAGACGGAGGATGATAACACTTGTAACCATTTTGAGTTCCTAGAGTACCCAATGAAAACACAACGAATGGATTTAGGGTTAAGTTGCCACGACTACGAGTAGGGTTTTTATCATGAACATAGCACATGCAACCAAAAACTCGTGGAGAGAGAGTGGGGCTTGCAAAGTGTGGAAGAAGAGAAATCAGACTGCAATTATTCAAGATCCGAGAAGGTAGCCAATTAATGAGAAAAACTGTTGTGAGAACATCACTCCAAAGGTTTTTAGGAGTATGCATAGTGAATATAAGAGTGGACAATTTCAAGGAGATGGCTGTTCTTTCTTTCCCGACTACGTTTTGTTTAGGAGTTTTGACGGTATGAAGAAAAATGCCATGATTATGGAGATACGACGAAAAGGCGCCATCAATCTATTCCCGATCATTGTCACTATGCAGAATTTTGATTTTGGCATCAAATTGTGTTAGTATCGATTTATGGAACTCTTGAAAGCAAGAGAAGACTCCACTTTTATAATGAAGAAGATATATCCAAGTAGTACGAGAATAACAATCAATGAAACTAACAAATCAACGATGACTAGTACGAGAAATAACTCTAGAAGCCAAACATCAATATGAATAACATCAAAAGACTTAGAATTACATTCATGAATAGAAGAATAAGGATACCTTTTGTGTTTGGCCAATTCACAAGGTTCACAAAGAAACTTGTGTTGATCACAATACTTAGTAAAATGTGGAAATAAAGACTCTAAAATACTAAAGAAAGGATGTCCCAGTCTACGATGCCATCGATGAAGGGAAGACAGGCTGGAGTCAAAGGTAATTTGAAGAGCCTGAGGAGAAATTCATTCTCAACCACAGAGATACTTGTTTGAGGAATATCAAGATAGTAGGGACCGCCCCCTGCACTACCATTGCTAATCTTCTGCCCCGTCACTAGGTCTTGAAAAACAAAATGAGAAGGGAAAAAAGAGACAGAATAATTTAGAGATATGGTGAAACGTTGAACATATAATAAATTGGTAGTAAAAGAAGGGACATGAAGAATAGATGATAAAAATATAGTGGAAGTACAATCAATTAAATCTCTCCCTGGCATAGATGATAGAGACTCATTAGCTACTAGAACTTATCTTTGCCTAAACAAGTTGTATAGGAGGTAAATAGTGTCAGTCATATGTTCTGAAATACCTGAATCAATGATCCAAGTAGAACATGGAGACGAACCATTAAAAGTATAAGGAGTTATACCCAATTGAGCTTAATAGGAGGAAGAAGAGTTAGACAAGCGTTTGAAAGGTTAAGATTTCCTTAGAAGTTAGAACAATAGAAGCACTTGGAGCACTCGAGGTAAGAGGTGTAGGACTACTGGACTAGGAACAAGTATTACAACCTGCAATGAAGTAGGCAAATGGCCTGTATTCCTGGACCACGACTGCCTCCGACACTATTATGGCATCCTTGACCCCGAAAAGGTCGCCCATGAAGCTTATTGCAAGTGTCTCGGGTATGGTTAAGCTTCCTACAGTAATCACATTGACGAGAATCCTGCTCAACAGACAACAGTGTCGGAGATGGAAAAGTAGTGGTATGATATGGAGCCTGACCAGACCGAGGAGGGTGCGAAACAACTGATGCCAAGCGGTCAATATTACTTTGAGACATAACATGACGCCGACTCTCTTGTTGTATCTGAGCATGAGCCTCTCGTATGGAAGGGAATGGAATTTGACCAATCATTCGTGCCCGGACCTGATCATGCTCATAATCTAGGCCAGCCAAGAAATCAACCACCTCGTCTTCTCCCACAAACCTTTGATAAGCAGTTGTATCCTCGGTGCATTTGACAAAAAACACCCTGTAATGGTCAAGTTCCTGCCAAAGAGCGATGATTTCGTTATAATATTGGGCGACAGTTTTATCCCTAATCCCCCTGAATAGTCTCCCGAATCTTCTTACGGATATCACACACCTTAGACATATCCCCGGAGACGGAGAAGGTATGAGAAATTGCCTCCCAAAGATCATAGGCTCTTTCTAAGAGCATGTAGCCGCTCCTTGTACTGGGCTCCATTAAGTTGAAAGTTCAAGTTTTTACCATGGAATTGTTAGATTTCCTTTCCTACTGAGCAATACAAGCCTTAACCGGCATACCAGTCGTTCCATTAATAAAGTGTTGCATGCGGTTGGCCATAATGGACATGCGACATGCTTGAGACCAAGAAAGATAATTATTTCCATCCAATTTGATTGGACTACATACCAATGCAGAGTTGAGATGATGACTCCGGACAAACTTCTCCTTACTGGCACCACTAGTGCTACCACTCTGGACTATGCTTGAGTCGGCTATGTTAATGAGTAACAAGTGCAACAAGAATATCCATGGAATAATTCAACGAGGACATGCAGAAAACATGCAACACTCTTGATTCAGGCACTAAACATCACAAATAGCACCAGTAGTAGGAAAGAAAAATTGGGCAGAAACCAATATATATATTCTAGCTAGTCAACAGCGGAAAAAATGATACCAGACAGCTTTAGGCTTGAATAATTGGAGCAGGCTCTGATACCATGTTTAAACTCATATTAGTGTTGAGATAAAAATTAGAAACGTGTTGAATGAGAGGTAGAAGGAAAGAGAGAATGGAGAGCAAATGAAATTTACATATGTATTGCTGTGTATTTTTTGGTGTATTTACAAAGAGAGCGAATGTCCATTATTTATAAGACAAATATCCTAGGCCTCCAAGTATGTGTGATGACCATGATTAGTATCCTTGGCCTCCAAGTATGTGTGATGACCAAGATTATTATTCTTGGCCTCCAAGTATGTGTGATGGCCAAGATATAATCTTGGTGACAACATATTATTGTTTACATTCTAACAGAAGACAAGGACCAATAACACATGGAAGCCAAACCAGGCATGAAAGTATTTCCATCCTTGGCTCCATCTTCAATAACGTCATTGACTCGCTCTGCTGTTTAGTTCCTATTGGCTAAATACATTTGGAAAGCTAGGGAGTGCCTTCCAAAGTCGAGGCTTTTGTTGTCATGTACAGGCAAAGTTCAAAGTGCCATGAACATCTTTTTTTGTGTCGTGCTTCTGAGAGAAGGTTATAGAATTTTATTTTTTGGGATATTTGAGGAGGATTGGGTGTGTCCTAGCTCATTGAAGAGCTTGCTTCAGATAAGGTTTAGGGGTTATGGGAGAGAGGCACGAGGAAAGATTCTTTCCATGTGTCTTATTTTGCTATTTCATGGAGAATATGGACTGAGGGGAATACTAGAGTTCTTAGTAATAACTATCTCTCTCTTGCTCTTGTTCTTTGGGATGGGGTATCAGTTTCTTGCATTGCTTTGGACTTTGGCTACAAAATCTTTTAGGTAGTGCTATTTCAAATGTTCATAGAGATTGGTGGACAATGCTTCATTGGTTTTTCATTCTTTTCCTACTTGTATTTCTTTGGAGGACTCCTTTTCCTCCCTTTTTGTACTTTCTCTTATAACTAATAAAGTTTCTTCTAAAAAATGTTCTCATACGGTGTTCCATTAAGTTGTTTCCACAGTACTGCGAGTATTGTTTTGATTGATTTTCTCCAAATCAGAATCTCTATAAGTCACAGACAGCTAAATAAATAAACTTCTCCACTAACCTCTTGCATGCTTAAAATATTAATCCACGGTCACTTTACCTAGATGCAGAACTGTCGTGATAGTAGTTGTTAGAAGATATCCCATAATTGTAGTCAATCTATTCCATAATTAGTGTGTCTACATTGCTGTAACTTAGGGATTACCATAATTGTAAATTAGGGATTGATATACTAGTGTATATAAATCAATGTAATAGAGAGAAAGATAGATACATCAATTCTGGTTTCAACATGGTATCAGAGCAAGATCCATAGCACTGATTTTTTTTCTTTTTCTTCTTTTCTTTTCCCGCTCGCTGCTACTGGTTCTTTCCTTCAGAAACCTAGTAAGACGAGTTTTTATGAAGAAATCGAGGCCATAACAGGTCTCTACACTGCCAGGCGACCACCACCAGAAAAGAATCTCCGCCACCCACTGCCTCACGCGCCGTCACGCGCCACCTCACGCGCCGACTGCCGACGTCACGCGCCCTCTTCTGCCGGCGCGTGGTCACTTTTTCCGGCGGCACTGTTCATCTCTCTCTTCTCTTCTCTTTTACAGTGGCTGTGTAGTGGTTGATTCAAGGTTTTTTGGTAGTAATTGTACTGTTAAAGAAACAGTGCATTTGATTCAGGTTCTGAGAATTGTTTCTTTCTTTCTGAGTTCTTGATCATCCTTGTTGCTCCTATTACCCTGTCATGGCATCATCTAGTTCCATTCATAGTGGTGGTACTACTGACATCAACGGACAGTTGATTAGAAATCATCATCTTAACTCTGCCTTGGTTCTCAGTCCGTTTAAGTTGGATGGAAATAATTATCTAGCCTGGTCTCAAGCATGCCGTATGTCCATTGAAGCTAACCGTATGCAGCGGTTCATCAATGGTACAACCACCATGCCTACTCAAGCTGGTGTAGCTCAAGAAGAATGGAAATGTGATAACTCCATGGTGAAAACATGGATTTTTAATTCAATGGAACCTAGTATGCGAAGCAGTTACATGTTCTTAGACACTGCACATGAGCTTTGGGAGGCTATTTCTCAAACTTTCTCTATTTCTGGTGATATGTCTAAGGCATATGACATTCGTAAACGGATTCGTGAGCTGAGTCAAGGGGAGAAGTCTGTGGCACAGTATTTTGCAGAAATTAACGCACTTTGGCAGGAGCTTGATCATTATCGAGTTTTTTCCGCCAAATGTCTGGAAGACGCTGCTTCTTATCACAGGTTTGTTAGTGAAGATAGAGTTGTGGATTTCTTGGCTGGGTTGAACATAGAATTTGATCAAGTTCGTGCACAGTTGATTGGTCAGACACCTTTTCCATCCCTGCGAGAGGCCCATGCTAGGGTCCAACAAGAGGAAAGCAGACGTCGGGTGATGGTTTTAAATCCGGTTGATCGATCAGCCATGGTTGCCTTGTATCCTAAGTCTGGCTCCTCTATTCAGTCTTCTGTTGAGAAGGAATCCCGAGAATGTGACTACTGTGGGGGAAAGAAACATACTAGGGATCGCTGTTTTAAGCTCCATGGACGTCCTAAAGGGCGAGGAGGTCGGTTTGGTAGTGGTCGTGGTCGTGGATCTCAGGCCTATGTGTCTACTACAACACTTCCTGTTGATGCATCCAGTGCTTCAGACACTTCTACTGCTCTTACTCCTGAGGAAATCTCCACTTTTCGGAAGTTCTATTCCCAATCTTCCTCTCATTATGCCCAGTCAGGTATACATCCTTGTGCGTTTAATGTTTCCTCAACTTGTCCTAGTTGGATCATTGACACAGGTGCTTCTGAGCATATGACCGGGTCCTCCAACCTCTTTACTTCATACATGCCTTGCTCTGGGAAAGACAAGGTTCGAGTGGCTGATGGTTCCCTTTCTTCTATCTCTGGGAGTGGTTCAGTAGTTTGTACTCCTACATTAACATTATCATCTGTTCTTCATATTCCATCCTTTACTGCAAATTTATTATCTATCCAACGTCTTTCTGAATCCTTGAATTGTTCAGTCATTTTTTCCCCATCTCATTGTATTTTTCAGGACTTGGTGACAGGGCAGAAGATTGGCAGTGGTAGTGCAGTTGGTGGCTTATATTATTTAGATGTTCCCTCGTCTAGCATGTCCTTCACTCAGGCTCTTCATTCTACGTCCGACTCCAGCCTGACTTCTCTCCATCAATGGCATCGACGTTTGGGACATCCCTCTTTTTCCGTATTAGAGTCTTTATTTCCGTCTTTGGTTAAGCAATGTAATAAAACTCATTTTTTGTGTGAACCATGTGAATTGGGTAAACACAAACGTTCTATTTATTCTGCTATTCATAGTCGACATTCTGAATCTTTTGCTGTTATACATACTGATGTGTGGGGACCCTCTCGGGTTGTTTCCCGTTCTGGTTACAGATGGTTTGTTAGTTTTATTGATTGTCATTCACGTGTCACTTGGATTTATCTTCTTCGTTCAAAAAATGAGGTGTTTGATTGTTTCAAAGAGTTTCATAAAATGATTCAAACTCAATTTGATGCTAAAGTCAAAATTCTTCATAGTGATAATGGTCGTGAATATAATCATAATAATGCTTTTGCATCTTATCTCTCTCAACATGGCATTATTCTTCAAACTTCCTGTGTTAAGACTCCAGAACAAAATGGAGTGGCAGAACGGAAAAATCGACACCTACTAGAGGTAGCCCGCACTCTTATGTTCACTATGAACACACCTAAATTTCTATGGGGAGATGCTGTTTTGACTGCTGCATTTCTTATAAACCGGCTTCCTTCTCGAATTCTTGGGAACAAAAGTCCCATTTCTTTCCTTCAGCACACAACTAGTCCTTCTCTTTCGCCTCGTGTTTTTGGTTGTGTGTGCTATGTTCATAATAAATCTCCTACTCGGGGAAAATTGGATCCTAAAGCTCTTAGGTGCATTTTCATTGGGTATTCTCCGACTCAAAAAGGTTATAAGTGTTATCATCCTCCTTCACACAAAATATTTGTCACTCGGGATGTCACTTTTTGGGAATCGGAACCTTTTTATTCTACCCCACCTTCTCCTCAGGGGGAGGATGTTATAGATGAGGAGAAGCTTCTTCCTGAGGCTCCTATTATAAGTTCTACTATACCATCTTCTCCTGTCCCTGTCATTGTTTCTGATAAATCTACACAGGGGGAGTTACAGGAGCCATATGCTAGACAGAATGAGCCTGAGTTGAGGACGTATGTTCGAAGAAGCAAGAATAAGGTTACCATTTCTGCACCACTACACCAACTCTGCTCAGAACCTAGTCTGGATAATGCTAATGGTGAGAACCCTATTTCTACTAGTCCTTCTGATGATAATGCTAATGGTGAGAACTCTACTTCTACTTGTTCTTCTGATGATACTAACCTTCCTATTGCTCTTAGGAAAGGTGTTAGATCTTGTACTCAACATCCTATTTCTAATTTCTTAGCCTATAATAGATTATCTGCATCCTATCACTCTTTTGTTTCTTCCTTGTCTTCAATATATATTCCTCAGGGGTGGCAAGAAGCAATTAGTGATAAAAATTGGAAACAGGCTATGATAGAGGAGATGAATGCCCTGAAAAAGAATGATACATGGGAACTAGTTACTCTCCCGTATGGAAAAAAATTAGTTGGGTGCAAGTGGGTATATACAGTCAAACAGAAGCCAGATGGGACAGTTGAGAGACTCAAAGCCAGACTAGTTGCAAAAGGGTATACTCAAACTCATGGGATTGATTACCAGGAGACATTTGCTCCCGTGGCAAAGATGAATTCTGTTCGTACTATAATCTCATGTGCAGCAAACTTCGGCTGGGATCTTCAGCAACTGGATGTAAAAAATGCGTTCCTTCATGGTGATTTGGAGGAGGAAGTATACATGGAAATACCCCCTGGTTTTGCCTCATCTGCCACCAGGGGTAAGGTTTGTAAGCTGCAAAAGGCTCTATATGGTTTGAAACAATCTCCCAGAGCCTGGTTTGGTAGATTCCATAAAGCAATGATCAGATTTGGGTACAAGCAAAGTCGAGCAGATCATACTTTATTTGTCAAACAGACAGGAGGTAAGACAACCATTCTTATAGTCTATGTTGATGACATTGTGGTGACAGGGGATAATAGAGAAGAGATAGCTAATCTCAAAGTGAGTCTGGCTAAAGAGTTTGAGATTAAAGATCTTGGCCCTTTGAAATATTTCCTTGGTATTGAAGTTGCAAGATCTTCCAGTGGGATTTTTCTATCTCAAAGGAAATATGTTCTTGATCTTCTAAAAGAAACGGGTATGTTGGGATGTAAGCCTGCTGATTCTCCTATTGAAGTTAATCATCATCTGATAGGTGGCACAGGACCTATGGTTGATAAAGAAAGATATCAACGTTTGGTAGGACGTTTGATATATCTTTCTCATACTAGACCTGATATATCGTATGCTGTGGGAATAGTGAGCCAATATATGCATGATCCTCGACATTGTCACATGGAAACTGTTTACAGAATTCTGAGGTATCTCAAGGCTGCTCCTGGAAAAGGTTTACTTTTCGCTCCACATGGTCATATGAGAGTTGAAGCTTTTTCCGACTCAGATTGGGCTGGCTCGATAGAGGATCGTCGTTCTACATCTGGTTACTGTTCATTTGTTGGGGGTAATCTTGTTACCTGGCGCAGTAAGAAACAGTCCGTGGTGGCAAGATCTAGTGCTGAGGCTGAATATCGAGCTATTGCCTTGGGTACATGCGAACTAATGTGGCTTCGAACCTTGCTAGAAGATTTGGGTGTTATAACTAAAAGGCCTATGCAGTTATTTTGTGATAATAAGGCAGCCATTAGTATTGCAAATGATCCCGTTCAACACGATAGAACGAAGCACATTGAGATTGATAGACACTTCATCAAAGAAAAATTGACTAGCGGACTTATTTGCTTGCCTTTCGTCAAAACAGAACATCAACTTGCTGATATCTTGACTAAGGGTCTTACTAGCAAGATGTTTCATCCATTATGTTTCAAGTTGGGTATGCGAGACATCTATACACCAACTTGAGGGGGAGTGTTAGAAGATATCCCATAATTGTAGTCAATCTATTCCATAATTAGTGTGTCTACATTGCTGTAACTTAGGGATTACCATAATTGTAAATTAGGGATTGATATACTAGTGTATATAAATCAATGTAATAGAGAGAAAGATAGATACATCAATTCTGGTTTCAACAGTAGTATTACACGTGAGCTTGTTCTGCTATCTAAAGGAAAATGATATATCTTACGACTTTATGAATTAATTTTTTTGTTGCCAGTTACGTGGATAACTATTAGTGATAATTCTTTAAATCAGATATATAATGTGATGGGCTAACATATAATACTATACAATCCCATGTATTGATGAATGTTGCAATTGTAATTCAGCAAAAAACTTTCGCAATACATAGGAAGACTCATTTCTAAATTTATCTTTAATTCAGGTTGCTCTTGTTAAACATTATTTACCCCATAGAATATGTCACTTAAATAGCTTTTTTCTTTGTACATATGTTTGCTCCAGTTGTATCTTTCTTCTTGTGCTTTTGGCACTTCTCCCATCATTGAATTGTTTAAGTTTGTTTTCCCATTGTATTTACCTTTGATATTTAAAATTTTCACGTAGAACTCTTTTTGGTTATATACAATCAAGACTGAATTGTGCAAATCCTGCAATACATGGTTTTAATTCACATCTTGGTACCTCTCTGATGTAGGCTAAACTAAAAAGCATCGAGTTGCAGCTCAATGATTCCCTTCTTTCTAAGGAGGCTAGGGCAGCAGTTGGTACCGAATCAAAGACTGTATCTCAATCAACTTCAAATTCGACAGGGGAAGACATGGATTCTGTGTCTGTTACCAAGAAACTTGAAGAAGAATTATTAAAACGTGATGCACTAATTGAGGTTTGTCATTCTTAACATATAACAGCTTTAGTTGTTTTGGTACTAAAGTTTACATGGCTATTGGTATTGATAAACACTAAATGGTGTATTTGGACAAAAATTCACTACGGTAATATACGTGACTATGGTATATACATCTTGTAGTTCTGACTTCTTTTTTTAATTTATTTTATTCTATGCATTATGCTGACCTGACCACAAATGTTTTATTCTAATTACCTAGGTAATAAGGATCTCTTTACTTTCTGAACAACTTTTGTTCCCATTGCCCACCTCCCCCTGCGGAAGGATTGCTGGGTTGGTAATGATGTTGTTTATAGAATGTTCCCGAGGACTGAGGTGGTGATACTATACTAGAAGGTGATGCAGGGACAAAGGATAAGGCCATGATTTGAGGCTTATTGATTTGACAAATAACTTGGCATCAAGTGAAATGCTATGCTAAAAGTGGACACATTTAGCCTGATCAAGTTGACCAAATCTTTTTACTAGAGTTTTTGACATTTGTTTTATGATCCCATATTCTTTATCAGAAGGCAGTGATAGTTGTGCTAGCTCATCATCATTTTTCTAAAAGGAAAAATTGCTTAAATTTTCTTACTTGCCTTCTTGTGAGATAAAAGCAAATATCTAATTGTTTCTGGAAAAATAACACTTATTAAACGTTCAATTGAAGAAAGATATGTGTGTTATTTATTAAGTTAATGACAAGTTCAGTGGTGATTTTTTGTTTGAATGATTTAATTGTTATTTTGGAGTTTGCTATCTAGGGTTATATAGGTTCAAGTCTGAGAAGTTAGTTAAGTAAATAAATTTTCTTGACGTGCGCTGGCTTATCTATTGCGTATCAAGTATCCTTTAATTTTTTTTTACTGCTCATGATAAATTTTGATTTTGATCGAATCTACCGCCCAAAGTTTTCTTTTACGCAATCTTAAATATCATAGAAGTGAGGAGCTTTCACTCTTCCCTTTTGATGATGTAAGTGTCTATGATCATCAATCAAGACACATTTGCCTCTTTCCCTCTCTTTCTCTCTCTCTAAACCCTAAATCCTCATCTTATAAAAAATTCTCGCTCTCTCTATATCTTTTGTGGAGCTAATGGCTCCTAATGCTCATTCTGGCCAAACTGTTGATATGCATTTGTACTTTTTATCATTGTGTGCGTGCGTGTTGTGTGTGTGTGTGTGTGTGTGTGTGTGTGTGTGTGTGTGTGTGTGTGTGTATATTTCTGGTTTCTATTCTTTAAATTTAGTAGCTCCTTTCAAGTAAATTTGTTTCTCATTTCGTTGTTGAATGTAAATGTGTATGCTTTTCTTTTGCAGAGGTTGCATGAAGAAAATGAGAAATTATTTGAGAGATTGACAGAAAAAGCAACTTCAGCTGGATCAACACAGGTTTATTTTATTCTTTTTTAATTGGATAATTTTTGAAATTGGATTTTTGATGATTTTTTGTTAATTGACACTGTATGATATCAGTAGTTTATTCTATTGTTGTTTCATACTTTTCCAAGTATCTTATCTTCTCTGTGATTGAGTCCGTTACATTGCTTTCTCTTCTTTCATTAGTGGAACTCTGGATGCATTGGAAGTGTTCAAGTAATCTGAACAACTGAAAATCCTAAGCTGAAAGTCAATCAGCGTACATAATTATATATAATGCTTTTCATGTAATATCTATCCTCTTACAATGGTTAAAAGAATCATAATAAAGGTGTTGTTAATCTCAACTGCAGTCTGGACTAGCAGTCTTCTTATTTATCTAGTTAGTTGGTTCTATTGGTTTTGGTAGGGATCTTGCATGACTTTGTTTTATTTTCCTTTCTTTTTGAAAAAGTGAAGAAGAGGATAATAGAAATTCCAGTGCATGGACAAGATTGTCAACTTTGCATTTCAATAATGATATTTGTCAGACCTTTGGGGCCTCAAAATGTGGTTTTAGGTGAAGGAGTTAGCAAATGCCATGAATCTCAAAATTATCAACCAGTTTCCATTATTTCAGCATTTATTTTCTCTGGTAACATGAAACACTCTGCGTGTTGGCTGTTATGATCTCCATTTGAAGTTCTGTTTCCTGTCAATATGAGCCAACTACTTCACCGCTGGGATTTGTCAGTATTATGTTTTATGAATGAGTTAATCCCCCCTACCCCCCCAAAAAAAGAAAAAGAAAAAAAAAGACCTTGGCTTTTTCTACTTTGTAGCAAAATTCTAGAAATAGGGAAAACTATATAGTAGAATGATGTCACAAAGTTTGGGTGTACTCACTGGGATGATTCCAATGATTATATATGCATTATTATGAATTGGTCAGTTCTTTATTAAACGAATCCTTCTTTAGACGAGAAAATTTTTATTAGGAAGAAGAAAGAAATATCAGAGGCGCACAAGTATTCCGCCAAAAGTAACACTAAGATGTGGAAAATACATGGCCTTAATGAGGGACAGTAGTCCAATCCCTTTGGTTTTTTGAAATAGCATCTCCGCCTCCCAAAGAGACATGCCAAAATGGACATCTTATCGGCCTATCCTTAAGCAATGTTACAGAGAGATAGGTATCTAAGAAGATTTGTGCATTATTATTTGTCAAAATACTAAAAGATTAGCACTCAATGTCATAAATTTTACCATTCTTTATTCTCTTAAAATCTCTAAACCTGAGAAATAGAAAAATGTCGAGAGAAGGGCAAACTCCAAGCTCGTTGAATAGCTCAAACCACGAACTCGACAATCTACTTGCCAAGGAACAGGGGAAAAAATGAGATTCGGAATTATGCATGCTTTTTTTGTCACTAGTAGACTGGTTTTTAGTTTGATTCCATGCTCTCGTAATTCAATTCCATGCTCTCTTTTTTTGTCACTAATAGACTGGTTTGTAGTTTGATTAGTTTCTGGGTCTAAGAGGTGGTATCAAGATTTCTCAATTTGATATCAGCCTTTTTCTTGTAGGTGTCAAGTCCATCACCCAAATTATTAACTAACGTTCAGGCTGGTAACTTGGGCAGGTAACTTTGTACCCCAGTTTGGGATTTTTTTTATGTTTTCTGCTCTCCTTCATAGTCTCTACCACTTAATTGGTTTAATTAAATCCTTTTTCTGTTTAATTCTACCTCCAGGAATGATAATAATAATAGAGGACGTTCAATGGATGTTGTCCCTTTGTCTCCAACCACCAATACGTTTGAGGGCACTGTTGCTTTGGTTAAGTCTGGTACTGAGAAGGTCAAGTCAACCCCGGCAGGAGATTATCTTACTTCTGCCCTAAATGACTTTGATCCCGAAAAATACGACAGTCTTGCTACCATTTCTGATGGGGCAAACAAGCTGTTGATGCTGGTATGCTCAACTAAATGATCAATTTCATTTCACCTCAGGAAGGCTCCAAATGATTAACATGCTATGTTGCAATGACTTTATCACCACTTTGTTATCTTCACATCAAATTCTAATAACAATAAGCAATCTATCAAAATTTTGCAGTTCTTAAGTGGAGATATCTTTAAGAATTCATTTTAGTGTTTTCTGGTCTTAAATTCTTCGAATTAAAAAATGAATATTTGTGATTCTATGTTTTAAGACATGGTTCAATATTGCAGGTTCTGGCTGCAGTCATCAAAGCAGGTGCTTCTAGAGAACATGAGATACTTTCTGAAATAAGAGATGCTGTCATTGCATTTATTCGTAAGATGGAGCCAAAGAGGGTAATGGATACTGTGCTTGTTTCTCGCGTTAGGATTTTGTATTTAAGATCTTTGCTTTCTAGGTCACCAGAACTGCAATCTATCAAGGTAATGAAAGATTTACTTATGAATGAGCCATAGCCAGCACCATATTCAAGGTTAAGGTATAATTCTTCTTTAACTTTTTGTAGGTTCCTCCTGTTGAGCGGTTTCTGGAGAAGGCCAACACTGGACGTAGCAGAAGTTCCAGCAGGGGTAGCAGCCCTGGGAGATCTCCTTTACATTACGATTCCAGCATGAGGAATGCACTCATTGATGAACAGATTCAGCGCTTTAAAATAAATATAAAGCCAGAAAAGAAGTCGAAGTTATCATCGGTGGTCCTAAAGATACGCGGAATTGATCAGGTGGGTTTGGCCAATAATTTTTTGGACCTTTTCCTGCTATGATCTTCAATTATACGCCCTCCAATTTGTTAAGGTAACAACATTAGGTTTTGAACATAGAATTTCTCGATTTTGACACTGTAAAGATATATGACATGGGTAAAGAATGGAGAAACGCTACTAATGTTATTGCATATTATTTCTAAATACGTGGAGGCTATTAGCCTACTTATAATAGGGCCAGGGATAACTAACATTAGAACCCAAAATAAACGTAACAGAACCCAAAATGAACAAAAAAGACCAAAATACCCTTGATGAATTGAATTTTTGATGTCTGGCTGGACATTCACCTTTTCTTCATCTATTTTCATTCCTTCACTACACAAGTGCATCTCAACAATTCTGTCAGATATTTTAAAATATGGACTATGATAAACATCTAACCCAAAGATATTTAAACCATCTAAATATCTTCTAACACTCTCCATCAAGCTCGGCATATTCTAGCTAGAGACAAGCATATAAAGAAATTTTAGCTCTCAAGTTCAAACATATTTTCAAAAATTTCCAAGCTTGTTACTAATATATCGAAACTCATATTTAATGACTAAAATGTAAAAATGCAACTCTCTTTAGAAGAAATGAGCAATGGACAATTGTCTTAGGTTTTGCCAATCATCATGCTACTGCAACGATCTTGGCTTCAACAACTATAGTATTAAGGAGAGTTGCAATAGAATGTTCTTTATCAGGTGTGGGGACCCCAAAATGCTGTATCTCCAGACATATATTACGTATATGCTGAATGATGAGACTAATTCTCAATTACTTTTGTATTGTTCTATTGCCTAGAGTTTGTGGAACTCAATATTTGGTGTTTTGGTGGGTGGAGTGGGTATGTCCTGCATTGGTGGAGGATGATTTGGTACTTACACGGTCAAAAGAGGTTTTGGAGAATGTGAAAATACTTTGGAAGTGGGTGATCTTCTATGTCCTTTTCTATGTTTTCTTAGGTATTTGGATTCAGTGTAATGCTTGGTTTTCTTTGCTGCTTGATATGATCTTTTTCCTTACTTCTTTACGGGCCTCTGCCATGGTTGCCTTTAGGGTATATCTGTGTCTGATATTTGTAGAGATTGATTAGGTGCCCTCTATTGAAACGTTTTTTTTTTCAATCTCCTCTTATTACAGGATAGGTGGACTCTTTGTCCCCTTTGTGCTTGTATTCTCTCTTTTCATATAATAATATTTCTATTTTTATCCAAACAAAAAATGGCAAGGAAATGCAGTTGTGGAATACTATCAATAATTTGCTAAAGGAATCAGTTAACTTGTTCTGGCCTGAGATGATAAGCTTGAATCAGTTTAGATATTAGATATTCTGTTGTGGCTCTGGGTGAATGTCTTGGTAGAAGATATGGTTTCTTGAAACTAAGCCTTGTAAATGCACAAAGCCATAGAAGGAAATTTTATGAGGAGATCATCAGACATAGCTTGGTATTGTCTTGATTATATAATTGCCGACCTTTTTCCTTATTTTGAGTATCTTTCAATGTACAATTCAAGACCAAAGAACTGCCTTGTTTGAACTCATGAATATGAAGGCTGCTGTGCAGTTTCGTGATTTTTCATTTTAAAGTTTATGAATAATTGGTCATTTTTTAATATATTTAAGCTAGAAGAAGACTGATTCTGGAAGAAAGCTCACTAATTACATCATTGGCACGTAGCCAATCAAGTCAAAGCTCACTAATTACATCATTGGCGCGTAGCCAATCAAGTCTCATACTTATCTTATTTGTCTAATGGTGAAATACATCACAATGGTACCAAACCAAATTTCTTACTAGCTAGTAATGTATTTCTGCTACTCGTGTAAGACTTCAAACTCAAATGTACAGGAAACGTGGAGACATCATGTGACAGGCGGAAAGCTTAGAGAAATCACTGGAGAAGGCAAAAATTTTGCTGCTGGTAACAAAGCTCTTGCTGCGTTGGTTGTTCATACTCCTACAGGTGAGCTGCTGCGCCAAATCAGATCTTGGCTTGCAGACAACTTCGACTTTCTTTCCGCCGCTGCAGATGATGCTTTAGGGGGGCCAACTGGTCAGTTAGAGCTTCTTTCTACTGCAATAATGGATGGTTGGATGGCTGGACTTGGTGATGCTATGCCACCTAATACTGATGCACTCGGGCAGCTTTTAGGAGAGTATGCCAAGCGTGTCTATAATTCTCAATTGCAGCACCTGAAGGTATTCCCAAGCATATTTTTTTTTTTATAAAAATTATTGTTATTATTTTTAATTTCTGTTGCTATCATGGACATTGTTTTTGCAGTTGAATGCTTTGTTCTGAAAAGGCCTGCAAATGAGCTGAGTTGAGCCAAACTTTGTTCTGGATTAACTGTTTCAGAACTTCTGAAACAGTTTATACAGTACATACTAAATAGCTTCAACACTTCTAGAGCAGTTCAACTCACATCCAAGTTGTCTATGTTTTACCCCATTGTTGTGTTGTCCTCTCAGTGTTTCATTTTTCCTGGCATTGCAATGGCTTGCTTAGTCAAAATTTAAAGAGTTAAACTACTGCTTCTCGGATGACGATAAACAATCGTCATGTCATTTCTCTTCTAATGTGGGTTGTTACAAGCTAGAGACTACTGAAAAGAGAAACTTAACTATCACGATGATGTGCCAGCAATCGGATTTAGACCCATGAAATCTGTAAGGTTCCGTTTTGATGAACTCTGTGGAATAGGAATAGATTTTAATAATATGTGGAACAACATTATATTACTGCACACTGCTATGAACACACGCTAACGAGTATCATGTTGCTACTAGAATCCTCTGTAGGAAGGATTCCAGTTAGCTTTCAACCCATGTCCATAAGGATGTTAAATCCATATAAATGGTATGCTGCATCAAAACTCAAGTAGTAAAGGATTAAAAATTTAAAATCCACAGGATTTGAAATTCCTTCCTCCCAAATGGAACCCAAGAGATTTTTTTAAAATTTAAAGATGTACTTTTATATTATTATTTTTGCACATTATTTGGATGAAAAAATAGCAATAATGCTTCTACATTTTTGAAGGTTTTATCCCTGTGATTTTTTAAGTTGGTTTGCTAGCCTGTTTTTGCTGGATGTACAGACAGCCAAATTAGAATGTTAGTAGTCAAGGATTTGTTAAGAAGTATATGTTGTAATGACATGGTAGCTGCTGAATGCCATGCCATTGCATGTGATCCAATTTGAACCGCATTTTCCATTGCAAGTTTCATGTATACATGGTTTGCCAGCTGGTGAATAGCATAGGACGCTTAAAAGGACATGATCCCATCCTAAAACATGATCCCTTCCTAAAACATGATCCCTTCCTAAAGCATGATCCACTTGTGATGGAGGGGGAAAAACATTACAAGGGAAAGAAATCGGACATTCCTCTGTTTGAAGAAGAAGATAGTTAGTATTCAAATATGCTTAGGAACGGTACCAAATGGTGGTGCGCTTATCAAGGCATTGTAGCTTTCTACTTCTTGTTCTTTAACTTACCTGGCATGATCAATCTTGAAACATTGACCTTTAGTGCATGTTTTTTGTTATACCAGTAGTGAGCTGTATTATGCTACTCTTTTCCTTACTGCTTCAGTTGTTACTTGTTACAATTTTTGATATAGTTTTCTAATGGCAATGAGTAATTAAAATGCAAAAAGCACAAAATCCAACAGCACATTTAGCAAATTTGTGATTATATTGTCAACTCTTGGCAAAATGCCTATGGGTGTATATGAACAGGAAATTGCATTGTAATGATGAATAAGATACACAGTGATGGCTTCTTTAGAGTTCTGATTAAGTATAGGCCCACGGTTTTGCCTTTTCAAACCCTAATGTGACTCTATTTTGATACTAGAGTATTAGTGTAAGATACTACCATTCTACAACTCAAAAACAAATCCATATATCTGGCTGGGTTGGCTGCCCCTTGAACCCCAGAAAAACCTTCCTTAACCACATAAAATCTTCCCATGAAATGCAAAAATGGAAAACATTGATCAAAAGGGTAACGACGGGTACGATGAAATGGGTGTAGGTGTATTGTATAAGAAGGCCCCCTGCCCCTACGAATGCGATCATCCGTTTCATGGTGGCAAAGTCTGAGTCCTTACTGGTATAGTATACAACAACGTTTTTGTTCTTTACTTACGCTTGTTAGTGTCATATAGTACCTCTAATTGATTTTTTTGTTATTATCCTCAATTTATGTTCTTATTATATGTTTGACTTGTACTTGAATAACAAAAGTCACAATTGATGATTTGTTTAAGGCATCTCTCTCTCTCCTCGATGTAACGTAGTCTTATCTCCTGGAATCGTTCAAAAGTCTTAACATGATTCTGATGTTAATGTTGGTCTTTTATCAGGACATTGCAGGTACCTTGGCAACCGAAGGAGCAGAAGACTCAGCACAAGTGGCAAAACTGCGTTCAGCTCTGGAATCTGTTGATCATAAGAGAAGAAAGGTACTTGTTTAGCTCAACCACCATCTTTCTATCGTTGTGTTGAATTTCAGTACATTTTCTTTTTGTCTTTCCTCTTCCTTCTTTAAACCCCAACTGAAGCTTAAGCCTCTAGCACTCTACCGTACTAGAAAGTTGTCTTGGTACACTAATGAAGTATAATTTACTTCTGTTGCTGGTGTAGCTAAGGTTTCTAAGCATAAATTAAGAACTTAATGACACCCAATTGAGGACTTCACATCAAACATAATGGAGCAATTTTTCAGCCAATCAAATGCTGGAATCTCAGGTTTAGGAAGGAGAACCTTCATGGTATAGTGAGTGTGTTTTTGTAGTCGTGCACATGGGCCGAGCTGGTTTGCTGGTGTAATGGGAGTTCCAAACTGGGCCAGGGGATGAGTGCACAAGGCCCAGCCCTTAACCCAGGCCATAGGGTTTAGGATGGGGCAGATTTGTGTGGTTATATATATATAAAACTTAACTCAATACAGTTAACTTGATAAAATTTTATCAAACACAATTATTTACTAGTAAGCATTTTACTTGATACAATTTAACTCAAAGTTGAAGTAAACAAGCAGATGAAACTTTTTTTGTTGAAACTGTGTTATCTCTCTTTATTTGCTGATAGTAACTCGGTGTCTGCTTCAACTTTGAAGTCTTTGGATTTTAAAAATCGATCACTTCAGTCTTCTTTTTCTCGTCTTTCTTGATTCGTTCGTATACATCGTAACTATTGGAAAGGTTTTCGATGTCATCTCTGTCTCTCTCTTTTATGACTTCAGTTTAATCATACAAGTGTTATACGATCAGTCTAGGTATGTCTACAGAAGTAGCTACTCAAGGTTTTGTTTTTTAATGAGATCTGATCATATAGCGGTGTATGGAATATGTATTGTTGCACACAAAAAAAAATCGATTGAAAACGTATGTTACTATAATCAGTAGAGGGATGGGGTCCAATTGGTCAGCTGTTCAAAGTATTAGGTAACAGGTATACCCTAAATCTTCAAAGAACATTCTTACCAAAATAGGGTTTTTGAGAAAATCTGTTTCATTCTCTCAAGAGTATTATTCATGCCTAGCAAGTACTCCCTCCACCATCCTCAAAAGCATGTCTTCAAGTACAATGTTTTTTGTCCACAAAAGGATGTCTAAAAGTACACCACAAGTCTAATATAAAATACGCATAAAGACTAGTTGATGCTCAAAAGTACATTTAAGTAGGGTCCATTTGGTTTAGAAAAGATAAAGATTCATTAGTATAGTTACATGGGGTCCGCTATGGGTCAAATTGGTAGGTATTTTATACTCTCTCCTCTAGTTTTCTTAGTTTGTGCGAATCATGTACCTTGTACATCCTTTTGAGGGTGGAGGGAGTAAATGAATTATGCTAGCAACTAAATAAAGATACATGTACATACTATTAAACTAAAGAGAAGCACATAAAATTCGACATCTTTATATTCAACCACATGGGTTAACTTCTTAAATTGCACTTGTTAACTTTTAGATAACTCCTCTTGGTCGCTTGTGTAATCTGATATTCTCGTGTATAGTTTCTTGGTATTGGGAGTTTGTTCTGATTGTTTGTAAACCTTGTCTAGTTGGCCCTGCCATGTTCCGAGTGGCATTGGCTTCTCTTCTCTCTCTCTCTCTCTCTCTCTCTCTCTCTTCCCCCCTCCTCTCCTTGAGCTTTGCATCCTTCTCACAGCATACTATGATTTCATATTTCCACAATCAGCTATTGCAACAAATGAGAAGCGATGAAGCATTGTTGACGTTACAAGATGATGGTTCACCTATTAGGAATCCTTCTACTGCAGCTGAGGATGCACGCCTAGCATCTTTAATTTCCCTTGATGGAATACTGAAGCAAATCAAGGTTTTTAACTTTTCTTGTGGCATTCGTGTTTGGGTTGATGATTGGGTTTAGTATAAACTGTACCAATTAAATTTAATGTGTGATATGACAGGATATTATGAGGCAGTCCACTTTAAGCAGACTGGCTAAAAGTAAGAAAAAAGCAATGCTTTCATCTTTAGATGAACTTACAGAACGGATGCCTTCCCTGCTTGACGTAGACCACCCATGTGCCCGGACGCACATTGCAGAAGCTCGTCACGCCGTAGAGGTAAGTATAAATCTGCTATGCTACAGCTGAATTTAAATTCAGTTGGTTGTTTACTCTTTACTATTCCCCATCGGAAGTTTACAAAAGAAAATAGGACAGGTAGGTTCAACTCTTGATGGAGTTTTCTTGAATTTTTCTTATTGACCTTAAATCTGGGACTAGGTTGCAGTTCAGGACCTCTTCAGGTTAGCTAGCTTGTGATTATAAAATCACAGGCTTTGAAGACATTATCTTTTATTTTGACGTGATTTTAAGAAGTGATGTAGGAAAGTAACTTCTTTTACTGCTTGGAGAATCCAGATGTATTTTTGTCAGATGCTCCATTTACTTTTGGATCAAATATAGTTTCACCAGATATCCAAGTTTTTATCAATTTTTTGTTACATTAGAGAATGATTTGTATTTTATCGACTCCAATTAATTACCAAAAAGAAAAGTAATGACTTCAAATAATTTGACTTCTCACCCAATTGTTATACAGTCAATTCCTGAAGAAGATGACCCGTGCCAAGATACATCAGTTGCTTCCAAAGTGTCTGTGGATCTTGGTTCCGGTGCTGAAATTGATGTGGCCCAGTGGAATGTCCTTCAGTTCAATACGGGATCTACATCTCCATTCATCATCAAATGTGGCGCTAACTCAAATTCTGAGCTGGTCATCAAAGCTGATGCGCGAGTTCAAGAACCCAAAGGTAGTGAGATTGTTAGGGTTGTTCCCAGACCCACAGTTTTAGAAAATAAGACCTTGGAGGAGATGAAAGAGGTATTCAGTCAACTCCCTGAGGCTTTAAGCTTGCTTGCCCTAGCCAGGACATCAGATGGAACCCGAGCACGGTATTCTAGATTGTACAGGACTCTTGCCATGAAGGTTCCAGCACTGAGGGACCTTGTTGACGAGCTTGAAAAGGGGGGAGGACTAAAAGATATCAAGGCATGATTGAAAACAGAAGTCTTTGGACGTAGATCCTCTCTTGTTTTGTCGGAAGTTGGAGCTTGTGTTTAATAGCATTTAGAGGGAATCAAAGCAATTTTAGTGTGTCATCTAAAGTGGGAATATTTCCCTTTGCCGATGTAATGTAATGCCTTAAAATACTTTTCCTGGAATTGCACCGCATGGTGTCACATGTATATTTGTAACCATCATTTCTGGTGCTTCCAGATTTTGTTGTATTACTTATAATTGCTTTTCAAGGTGTAATTATCGAATTCGTTTTCGATTCCTCAGGGTCTTCATTTCTTTTTTTATGGTTTTGAGAAAAGAAAACTGCGAGGGACAAATTGCTCCTTTCATGTCCGCGTACCGTTTGTCCGTACAAAGAAGTTTTCCCTCTACTGTATTTTTTTTAATTTTTTCTAGGCGAACAGTGGTTAACAAGGGAGTATCATATATAGGAAGAGATTTGTACTTAATACTCGAGATTCTATTTAACTTTATATATATATGTGTGTGTGTGTGTGTGTGTGTGTGTGTGTGTGTGTGAATATTTGTAGATGTAGATTTATTTTTCCTCTTGTACATATTCAAGTTTGTATACAAAATTTTGAAACATAATTCATCTTTAATAACAAAATCTAGTTTTAAAATTAAAATAAAATAAAGTCATAAAATAATTTAATGATTCCTTGGCTGACATGATTCCTGAATACGAATTTAATAACCAAGTTGACTGATGGCGTTCTCAAAAAAGAAAACAAAGTTGATTGATGGCGAAGGAATAACTAAATAACAAATAAGAAAATTACTTTTTAAGTAAACATTAATTGTTCAGCAACTTGTTTTTTTCCTAAATGATTACTGTTAAATGAAAATTTTGGCTCGGGATTTAATGTAAAGAAAACTCTTTATCTATCTATACTTGTATAATTTATTAGGTAAACGTTTTTTTTATATATAAAAAATCCAATTTTAAATAATTCACATCAAATCAATAACTAAATATAATAAGATATTAAGAGATTTTATCATAATAATTTAATGATTTATCAATAACTAAATACAATAATATATCAAGTCATTAAGTAGAGATTAATTACATATAAGTATGATTATTCAAAGGCTAAGCAAAGCTATCAAGTTAAACTAAGCAAATGTGCAAGATATTTGTCAAAAAGGCCTGTCTAAGCGATGAGTTCACGGGGGGACAAGGGTGAACGGTTATGGAGGTGGGAAAAGAGCTAGGAAAGTGACTTTGGAAGATATTTTGGTTTTGGTAAATATTTTGTGGCCTAAAGACCTAAATATCCCAACTCTTGGTTTCCTATAAATATCACCTTTCATCCTTCATTCTAACTCCTAATTCACCAAGTAATCTAGAGAAGGAGAAGCTATATAAAACATTAAAGAGAGTTCTTGTTAGTTCAGAGAAGAAAAGATAGCAAAAGACTTGCATTATCGAAAGTTATAAAGCTTGCACTTCAAGAGGTATAATCTCTAGTTGTTATTATGTTCAATTTCAATCCATAGTTATAGCTAAATAGAGCAAATACAAATAATTATAATGCTCGATATATTTTATGTCTAGAGTGGTGAAATCTCAATCGCAAGTAGTTATAATGTCCATTTTATTTCAATAATAGAGTCAAAAATATAATAAACACTAGCGGTTACCATGTTTGATTCGTTTTTCGTCTTTTTGAGTAAAAATCATAAATTTATATATAAGTAAGTTTATGATTTTGTTATTACATGTTATTGGGTGATAACACATGATAACTTAGCAAATTAATGCTTATTGCATCATGTTTTACCAAACCAGATCAAGTATATATGAACCTAGTTTGTATACTATTCTTGTGAGTCATTTTACGACCCCTTGTGGTTGGAAACTTACAATTTAAAAGAAAGTTGTAAAGGAAAAAATTCTAATGAAAATGGACTCAAAAATCTTCTTAAAATATTTTGTTATGAGAAAGTTATGTCCATTTTAGTGCGATTGGGTCTAACTTTGAAACAAGCTGCCCATTTTCGAATTTTGGGCTTAAAAATGAGTTTTTTTGTACAAATAAATTTTGTAATTCATAACACCTATGGAAATAGGTAAAATAAATTATTATAAGACTTATGAAGATGTATTCTATGCTAAACTAACTCTCGTATGCACGTAACCATATGTGTAGGGTTTTCAAAGTGAGTCTAAGATTTTTGGTTTAACTTTTACACGCACCAAGGCAAGTCTCCTAGCTTTTATACGTTATTTCTGAGCGATTGTGCAACAATATGTTATATGTTTAAAAGTTCATTATTCTTTCTTTGAAATGATGAAATTTATTATTGAAATGAGAATTGTTATTAAAAGGAATTAAGCTATTTGACTCAGCTTAAACTCAAATATTGAGTTATTCCTTATGGAATAAATTATTGTTGAATTATTATAATTATTTATTAATGAGAGTTTATTATGTCAAACCAAATTATTTTTATACGATAACTGTATGTTAATAACTGAGATGAGCAGCTCTTATATAGAGGAATTGGAGCGTCGGATACACCGACATTGCACTATATGCATTGGAGCAGTGTTATGCATAACATTAGGATATGAGTAGGCTGATCCCCTATAAATATCATTGGAGCATTCTAGACCTATAATGACACATTAGTTCTTGGTTTTTTGTAACCACTCAGTATTCTTAGAGTAACAATTGTTGATAATTGTGTTGAGGCTATTTTATTCTTAAACTTTCCTAATATGGCTATATGTTTAGACTTGTTGAGCAATTGCGTGCTCATTCTTGTAAATTAAATTTTTAATTGCAGTTAAGGAAGAAATATTTGAAAATTCAGAATTTAAATGAAGCGTTGTAATTAGACTTACGATTTATTTACTTTGATTGTATTTGATACTAGTCTATATAACATTTTATAATAAAACAAGTAACTGAGAACTTTGTAATCAAATCTTAAATCAATAATATTATATTATCATCATCATATTGTGTTATATCTTTACTTTGATAAAACTTAAAATTGTTAAACACTAACATAGTATTGATAAAAACTACATATATAAATGAAAATATTGAATAACATTGTGAGTTCTGTAAGCACAGAGATTTAGCACCGATAAAGAGCCATCTTTATCGCAAGGTTCTTCTGTTCCAAGAACAAACTTGTTATTAATATTATGAATTTCAGATAGATAGAAAATATCAATATGAAGAGGTATCTTTATAAAGTTATATGTGTAAGTGAGGGTATTGAATGATATGGAGAGTTTTGTAAGAAAATGAATCTTACCACGGATAAAGATGCAACATTTATCGCAAGATTCTTCTGTTCCAAGAACAATCCTATTATTAATACTATGAACCTTGGATATATAAAGTTATACAATATTTAAAATCTTAAGGCTAAAATAGTAGAAGTAAGTACTAAGTCATTTGTATCAAGTACAAGAATTTAGTATATATTGATGAAAGATCTTTGAAAATTAAGATAAGAATTTTGTTTATAAAACTGTTTGACTGGATGAGGGTATTGATAATATGGATTGATCATGTTATTACTGATACTCTGAAATTCAGTTAAATAATATTTATGAATATAAGTAATATCTATAAAGTTAACGATTTAACATTTATAGTGAACACCAAATCAGTTATAGCGAGTACAGTGATTTTGGGGCGTCACAAGTTGGTCTCAAAGTTATAGATTATATCTTTAAGGTAACGGGTACCTTAGTATATAATCAGAGGGAAATAGGAATAAGTAGACTTGTGAAGAGTGCTTAGATAATTAAAAGATATAAATAAATCTTAAAAATTTGTTAAACATAAAATGTATGTGAAAAAATATACTAAATAAAAACTAAACTCTTTTGTAGAGATGTTAGGAGAACAAAAAATGAGAGACGCTAATGAGATTTTAAATGAACCCATAGTGGATCTAGAAAACGACCAAGAAGAGTACCCCAAGTTGGAACTCAATAAAGAAGTAAAGGCAGTAGCAGTCATGAGCAATCAAGCATCAGCTGAAGTGTTAGCTAGGAGAATAACTATCTTGGAAGGAATGTGACAGATTGAGAGATGGTTAAACAACCACTTGGAGACTATATTGAGTAAAGTTGAGGAAGAACGTAATAAACTGAAAAGCACAACTAGTCAAAAGAGTTAAAGGATGTAGTGCATCAAATGAAACTCCAAATAAAAAGCGGAAGCTGAATAAGAAAAAGGAGGGAGATGCATGCAAGATATGTGGCAAGGGTCACATAGAAGTATGTCTAAAAGGAAACAATATTTGCTATACCTGTGGGCAAGAGGGGCATGTTGCTACTAATTGCCCAAGTCAGAAAGAAATAGGATGCTTCAATTGTGGAGCTTCAGATCACCAAGTTAAGATGTGCCCGAAGAAGGGACCAAAAGAATCAGTAGAAATAAATCAGTAGAACTATAATGAATAGAAAAGCATATGAAGCATCTAGGGGTACCGTTAGCTATATATCAGTAATAGTTTGTATTTACTTATGTAGTGTGTATAAATCTCAACTTTTGTTATAGTAAAAGGATATAAGAATGATAAGTGATGTTTTTATAAATCACTTTAAATGAAAAATGTAACTCGATGAATATTAATATAAAAGTATGTTTTATGAAATATGATGTGAAATATGTGCGTAATTATATTTATACGTTATTTTCTTTATGTAGAAAAATCAAATGACAACACAAAGAAGATCCCAATTAATCGGTAAAGAAGCTCATAGTACAGCGAACCCAATGCAACAATTCGTAGACCTACTTTTAGGGGCAATACAAAATCGTCCAGTAGAAAACCAAAATTCAACTGCCATACGAAACACTCCTTTCAAAGAATTTAAAAATGTAGGACCTTCGTGTAGAAATTCTTAAAGAAAATATCTTTCTGTGTATCATTAAGCTTACAGTGAGGTATATTTATACAAAGGTATTCCTCACAATTATAGGAATTCCAATAACTGATTCTCCTTGATTTCATGAGATCCAATATTAGAGGAGGATTTATAGAAAGAGGTTATTATAACATGGACACCCTTTCCTATTTACACGAGATTGAGGTTGACTGTTTTTAACACCCCCCCTCAAGTTGGTGCGTGGATATCGCACATGCCCAACTTGACAAGAGAGTCAATAAACACCTTGCTAGCTACTGCTTTAGTGAGGACATCTGCTAATTGATCTTAGGACTTCACGAATGGAAAAATAATGATTCCAGCTTCAAGTTTCTCTTTGATAAAATGTCTGTCGATTTCCACATGCTTAGTCCGATCATGTTGAACAGGGTTATGAGCAATATCTATAGCTGACTTGTTATCACAGTATAGTTTCATTGTCGCTTTTGGTTTGACGCCCAAGTCATTCAATAAATTTCTTAATCAGAGCAACTCACATACCCCAAGTGCCATACCTCTATACTCAGCTTCGGCGCTTGATCTCGATACTACCTGCTGTTTTTTACTCCTCCAAGTCACAAGGTTTCCACTTACAAATGTGAAGTATCCTGAGGTAGATCTTCTGTCATCTGCTGATCCTGCCCAATCAGCATCAGTATAACCTTCCACCTTTAGGTGACCATGATTTGAGAACAATAAACCTTTACCTGGAACAAACTTTAAATACCTCAATATGCGTTCTACAGTATCCATGTGAGGTTTACGTGGGTCATGCATAAACTGACTTACCACACTTACTGCATATGCAATATCAGGTCTGGTATGAGATAAATAAATTAGTTTTCCAACGAGCCTTTGGTATCTTCCTTTATCAGTAGGAGATGCACTCAAACACTCAAATAGTTTGTGATTTTGCTCAATGAGAGTATTAACTGGCTTGCATCCAAGCATTCCTGTTTCAGATAATAAATCAAGGGTATATTTTCGTTGGGATAAGAAAATACCATGCTTCGATCGGGCTACTTCAATCCCTAGAAAGTATTTAAGATCTCTAAGCTGCTTCATTTCAAACTCAGAAGCTAAATATTGTTGTAAACTGGAAATCTCCTCATGATCGTCACCTGTCACCACCATATCATCAACGTAGATAATTAAGGCAGTGATTTTACCTCTTTTGTGCTTTAAAAACAAAGTGTGATTTGAGTTACTTTGTTTGTAGCCGAAATTCCTCATAGACTTGGTGAACCTGCCAAACCAGCCCTTGGGGACTGCTTCAACCCATACAATGCCTTTTTCAGTTTACACACCATTGTTGTATCTGAGTATTTTGGTATGCCTAGAGGAGGATCCATATACACTTCTTCAGTAAGGTTTCCATGTAAGAAAGCATTTTTGGCGTCAAACTGGAGAACTGACCAATCTTGATTCGCTGCTAATGACAAAAGTACTCTTACAGTATTAAGTTTGGCAACCGGTGCAAATATCTCTTGATAATCTACACCATAAGACTGTGTATACCCTTTTGCAACCAGCCGAGCTTTGTATCTTTCAATAGTCCCATCTGCTTTGTGTTTAACCGTAAACACCCATCTGCATCCCACAGTCTTCTTTCCCTTTGGTAAGAGCACGAGTTCCCAAGTGGCATTCTTTTCCAATGCTATCATTTCCTCTGCCATAACTTTGGTCCATCTAGAATCTGTTATAGCTTCCTGTAATTTACTAGGAATAGAGACAGAGGATAATTGGAGTACATAAGATGCATATGACTCAGACAACTTGTGGGAGGACACGTGGTTACTTATCGGATATTTTGCTTTAGATGTAGGGTCAGGCTCATATCTAGTTGTTAGTTGACCAAGGTTAGATCGAGGTGGAAGATGATATTGGGATGGTTCAGATGCAGGTTCAGTTATACTAACAATATCATGAATATTAGAGTCAACATGAATGGGATCAAGTAATACCTCTAAAGAGTCCTCTGGAGAACATTGGGTCAGTGGATTTGTAGACGTAGGAGACAATGTACTATCATGGACTTGATCTTCACGCCCTTCAACTGAGCACTCGATGGAGGATGTATCGGTTGTCTCGACTTCAATACTAGATGGCCTCATTATCTCAAATAACCTTATTTCATCCTGATTTTGAACTTCGTTTCTAGACTCCCCCTGAAGTGAGAAAGCAGGGATTCCCGGAAGGTAGAAAAGCATTTTTTCATGGAATATTACATCCATGGATACATAAAACTTCTTAGTAGGGGGATGGTAACACTGATACCCTTTCTGAGTTGAGTCAT
>OX359269.1:39072223-39122223 GCA_947179155.2 Hedera helix | reverse complement strand
GATTTCATGAGATCCAATATTAGAGGAGGATTTATAGAAAGAGGTTATTATAACATGGACACCCTTTCCTATTTACACGAGATTGAGGTTGACTGTTTTTAACACTTCGGAGTTTAAGGGAACCTTAAAGCCAATGGAGGCTCAATGGTGGATTAAAGAAATAGAGAAAGTATTTGTTATCGCTGGAGTTGGCGAAGACCAAAAAATGGTCTTTGTCACTTATTTAATGAAGGGAGAGGCCAACTATTGGTGAGAGACAAACAAAACTAGGGTTGGGGAAAGAGCAATTGTGTGAGAGAGGTTTAAAGAATTATTTTTTGAAAATCATTTCCCAAAAAGTATGCAGAATTATATGAAGTACGATTTCTAGAATTGAAGAAGGGGACTAAACAGTATCCCAATACGCGACTAAGTTCAATGAACTATCAAGGTTCATTCCGCATCAAGTGGATACGGAGGGAAGGAATGCGAGGAGATTTAAATAGGGTTTAAAACCCTGGTTAATTAACAAAATGACTTTGCTCTAGTTGAAGACCTTTGCACAAGTCTTTGAGAAAGCTATCATAACAGAAAGAGGAATTGAAACATTAGTTAATTATAATAAAAATAAAGACAAAACACATGAAGTAAAACATAAGGGAGAAAATAGTAATGGAAAAAATTATAATAAAAGAAAGTGGAATAATAATAATAATAGTAATAATACTATAGAAGGAGAAGAAAAAATAAAATGGAACCATGTAAAATCTGTGGCAGGGTCACTTGGGAACGTATTTGAAGGGAAAAAATGTAGGTTTTAATTGCGAACAAGAAGAGCATTACATTACAGTACCAATTGTCCCTAAGAGAAATGCGTGTTTTACCTGTGGAGCATCGGATCATCAGGCAAAGAATTGCCCCACGAAAGGAGCAGAGCTGGGAGAGAGTAGCAGGGCGAGTGAATATGGTTTGTCATTCATTTTATTTTTTTAAAAAATAAAATTTATATTAAAAACATCCAACTTTACAAATATTAAAAAGGAAACTGCTGCTCCTCCTCTCCCTGACCTTAAAGACTCCACCTTTCCCTGACCTCAAAGACTCCAGGCAACATAGCTATCGACCCATTTACATAGCCAGGAGAGGAGGCGGCGCACATTAGAGGCCAAACCAATGTATTCACTAACATGTACCAGATTAACGCTGTTCACAATAGCAGCCGTCGTAGTTCAGATCATTGGTCTCCTACTTTTCGTTCTAGGGTTCTTCCCCGTCAAACCAGCTCTCTCTGGTATCAGGTAATCTTTCACATCTTCAGTGAACAGAAATATATAGTTTGAACACTCCCATTACAATCTCTACTTTCTTTTCCTTTTTGGATTTAGCTTTTCTAAAGTTATGAATTCACGTCCAATGAGTCAAACGGTTGTATTTGCGTAAAATTAGATAGTTGGATTACAATCTGATTTATTTTTCTCTCTCTAATTCATCATTTTAGCGGCCCAGAGAGTTTTCATTCGCCTGTTTGTCATTCCATTGAAGATCAGAACGTGACAATTTTGTCTCCTGATCAGCTAAAATCGTTATATTGGGTATGTATCTTATCAAGTTTGAGATTTGTTGTTTTTTTGCTATTTGAGTTTCACTATTTACTGTATTTGAATTAGTTGATACTTGATAAGCTACCCTGTTAGCTGGATTTGAATTAGTTGATACTTGATAAGCTACGAAGTTCATTGTAACTTTATTTTTTCTTTTTTGGTCTATCATGTGCAAGAATTCATGTGTATGATTTATCAATTTTTGTTTTGTTTTGAATAATGTAATAATTTAATTAAATACTCGAAAAGAAACAATCATATATACTCTGATATATGGCTGTTAGAGGTGTCATTCTCCTTTTTATGGACATCAGCATTATCTTTGTATGGTAACCTTGAAAGACCAATTTATTCTTCTTTTGTCACGAACTAGAAAAGTTGAGTTATATGTTTTTATGCTTTCTTTGGAACCTGGAATGGACGATAAGAAGAAAAGGAAATGTGATTATGTGAAAGAATATGAAATCAGAGAAATCTAAAGACTTTTGTAAACATTCCACAACAATTTAGCATTATAAATGATTTTGGTTTTCAAAGATTAACTGACAATGAACGTGTTTTCAATAAGAGATTCTTTTTCTTTTCATTTCTAACTTGCTTCTTATTCTTTTCTTTTCCTAATTGTTTCTGAGTTCCAGACTGAAAGTTAGGGTAATTACTTGTTGTTATGTAGGAACTTTCACATATCCCACCTTCATTTGATCGATTAATATATATGGTACGTACTTCATGAACATTATAATTTTTATAGATACTCTGCTGGAAGCATTGTACACATATTATCTCTTATTGTTGCCTATAGTGGACAAACTTGTCTTTATCATTGTGGTTGTGTCAGTTAGGTTGTTGATGGCCTTCCAGCAGAATTTGTTCTTGGTAAGGATGATCAGCCTCCACCAAAAGTTTTCAGGGAATCTATGCCATATACTCGGTCATTGTTGGCGAAGGGAATGGCAATTGGGTATCATTCAAAGGCTGCACCTCCAACTGTTACAATGCCTCGTTTGAAGGTGATTGAGTTAGTCATTTTACTAAATATGTAGTTCAATTCAAACTATGGTTGTCTCCTCATTCTGTCGATCTGAACAAGCAGGCTATGGTGTCTGGATCAATTGGTGGATTTTTGGACGTTGCTTTTAACTTTAATAGTCAGGCTCTTTTGGATGACAATCTTATCGGTTAGTTATTATTTGTTTGAGTAATTTCACAGATTTAATTTTTTTGTGTTTGATTATGAAATAAATTACTTAATATATTCTGTTGCAGGACAGTTTCTTAAAATCGGTTGGAAAATGGTGATGCTCGGTGATGAAACATGGCTTAAGTTGTTTCCAGGATCATTCACAAGGCCTGATGGAGTTAGTAGTTTCTTTGTAAGTCTTCTGTAATACACTTGCATGCACCCTTATTTTATTAATTCACCTATATCGCTTCGCTTTTGCATTTTGGAAACGTAAAAGAATATAGAAGTACAATTAAAAAAAAGAAAAAAAACTCAACCCAGCTCAACGTTTGGTTCCCTTAACTACAATTGGGATTGCCATGCATTCCAAGAAAAAGGCAAAGATGAAGAATGGAAGGCCTAGATGCTACCAATTTTCCAGATTGTAATTACATTAATATCTTATATTTCCTCCTTATAACCAATGTTTAGAAAACCGGACCGGTCATCGAACTGAAAAAGTTACCGGGTGGATGGGTCACTGGTCCAATCAGTAGTCGAACTGTTATTGAACCAGTGGCGTCATAAATACATAAAAAAATATATTATTAATAATTAATAAAATTTTAAAATATCTAATTTTTTATAAGATAAAATATAGAAAATAATGTTATAATATTAGTAAAAAAAATTTTGCAAAAAAAAAAACAACTTAGAAACCAGGTCAACTAGTTCAACTAATCGGTTTTACCGGTTGAACCACTAGTTGAACCGGTGGTCAACCGAGTCGATGTCAAACCGGTTTTTTGGGCGGACCGGATCGGAAAGCCGACCGGTTCCGGTCGAACAACGGTTGGACTACCGGTCCGGTTTCCTAAACATTGCTTATAACTATATATTATGAGGTTTTCTTGTCTTCTATATTTCTGCATTTGAAAATGAGTCAAAGGACTTGAATGCTAAGTAGCCCTATTGCGTAAGTGAACTCCAATATGCATTCCCTACTTTCATTATGTGCAAAGAGTTTGCAGGTAGGATACACGGACCATTCCAAAACATTGGGTTTTCAGTGTAACGTATTAAACATTTATGTCAGAAATATTATTAGATCAGGCGGGTACATATTTTTTTTAACGGAGCACTTTTTCATATATCATAGAATGTAACCATTGAGTTTTATTTAGTTCTAAAATGATCATCATTATTTTGTTAGTAAGGGAACATGAGCACAAGAAGTCTATACTTTTGCGTAAGAGGTTCAATGTACTTACAAAACATACATGTCTATGTTGGAGTATCGTTAGGGTAATATAGAAATTGCTTCACTAATGAACAATTTGGTTTCAAAATGACTTTATTAAGTTGCATGATTTCACCACGTTTTTGTTGGATAAGTCTTTCATTTCCATTAGAAAGATTGTCAATTTTAGCTTTATTTTTGACTTGCAATATGATGGTATTTTTTTCCTACAAAGATGGATTATATACAATCATTTTAGGACAAAAAATAAAATCATTTTGGGACAAAAAGACGATACTTTTGGGAAAAAATATAATCTTTTGGGACAAAATACAATCAGTTTTGAAAAATCAAGATTGAAGATCTTTGGTGAACGGAGGAAGTATTACACATCAATAGATAGGAATTTTTCCTAAAATTATAACAACATATTTATTTCAGTCATACAATTTGTATAAGAGATGAATACTTTTTTGTTGTTCTTCAGCCTTCATGGGCCTCATGAGTCAATAAGTATTATACCATGAGGCACAAAAGAGAGAGTTTTAAGAAGAAATATTAAGTTAAAGGTGTGAATTCACTGGGGTCACATGACCCTAGTGAATATTATATTAAAAAAGAAAAATGAACCCTGTGAACCCACTTTGTAGTTTGTATTCCCCCCTGAAGGTCACTGTAATAATATTACTTTCAGTTTGAAGGTTTCACAAGATCACTAATGTTTGCTGTTTCAGTTCATGATTCTTGTATATTAGGTTTTGGATATTTGTAAAGGTTTACTTGCGACATTGCTCCTTGAATTTGCCAATTTGGATATTAGGTCTTCTTGGAACTTTTGTCTTGGTTGTGTTGAGGTGCAACATTATATATTGATTTACTCAATGTTCTTTATTTTGATTGTAGCATGGTGACATTTCTATAATAATGAGCTTTTTCCAGTATATAACATGTGAAATTAATACTGGTTTAGGTCAAAGACACTGTGCAAGTGGATCACAATGTATCTCGACATTTGAGTGTTGAGCTTGACAGAACCGATTGGAAGCTTCTGGTATTTAACCTTGTCCATTCTCAATTTTTTGTGATCAAATTTTCAATACTGTAGTAATGCATATATATATACACATGCACCTCAGTAATTATTTCTGTTGTGCATCGAATGTTTTTATTGCGCTGAGTGACAATTTACTTTCAAATTTATGTGATGGCCCTGGTTCGTAATCCCCACTTTACTCTTGCCTCTACCTATCGTCGGAGGGGAGGTTGTGTTTTCTGGTTTATTAGTCTCGTGGGATTCATTTGATGTCCATTAAAATAGTGGAAATCCTTTGTTTACATTTCATTGTGCTGTCCTTGACGCTCCATGAATTTGTGCTCTCAGATTCTTCATTATCTTGGCTTGGATCATGTTGGACATACCGGTGGGCGCAATAGGTAATACCTTCAGACTTTTCCCGATGTGGTTCCCAAAAAAATATTAAACATCATTCATCTAAGTTAGCCTTTCTATTTCAGTGTTCTGATGGGCCCGAAACTTAGAGAGATGGATGAAATTATTGAGAAGATACACTTGAATATGATCCAGACTCAAGAAAATAATGATCTAGGACGAACACTTTTGGTTTGTGCTGCTTTGTTCTAGCTATCTGGTATTACTTGTGTCTATTTAATGCATCCTATATAAGTAAAAGTACTCTTACTACTTTCAGTGAACATGCATACTTACTGTAATTAATATATAAAGTTAACAGGACCATCATGGGGCACGATGTAAATCAAAACAGTAAAAGATGGAAAAGAAGAATGAATGGGAGGAATATCAGGGATAGAAATGTGGGAGGATTCCACCACTTTGGGCTGTTCTTAACACAAGATCTGATCCTAACCTAAGCTATCAAGATGGAAGAAGCTACAGATATAAAAATAAACTGATTTCGTGCAAATTACTTTTAACACAAAATCTTACAAACTTAAACAACGCTTTGAGCATTCTAGAAACTCTAAAACATAGATTCTAAGTAAATTAAACTTCAGAATGTAGGTCCCTCCTAATTCTTTTGATTTACTCTTTCTTGAGTAACTTTAGTACTCCATCTTAAATAATTGGTGATCTACTTTAGGGTGGTTGAATGAATTTCAACGACATTTTAAAGTCTTTTTTGGTAAATGCTTCACATTGTAATATCTTTTAAAGTACAAGAATGCAAAAAAAAAAAAGTCCATGTTTATTTTGACAAGGGATTCATTGTATTTTCCGAATGTTGCTGTTATGGCTGGTACTCAGCCTTCTGCGAGGTTATTCACATTATGGCATATTTTTGCTGTTCGAACAAAGTTTTAGGATTAGTTAACAAGCTGCAGTTGTTTTTCTTTGAGGTCCCAGGTCAGACACCAATGTCCATGTTGGATATAAGGGAATACTCCTCAGAGTGATATGATGATCAAAACATGGATTCAAGTCTTTGTGTGGAGTCCTAAATCCTAACATATGTATATTTCTTTTAAAATGTTTCAAGTTTTTACTCATAAATAACAAATCTATTCAATTGCAATAAACAGGGATTAAGAATCTAGATTTAATGATATCACTTCCCAGTTCCCCACCCACAGCGTGCTCTGATTGTACAAGTACAATCTAGAAAAAGAATGGGTGCAAAGTTGAAAATTTTCAATCTTTGGATTATGAAATGCTTAATATCTAGATGTAAGCATTGTGCTGAAGACTTCAATCAAAACATAACCCTTATAAGCTATTCCGGAAAAGCTTTACAGGTGTGACATGCTTTTTAGCGCCTCTCATAGATTCTTACATGACATTACTCCTTTGGAATGATTAATCTGGTTCAATGCATATTTTTTATGTTCTTTATTTTTCCCGTAGATTTCAAAACCTTACAAATTTTTAAATAGGAGGAATGTGTTGCACGATATGGAAGTAATATGATTTGTTAGAATGATTTATATTTCGGCGGCTGTGCTTAATATTATAATTTTGGCTCTCACTCTCATCGCTGAAATTTATGTTTCTATATTGCTCAATTGTGATTAATATTTATCAAGCTTACGTCCGTTCTAGAACTTTGGCCTATCCAAGAGTTTGGAATTAATGACTGATCCATTTTTTGTCATGCACTTCAATTCAAGATGGTAGTCAGTGATCATGGCATGACCGAAAATGGTAACCACGGGGGTTCTTCGTTTGAGGAAACCGACTCATTGATGCTACTTATTGGTCTGGGCAATTATGATTATGCATCAACCACCCATAACACAGTTAACCAGGTATTAGAACCTTAGCTTTATGCTTATTCAAGCCAAGTATATTTCTGTATGCCTTCTCAAGGATGTTGATTAGGTTTTAAATGCATGTGGATCCCATCTGTAGTGCGTGACTTACATTGTAGCATTATCTGAGTTTTATTGCTTGTAGTTTAATTTTATATATTTAAAAGGGGAAATTAACTGCTATTTGGAGACCGGAGAGTAGAGAGAGGCTTCACTTTAAGTTTATGTATATTAAAGGAGGAAATTAAAAGAATAAATACCAATGATTAAGCTCATATCTCATATAATTTGGAGAACATATGCAAAAGAGCTAAAGTTGTCTTCATTGGGTGTAAAAGATGAAAATGTACTAGGAACGAATATTTGTTACGTTTCATGGGCATTATCTTTTCAGATTATGTAAGAGACTAAGCGCCCTTCCTGTGTTTAGCAGCCACATGTTAAAAAAGTGTTCAGCATTGTGTATTTGCTCTAGACAATACCCTAAAACATTTTTGTCTATGATGATTTTTGATGGCTTCTTATTTTGGTGATCCAGGTTGACATTGCTCCAACATTAGCTCTTCTATTTGGTGTCCCAATACCTAAAAATAATGTTGGCGTCCTTATTGCTGAAACATTGAATTCTTTGACAGGTTTGATTTTAACTATTACTTCTTAACTTTAACCATGATGCGGGGAATGGAAATGAAACTTTAAAAGAGAAGAGAAAAAGGAGAACTTGATGTCCTTCTTTCAAGTGACACTTTTTCCTGTTGTTCAATGATTTTTGGGATTATGGTAAATAGTTGGTTATTGAGCTCTTTTAGGGGCTAAACGGATTCAGCATGATATATAATAATCCATCCCACTTTAAATGACAACTTTTTGAGATGTTTTTCGTCACTGATGTTAAGACGTGCAAAAAACTTATATATACATTTTCTTTGTAATATATTTTAGTATTCTCAATTTATTTGCATTTTATATTTTCAACTATATTAAGAACAAAAAAGATATAGGGGATTACTATTTCCACAAGCATCTTTTTTATTGCACATGCTCCTCTCTTACACGAGAGTGAGTCCCACCTTCACATGAGAGGGGCTTGTGGAAAGTGAAAGTCCTTGTGAAAATGCACCCCCTCCAAAAAAATTGTATGAATATATAAGTTTTTGGTATGCCTTAAAATTCTTTCCCAAAAACACTCGCCTTTTTGTCATTTAAAGTGGGTAGGGTAAGCGTTCTTAGAAAACAAATGTTTTCTAGGCATTCTTATTATCTTTAAAAAATTAATTGATCTTGATTCTCTCAAATCGAAGGGAGATATTTCTGACAGACCTTGCAATTGCATCTAAAAGTTCTTTTGACTTGTTTATGGAGATTTTACATTAAGATGCAAAATTGGTTGTTAAAGATTTATTTGTTCTTTGAATATATTATACAAGATAACCAAGTATGACAAGAGAATCAGAGTGGTAGTGGTTCCTTAATTTAAGAACTACAGTTGATTTGTCGTATCAAAACCAGCATTCAGAATATCTTAAGCTCATTTTAGGCATAAACCTTATGTCAACTTGCTTGTGTTATCTTGCTTCAATATACAGATGACCAACAGTTAAGGGCACTGGAATTAAATTCTTGGCAATTATTCAGGCTACTTCAAGTGCAATTACCTGATTTATCATGTGGTTTCTTGTGCGGTGTCATTAAGGATTATCACGGGTATGAGACCAGTAAATGTGATGGCAATTTGGAGGAGATCTTTTGTTGCTTATATCTAAATGCTGCAGCTCTTTACAATTCCTGGAAGTCTATTAAAGTGGCCAGGTGGTTTATTCCTTTTGATTGAAAATTTGAGACGAGTTTACTGGGATAAAATGCTGAATTTTCCGTTGTGCTTTTCATAAAATATGTAATAGGTCTAATAGTGGAGACGACTATAGCAGGGCACTTTTGGCATATCATGACTTTTTAAGAACAGCAAGTGAGTGGTTATCTCGCAGAGCAACTGATGTAAGTGTGTCTTCTTTCACAGTTATTATGTTGGATCCTTCACATTGAAGTATAGATAAAGACTCATGTTTTACCTCTTACAAGTTGTTGATTACAAGATCTAACTTGTTATCCTTGTAAAATTTTCTGATGTTGTACTCATACTGACATGTTGCAGAAACCTGTTGGTCTACTAGCTTTTGGGGTGACAGCAATGCTCCTGTCATGCTTAGTCCTGCTAAGCATTATTTACCATTTAGGTCAAGAAGTTTGTATGAGTGAAAAATGTCACCCCTCTTGCATCAATAACAGGATTCAAAAGTGGCATTTGGATGAGAAATTTATTCTGGCCGTTATCTTGTTCCTTGTGTTAAGTATGGGATCTAGTTCTCTCATTGAAGAAGAGCAATATATATGGCATTTCCTGACATCCACATTCTATTTGATATTACTCCGAAAATCAATACAGTCCGTCTCAGCAGGGATCACACACAGTTCAGTTAGTTTGATCGAGAGACAAAACAAAAGAAGATTTGTTCAAATTTTTTCCATTATTGTTATTCTTATTTCTGGAAGGATTCTCAGAGGCTGGCATCAAGGTGGTGTTAACTGGACTCATCTTCCTGACATTTCTAAGTGGCTTGGGAAGGGAGGAATTGCCTATATAAAATCAAGTCAGCTGATTTCTGTGCTCCTAACAATCACCTTGAGCTTTTATGGTCTTTCTTTTGTATGGTCGAAGAGACGGTTTGTCATGGTGGTTGGATTAATCATTTTGTTTCCAGGGTTGTTGGTTCTGCAACACATCATTAAATACCAGAGCAGTGAATTTCCAGCTTCTAGTTATGGTGCCACCCTGTTGGTACAACTAATTTATGCAACTCTTGGTACTTCTGCAGTGGGGATTTTAATTGCATTACCATGGATTATGCCTATTCAGAATCCTGAGACCTGCTCAAGCCCTCAATCTTGCTCGTCAAAAGATGTTCCATCTTACTCCCAAAGCAAGGTTATCCTTGTGGGGATTACGGATTCGATCTATGTGATTGGTTTGGGATACATTATCTGCTGGTGCCTTCTACAACTGCTGCTACAGCAACCCACAAATTCAATACCTATATGGCTGCTTCTTGTGCAAATCCTGGGAAGCATGAATATTTCTTTGAATAGCGATCCAATTCTTAAGCAGTGGGTTGAGGTCAGTTATAGAAATTAAATGTTCTGTAGTCTGGTTTCCCGTATGTATGTTGGAAAGGAAGTTAACAAATGATGTCAGATAGTTCCAAGTGTTAAAAAATGGACTAGTACAGGGATTAGTTCTATTTGAATTAAGGATGCAGATAAGAGATACATATTAGGCATACAAGTTTTTACTTCATCCTGAACATGAAGGACTATATTCTACGGAAAAACTTGAAATCTTAAAATCACATAAAATCTTGACATGAAGGACTGAGCCATAGAAAGTTAAATTGTCCTTTTGGAAAATTGAAAAAAAAATAAAAAAATTAGATGTGAACTAGCACCACTATTTCAGTTGCTAATTTTATTTATATTTTTGCCCAGGTTGCTGCTCTATATTATTTGGGAATGGCAGGCCATTTTGCTCTTGGAAACACTAATACTCTAGCTACAATAGATGTCGCTGGAGCCTTCATGGTACCTCTTCCTCCCCTAGCATAATTTGTCATGCCTAGATGTTGCTAACAACATTATTATGTGTTGATTATATTGCTTTGTTCATTTCCAGGGTCTCTCAAGCCACTCAACAATACTTTCGGGCATCTTAATGTTCATCATCACCTATGCGTCTCCCATGTTAGCTATTCTTAGCATGTTAGTGAATATCTCCTTGAAGGGCACACACTTTATTGTGAATTCTCAGGATGTAGATCTCCAGCATCTACTCAAGATGACTCTTGGCTATCCTTGTCTGGTCCCACTGGGCTTAAATTCAATTCTTTTGGTTGCATACACCACCATATTGCTATTAATGAGGAATCATTTATTTGTTTGGAGTGTCTTTTCCCCAAAGTAAGTCTTACTGAACCAAGAATTGTCTTTGACTATTCATATCAGCCTCTGTACTATGTGGCATGGGAGTTGCAGTTAGTAGTATGAATGTTTCTGAAATTGCAATTTTCTATGTTTCTTTCAGTTTTTAACTAAATCGCTCAGCATGATGCCCATATATTTGACTAGATGCATGATCTGGAAACTCCAAAAAGGACCATCAGATTGTTTGATATGTGTGTGTTAAGTGTTACCATATCTAAAGATTGGATTCCAAAGTTTATTTTCACCAATCATACGACCTGAATTTGTTTGGATATTGGTCAATGCATGATTGCCTTGTAAAATCTTTGACTTGCTCCTGCCTGTAATGATAGTCTTAGAGATTATACAATAAGAATCTTAGATCAAATTCTGAGTCGCTTAGTAGTATTTGTTCTATGTTCAAAACGTAGAATGATCGATAATGCATTTCCGGTTTGCATATTAGCTTCAATTTGCCAGAAGGTTATTGATGAGATCAAAAGATTCCTGGTCATAACTGAAGTTTCGTTATTTCATTTTAGCAGCAGAGTGGCCAAGGATCAGGATAGTCAAATTGTCTGTTTAGATATCTTGTACTCTTGTAACGTCGTCCCTATAGAGCTATAGATTGTCTAATCATCTAGGCTATGTTTGTTTACAAAAAATATATTTGAGATTAGACTATTTGTATTAATTTAATATTATTTTATCCTATGATGAGGGTTTAATAGTCCTATGGATTTTTTTTATTTTTTTTTTCATTCTTAAGACTATTTACGTGGGGATTATATAATCCCATGATGAATGTGGGATTAATAGTCCCTTTTATTTTAAGTTATTAAATAGTTTTATGGGACTAATAGTCTCTCATCAAAGAATTAAATAGTGCAAAGTAGTACTAAATTAAGATATAGTCCAATCCCAAATATGTTTTTTGTAAACTAACGTAGTCTAATGTCATGTTTGTTTACAAGGATTATAATCTCAATGCATGAATTATAATTTCAAGGTTATGTTTATTTGCAAGAATTACACTTGAGAAAAGACTATTAATCATATATTTGTCTTGTTTGTTTTTAAATTTGGACTTGGGACTATTAATCCAAAGATTATAAAATGACTTAATAGAAAAACTATTTAATACCATATTCAATAAAGATTATAATTCCAAGACCATTAAGTCATTTTATAATCTATGAACTAATAGTCTCAAGTCCAAATTCAAAAACAAGCATGTCATTTTTGGGATTAATAATTTTATTGAAGTGTAATCATTGTAAACAAATATAACCTTAGAAATTATAAATGTCTCGGGATTATAATTCTGAGATTATAATCCTTACAAAAAAACGTAGTCCTAGTGATTAAAATAAGCATTGATTGATTAATTATAATATTAAAAAATTTGAAAAAGAGTGAATGTATCAAACTTCTTTGGTTGATAACTATATGCACCTTTGGTGGATTAAAGAAATTAAGGATAAGTCCTAATAAGATGGTGCATGTTCCTGGGGAAAAATACATTTATTTTTCTGGTGTCCCTTTGTATTTTGTATGTATAGCAAATTTAATAACAATATAATGATATCCTTTTTGCAGGTTTATTTATGTTTGTGCTACAAGTGCTTGCATCTATATAGGGGTACTTATTGTGGCTTCAACTGTGTTTTATACATTTTGGGCATTTGCTTTGCGGAGAACGTTGCAGGCTTCGAGCCGTGGTAATGACTCGAGGTAGTCACTGTTGTCAGTGGCGTAGTTAGGAACGGACGAATAAGTCTAAGTGCACAAATTTTGGGACATAAATTTAAACACAAATTTCATCTCTACTATTAAAAAGTAGGATAGTTTTTCTCACAGCTTCTTTACTGGAAAATGATCTCGTAAACTTATTCAGAATTTTTTTTATTCCTTGAGAAAATGTTGTAATATTGATTTGTATATTTCATTGAGAAGAAAAAGCTGTTGTACTATGTTTGGATTGAAAGATTGAAATAGAAAAAAGTAATGAAATGAAGAGTGAAATAATTTATTTTATAATCGAGAAATTAAACATAATTTTTTTTTCAACATAGGAATGAGTTATTTTATTCTTAACTTAATTCTTTCAAACCAAACGTAGTATTGTTGTCAATATCTTTTCACACTTTCTAACAACTTGGTTGTTTTCTCTAGATAAATACCTATATCTCCTCCATAAATCATTTTAAAGTACAAAAAGTCTACTAAATTTAATTCTCTCTATTTCACAAAAATAGTATTTTTTTTAATAACTTATACTACTATTACAATTCAGTTTTAGAGTTGCATTTAATCATGGTACTATGAATTCATCCATTTCTCCAACTAATTAGTCTCCCATATGGGATTATTTTTTAGATTAGAATAATAATTCAGTCTAGTTGTGACAAAATAATTAAATGGAACTAGCTCTTCAGTCATCACACTAACCCTCAAATAAATCCTAACCTATGTGTTCTGAGTATCAAGACATTCAGCCTCGAGTCTAGCGTAATATATATTTTAAAACTCTAAATAATAAAGGGTTAATTTATTTTAAACTTTAGTTTTATTTTACTTATATATTTTTCTATTATAAAATAGGAGAATAAATTTCTGTAAAGAGTGAAAGTTTTAGAAAAAAATATAACAAAAACATGCCTTAAAAATACCCGACTTGAAATCTAAAAAGCTCAATTTCTAAACTTGAACATGTCATATTTTTTGCCTAAAATCCGTCTTGATTTGACCAAACTAAAAGTCCGACTTGATTTAAAGTTGACCAGATAATGAAAAAGAATTAATATGAAAATAATTTGGGCGTGTGACTGCAAGAGATTTATAGGTTTATTCGAAGATTAATTTTTGGAATCAGTGGTGGTCCCAAAGTTTTTAAAACGATTTAGCAAGGGTAACTGAATGGCGCCAAAACGAAGACGTCAGCCGTCAGCGAAAGGACCATATTACCCTTCGTTCCACTTTCTTTATTTCGTCTGTATCTTCCCCTCCCTAAAAACAAAACGCCAATATATTCAAAACCAAGAAAACCTCTCTCTCTATCCCCCCCTTTCATTCAACATCTTACTCTCCCTTTCTCACACACACTGAAACACACAGTTCACCGGAGAAATACTACCGGAAAATGGACCAACCACCGCCCAAGGACTTATTCGAAGCCGCCAAACAATCTCTCTCCCAACGCGACTTCTATAAATGCCGGGAATATGCTGTCGCAGTCCCAGAATCAGACCCCCGATTCCCCGGCGTCACTAAAATAGTCGCCGTCGCTGACACCCTCATTGCCGGCGAAGTCCAAGTAACCAAAGCCAAAGATCCCGACTGGTACGCAGTCTTGCAACTCAGTCGCTACTGCCAAAGTTATTCTCTCATAGCAGACCAATTCAAGAAATTATACAGCCTCTTAAACCCTGACGAGAATCAATTCCCCTTCGCCAACGAAGCTGCCGAACTCGTTGGTCGGGCTTATTCTGTTCTAAAACATTCTTCAACGAAACGCAAATTCGACGTTGAACTATCAAAAAAAACCAGCATATTTTGGCTTGTGTGTGCTATCTGTTCTGACAGATTTGTGTATAATAACAAGGCTGTTGAAGGTGGTGTTTTCAAATGCCATAAATGTAGAATAAATCCGTTTAAGGCCCAATCCAAGAATGACCTTAAAATTGTTGAAAAATCAGAAGCCAAAGGTACGATTCGGAGTTCTTGTATGCAGTGTTCGGATGATCAAGAATGTTGGGATTGTATAATAAGGTCTCTTGATGCGGGCATTGACTCATTCTCTGCTTATTTTCCCGGTGGATTTGATGAAGGATGTGAATGGATTGAGGATGTTTTGAACTCAACGCCAATGGGGGCCGTAAATTTAACGGGGCAAGAAATTTTAACTGGGGGAAATAAGTCTGCTGCTGATCATCAGATTAATGAGGTGGAAGGAGATGAAGATGATGACACAATTTGGATTTCGTGTCCGGCCTGTAGGAAAACGTATCAGTATTCTGGGGTTCGTCAAAAACATTCTTTTACATGTAAGAATCTGGAGTGTAGAGGAAAGGGTCGTCCTCCTGTGGTAATCATTTTGTGTCAGAAAGAAGAGGATGAAAAAACTAGCGGCGAAAATGTCAAGAGTTTGATGGGGGAAGGAGTGGATGCTGCTGGTAAAGATAATGCTGGCAATGACAAGGGGAATGGCAATCAAGGGACTAATGTAACTCGCAATGTTTTGAGCCCATTTTCGACGAGGGCCAAGAATTTAACTGGGCAAGAAAATTTATCTGGGAAAAATAAGTCTGATGCTGATCATGGGATTAATGTGGAAGGAGTTGGTTTGTATGCGAAAGGAGGTGAAAATGCTGCTGCTGCTACTGACGATGATAATACAATTTGGGCTTCGTCTCCGCACTGTTTTTGCGAGTTTAAGTGTGTTGGGGTTCATCAAGAAGGCTTGCAAAAATGTCAGAATGCAGTCTGTGGAAAAGAGTCTAGTATTCTTGACGCGATGACTTAATATCGGATAGAAGAGGATACGTAAGGCAAGAACCGAAAATGGAAATGATTTTGTTATGGCTGGAGTGATGATTTTCCTTGTGATGATAAGGGAAGCTGGAAAATTTGAAGGTCTTTAGATAGGTTTGTACATGGAATCAATCTATGCTTTTTTGTTGATATCTTATAAGAATTGATGGTACAGAAAATAGAAACATCATCTTTGATTCAGTTGTTGCATTAATATTGTCAAATGGTAATTAATGCATGCAAATACTACTACTGTATAGTGAGTTAGGCTTTGACCTTTTACTAGTATTTGTAATGATTTTAATATTTTCATGGATTTCTATAATGCGGCATTTAGACATTGCAGGATATGAAAGTTTGCATTCAGTTGTTCTATTCAGCAGTTAGTAGTAGTTATTCTACCACTTCAATATATATATATATATAGTTGAATGCAGAAGTAATAGTTAAGCAGGTTAAGTGTTATAAAAACAGTTTTGGGTTGTATTTTACATGCCAGTTCGTGTAGAGGTTTTTCAAAGATCTACGATGTCAAAAAATATTTAATACTCCCTCCTTTGAACAGTTAAAAAAAAGTCCCATTTAAAATTTTAAAATATAAAATTAATGCGAAATGATTTGATGTTTGTAAACAATCATGAATATCGTAAATTATAGGCGTTTGTGAATTGATTTAAAAATGAGTTGGAGATTATTCACCTACAAACAAAAATCTTGATTGTTGTTCATAGATTGATCTTATATATCTAGCCATTAGTTCTTAATTACTTGCAACGGTAAAATAGTTTTGCAATACTTCCCAGTAGCTTTCATTTCATGCATTGCACATATATATAGTTCAATTTTATTTTATTTTATATTTTATTTACTTATTTAATTTTAATTTTTTTGCTAATTTTTCCCATTTTATTTCTTTACGCATTTGTAATTGTTGTTGTCAATATCTTTTCTCACCCAATAACAAGGTGATTGTTTTTCTCTAGATAAATACATATTATCATCACCGGCCTTAAATCATTTTAATGTACAAAAAGTCCACTACTAAATCTCTTATTCTCTCAGAGCGATCCAACAAATATAGTACTATTTTTTTGAATTTGTATTATTATAATTCAATTTTAAAATTGCATTTATTATTAAAGGAGTATAAAATTCATCCTTTTCTCCAACTAAATAATCACCCATATGGGAGTTTTTTTTTTAAACAGAATAATAATTCAGCTGGTGCATTAATATTTAATATTGTCAAATGGTAATGCTGTGCATGCATATACTACTACTGCATAATGATAGATTTTGTCCTACAGCAGTCTTACTTGTACTAGTATTTTGTCGCTGCTGTATCTATCTAGTGATTCATTCTTACTCGCATCAACAATCAAATAGCTGCATCAGGACATTATTTAGGTCATAGTTAATCATCTATCATAAATTATATTGAATACCTGTTCCTCTATAGCTTAGTGAGCCAAGTTGCAATCTTACCTGTAGCAGCATTCCTTTCATGTTGCTGCATTTGCATAATTTGCACTACTAAGAAAAAGAAGAGGTTTTAGGTGACACTAGTTTTCAAGAAAACACATATTTGAGACGGTAAAAAATAGTCTTATAAATAAGTAAGGGTATTGGAGACGATTATATGTGAATTGTCTTAAATAATTAATAATGGAGGCATTTGACTACGTACTGTCTTAAATATAAAATTATTTGAGACGGTTTACCCTATTCCGTCTTAAAATAAGAAAGTAACGGAAACGAACAATCGAACACGATATATACTCATCTAGATATGAAATTTCATTATATTACTTGAAATTGGAGAGATTTATTACTTTTTTCGTACCCCTTCAAAATATTGTACTATTAAATTTGATTTTTAAAAATTAATTTAAGATATTTTAATTTATTCTTGATATAATTTATTTCTCTCAATTTTTGACATTTTCTATTTTATTTCTTTACGCATTTGTAATTGTTGCTTCGTCACTGTAACAGTTTTTCACCAAGGAATATTCATTCTGCTGAAAAAAGTAGAGCAACTCACATAAATTAAAGAAGATAAGTAAGAATTATTAATATGATCTTGATTCTAAGGTATTTAAAATGAAAAATCCATTCATAATATTTATAAAATTAAGTTGTATTTGTGCAACAGAAAGTCTTGCGTACTAATTAATCATACGGGAATTTATTTTTTAAATTGCAATAATAATTCAGTAGTCTAGTCATGACAATGTAAATACTGGATATATTTTTAACGGAATTAGCTATTCAGTCATCACATTAACCCTTGAATAAATCGTAACTTGTTAGTGTTCCGAGTATCATCAAGACATTCAGCCTCCTCCTCATTGTAGACTATGACGCATAAAAAGTCCGAGCCTGAGGGTTATACGAGGAACTTAAACTGGTCTCTTCCCCTGGCCGGCCCCTCCACCCTCTTTCTCCCTTCTCCACCAGAAGTCTTTCTTGGCTATGCCTAATAAGGTCTGAATCGGCCTCGAGTTTGAAAAGTTCCGACTCAAATCTTGCCATGGCATGAACAACTAAAGCTTGATAACTTAAAAATTAGGCTTTTTTCGGCTTTATGACTTTTATTTTATTTTATTTTTATACCATCTTACTCATTCATAGTTATTATGGAACCCAATTATTATGAAGTGAATTTCATAGTAAATTTATTTCTAAATCAATAAGGTGTTGATACGTAAATAAAGTCAGTCTGCGTGTCAGGCTGTCAGCATCTTATTGGTCTAAAAATAAACTTACCATAAAATTCACGTCATCGTAACCGAATCCGTTATTATGTAAAGACTAGTTTTGAGAGTATTTTGGCATACTAAGGGGCTGTTTGTTTAAATCTGAATGGGGGTCTGAATCTGAATCGGTAAGTGGCTGAATGGTTAAGTGCGTTTGTTTGGAAAAAAATTCGTCTGAATGGTTGAATCGGTCAGATGGCGCGGCTGAATGGTTAAGGTCAGAATTTGTGGCTGAATGGTAGCTGAATGGAGAAAAAAAAATAAAAAAAAATAAAAAAAAAAATAAAAAAAAATAAAAAAAATTATATTATGTAATATTAAATAAATTTACAACAACTTTGAATTTTTTCAGAGGGGTAAAATATTAAAAATATGTCATTCAGATCTTTCAGATATGTTAATTATCAAACAATTTTTTTCATTCAGATTCAGATTCAGCTCATTCAGATTCAGATTCAGATTCAGATTCAGCTCATTCAATTTTTATCAAACACCTCCTAAATTTCAACCACCATGCTTATATATTTTTTTAGTTGCGTCACTTTTTTGTATTAGATATTTGTTTTTATGTAATATATATTTTTAAAAGAGTTAACTTATTTTGAACTTTAGCTTTATGTTTATTTTTATATTTTTTTTGAAGTAAATATAGGAGGATAAATTTATATGAAGTATAAAAGTTTAGGGTTAAAAAAACAAATCAAGCCTAAAAATATCGGACTTGAAACTTAAATGGCTCGATTTCCAGGCTTGAACATGTCATATTTTTTGTCCAAAGCTCGTCCAAGGGGTGGTCCCCACGCAACGCCCCCAAGGCTTTTTCGTAAAAATCTTTTTATATAAAGGTAGGATTGAGCAAAAAATTAAATTTAGCCTCAAAATTACACCAAAAAGCAATCAAACTACACCAATAGAACTGCACCAATTGTTTCGATGTATATGACAGTTCTAAGAGCATTGAAAAACTATATATGCGATTTAATTTCGGATTCTGCGGTCTACTGCACCTCACCAATAATGTTTATTATTTATATATATAATTTTTTTTTATTTTTTGAAGTTACATAGGTCAAAACGATGTTGTTTGACTATTTATAAAAATTAGAACTAATTCACTTATGAAAATGGTCTTATTTGATTATTTTTTGTTTGCTATTTTTTTTTATGTGTAATCAATAATGTGATATTTAACTGGTTAGAATTTTTTTGTTGAGTTTTTGGTAAATATTTGTTTTAGCAAATGGATTCTTATTAAAAATTTGTTTATTACAAATGAGTGTTTATTGCAGACTTTATTCACGGGATTTTGTATTTTGGTACCTACATTTTAACTTGATTTGTTTTTAAAATTGTAACATAACGCACCTCTCTCTTTTTTATGTAAAAATATTTTTCAATACGTATATGTTCAATTAATTTTAAACTCGATATGACACCAAATAAAATTACACCATAATTTTATGTGCGATTTTAAATTTATTAAAATATATTTAAATAATTTTATGTATAATTTAAACTTCTAATCGCACAATATTCTACGCTATATAGGAGCGTCGGATGTAAGTTCAAAAATAATAAAGCGTGTGATATAATATTTGTGAAATCTAAGAATCTTAACGTATTTTTTAGGCTCTTTTTTGTTACATTCACAGCCGCTCTGTGTTTCACAAATGCTTTTAGGCTTGTATATTACTCTTCTACGTTCTCAAAATCATACATCTAACTTTTAAAGTACCTTATGAAATTTGAAATTCAAAATTATTATAAATTTGTTTAAATTTTAGAAACAATAAGTATGGTAATTATTATTATTATTATTGTTTCAAATTACTTTATAATAGTTATTATTGTTTGTACTAAACTTAATTAAATTTGTATTGATTTTAAATTTAGAATTTTATATTAATTTTAAAAAGCAAATTGTATTTTTAATTTTAAAATGAATAAATTATTTTATTTTGAATATTATTGTGTTATTTTTATAGTTATTATTATTATTTATTCAAAGAACTTATTTTTTTAAAAAAAAATTACAACTCTCTCCCAGAGTCGAAAATTCCGAAGTTTGCCTTTGACGAAAGTTTTCTTTTATATTGTTTTTGAGTTTTTAATAGAAAATAATAAAAATTTAAAAAAAAAAATTACTTGTGTTTTCTGCTTTTAAATGAAAAGAAAAAAAGAAAAAATAGATTACTTTTATAATTTTTTCTTTTATTACATGTGATATAACAATTATGTTCCTGTGACATGAAATTTATAACTGAATGAAGAACATAATGCGAGAGATACAACCATACAAACTAGATCAACTTCATAATTAATTGGGAATATGAGTTGTAATCAAAAAACTTATTATATTACAAGTTGAGCATATGAGAATTATGAAAGTAATATTTATTTCATTTTTTTTTGGTCCAAATCAGATTAATTTTGAATGAAACATTATAGCAAAAAAGTGGTCAAATTTTCTATCATTTTTTTCCCGTTTATTAGAAAACTCAGAAACACAAAAAATGAACATAAAACTTAAAATTTTCGTTTTTTTTTTTTCTGTCTATTTTAAAACTCAAAAAAAAAGTTTAAGTTCGACTTCATTTAAAGTTGGCTAGAAAACAGAAAAACGATTAAAATGATAATAATTTGTGTGTGTTGTTTGCACATGGTCTATAGATTTATTCTTAGATTAATTTTCGTAATCGGCTGTCCCCAAAATAATAATAATACTTCATCCCCTGTAAATTATAAACTTATTATTAATTTAAAATATTTTTAAATTTTAATTTAATATGACTTATTTAAATTATATAATTAATAATATTTTTAAATGATTTATGATATTTATACTTATATTAATATAAATTAAATAAATTCATGTTAATTTTAAATCTAAAACTATTTAAAAATTAAATTTTAAAAAATTAATAATAATTTTATTAATTAAAACGAAATAATACTTTTTTAAACTAGTAAGAATGGCGCCAAAACAAGAAACTGACGTCATCCATCAGTGAAAGGACCATTCCACCCTTTATTTCCTCTGTATCTTCCCTCCCATAAACAGAACGCCAACGTATTCAAAACCCATTTCTTGCTCCACCTCTCTTTCTCTCTCTCCTTCATTCAACATCTTTCTCCCTCTCTCTCACGCACACTGAAACACACAGTTCACGAGAGAAATACCACCGGAAAATGAGCCAACCACCTCCCAACGACTTAGTTGATGCCGCCAGACAATCTCTCTCCCAACGCGACTTCCATAAATGCCGGGAATATGCTCTCGCAGTCCCAAAATCAGACCCCCGATTCCCATGGGTCGCTAAAATACTCGCCGTCGCCGATACCCTCATCGCCGGCGAAACCCAAGTTACCGAAGCCAAAGAACCCGACTGGTACGCAATCTTGCAACTCAATCGCTACTGCCACCGTTATTCTCTCATCGCAGAACAATTCAAGAAATTATACAGCCTCCTAACTGAGGAGAACCGATTCCCCCACGCCAACGAAGCTGCTGAACTTACTTTACGGGCTTATTCTGTTCTAAAAGATTCTTCAAAGAAACTCGAATTTGATGATGATCTTCAAGACTCTGAACTACCAAAAGTAAACCGCACATTTTGGTTTGTGTGCACGATTTGTTCTAACAAATATGTGTTTGATAACAAGGCTTATGAAGGTGGTGTTAGCAAATGCAAGAAATGTAGAATAAAGCCGATTAAGGCCCAATCCAAGAATAACCTTAAAATGGACCAACCACCGCCCAACGACTTATTCGAAGCCGCCAAACAATCTCTCTCTCAACGCGACTTTCAAAACTGCCGGGAATATGCTCTCGCAGTCCCAAAATCAGACCCCCGATTCCCCGGCGTCGCTAAAATAATCGCCGTCGCCGACACCCTCACCGCCGGCGAAGTCCAAGTAACCAAAGCCAAAGATCCCAACTGGTACGCAGTCTTGCAACTTAATCGCTACTGCCAAAGTTATTCTCTCATAGCAGACCAATTCAAGAAATTATACAGCCTCTTAAACCCTGACGAGAATCAATTCCCCCTCGCCAACGAAGCTGCCGAACTCGTTTGTCGGGCTTATTCAGTTCTAAAACAATCTTCAACGAAACGCGATTTCGACGTTGAACTATCAAAAGAAAACCGCATATTTTGGGTTGTGTGTTCGATCTGTTCTAACGGATTTGTGTATAATAACAAGGCTATTGAAGGTGGTGTTTTCAAATGCCCGAAATGTAGAATAAATCCGTTAAAGGCCCAATCCAAGAATGACCTTAGAATCGTTGAAAAATCACAAGCCGGGGGTATAAAGTGGAGTTTTTGTAAGCAGTGTTCTGAACCATTTGTTGAAGTAACTAACGAGTCGATGACAGATAGTACTAGTTCGGATGATCAAGAACCTGGTTTCATATGTCGGAATTGTATAACGAATCCTGATGACGCCACTGACTCATTCTGGGATAATTTTCCCAGTGGGTCTGATGAAGGACTTGAATGGATCAAGGATGTTTTGAAATCAACGCCAACAGAGGCCGTGAATTTAACGGGGCACGAAAATTTAACTGGGGGAAATAAGTCTGTTGCTGACCAACAGATCAATGTGGAGGAAGGAGGTGAAGATGATGACACAACTTGGGTTACGTGTCCGACCTGTTCGAAAACGTATCAGTATTCTGGGGTTCGTCAAAAACGTTTTTTGATATGTAAGAATCTGGAGTGTAGAGGAAAGGGTCGTGCTCCTGGGATAATCATTCCGCGACGGAAAGAAGAGGATAAAAAACTTAGCAGCGAAAATGTCAAGACTTTGATGGGGAAAAGAGCGGATACCGGTGATAAAGATAATGCTGGCAAGGGCAAGGGGAATGGCAATCAGGGGACTAATGCAATTCGCAAACTTTGGAATCCATTTCCTACAAGGGCCAAGAATTCAATGAGGCAAGAAAATTTATCCGCGGAAAATAAGTTTGATGCTGGTCATGCGATTAATGTGGAAGGAGTTGGAGGTGAAAATGCTGCTGCTGCCGCAGATACAGTTTGGGTTTCATGTCCGCACTGTTCCTTCAATTTTAAGCAAGTTGGGGTTCCTCAAGAAGGTTTGCCGAAATGTCAGAATGCAATCTGTGGAAAAGAGTTTAATGTTCTTGACGCGATGCTTTTGTATCAGAAATTAAGAAGAGGATGAAAAAGACAAGAAGATAAAATTTCAAGATTGATGGAAAATGGGTATGATTTTGTTATGGCAGTAGTGATGATTTGGGAAGCTGGAAAATTTGAAGGTCCTCAGTTACGCATGGACTCTTTTTGCTTTTTTGTGCATGGACTCTTTGCTTTTTTTGTGCATATATCTTATAGGAAGTAATGGCACAATAAATAGAAATCTCATTTTTGATTCAGTTGGTGCATTAATATTGTCAAATGCTACTGCAAATACTATAGATTTTCTCCTTCCGTCTGACTTGCTCAGTGAAGCAATTTGCATTCTTACCCGTAGCATTCCTTTCATGCGTTGCATGCATTTGCATAATTTGTTTCTCTCAAATTTTGACATTTTCTATTTTATTTCTTTACGCATTTGTAGTTATTGTTTCATCACGATAATTGTTTTTTGGGATCAAATCTTTTATAACAAATTTTCATGTATCTCTATTACGAAGTCTTTAGTAATATTTTTTAGGGTCTGTGACGACGGTTTGTCCCGTCGCCGTAGTTCTATTCAATGACGACGGGACAAATTATCGCCATAAACTCTAAAAATCGTCGTTATAGATCTCATAATAGAGATACAGAGAAAATTTATTACAGATAATTTGAAACCCTGTTTTTCATCGAAGAAATAAGGGATATTCATGCTACCAAAAAAAAAAAAGAGCATCACACGTCAATTAAAGAAGATAAGGGAGAATTATTAATTATGATCTTGATTCTAAGCGGTTTAAAATGAATAATTCATACTTAGTATTTATAAAAATAAATTGTATTTGTCCCGAACAAAATTGAATGCATTTAAGATAACTTTTATTAAACAAATGTTAGTTTTTATTATTCAATTACAACTTATTTTATAAAATCATTCAAATAAAGTGTTCAATTTTAGGGTCCCATTAATATATATAAAGACAGATAGGGGGTAGGGGCGGGTAGGGGGTGGTTACAAGTAAAAATATTTTCAAAGTTGTTTTGTGAGGCTGACATATTTTGTATATTTCTAATACTAATAAATTCACACTAAATCAGTGTTTAACTCGTAATCAACAAGTTAATTCACATTAAAAGTGCAATATTTATCAAAAAGTTATTGTAATGAAAAATAATACTAGGCCTTTCTCCACATCTTTCTTCTTCCAAATGAATTTTGGCATGAAGAAATAACAATTTCCATTTTCATACTTATCCGCTCACCTTCTCAAATTTCACACGTGCCGATAGTATAATAATAATAATATACGAGTGTTTCGGTTTTTACAATTATTACCATAAGTGACTTTTAGAATAACCCATTCCAAAATTCTCTTCCTGTTCACCTTCTCTCTCAGATAACCGGAACAGAGTGACGTCAGGAAGATGAACGGACCACCGCTGGAGCCCTTACTCGAAGCGGCGGAGTACCACCTCTCTCAACGCAACTTCGAAAGCTGCCGGAGCTACGCGTTCCGAGCCCTACAATCCGCACCCAACCACACCGACGCCGCCCAAATCCTCGCCGTGTCCGACACTCTAGCCGCCGCCTCGGCAACCCGCATTTCCGAAACCCTACCGGACTGGTACGAAATTTTGCAAATCGATCGCTACTCACAGGACTCAAATCTCATCAGGGACCAGGCTAAGAAACTGAGTCTGCTATTGCACGAAAACAAATTCCCCTTTGCGGACGAAGCTTTTAAGCTCGTCCATGGTGCATGGTCTGTGCTGTCAAACCCTTTACAGAAATCTCAATTTGACAATGAGCTTCAAATGTTTGAGTTTAAATTGAATGACACTTTTTGGACTGTGTGTCCGTACTGTTATTATATGTATGAGTATCTTAGGGTTTATGAGGATGGTTGCTTGAGGTGTCAGAATAAGAGATGTGGAAGAGGGTTTCATGCTGTGGCTGTTAAGTCGCCGCCGTTGGAGGTTGTGGAGAAAGGCCAGTATACGTGTATGGGGTTTTTCCCACTAGGGTTTGATGGAGGCGACAGAAGGGGGGTTTCTACTTGGAGTCCATTTTCACCGATGGTTAGTGTCAATGAGAATGTTAAAAAGAAGAATGATGGGGCTGGGGCTGGTTATGAATGTAATAGGGAGAATTTTGTTGAAATATCTGATGAAACTAATGATTCAAATTATGGGTTTGTGAGGAAAAATGCGGGGACTTCTGTGAATGATAATGATGACGTAGTTGGAACAGAGGAATTGCGGCAGAAAGATAACTGTGCTGGGAGGCCTGTCATGAAGAGAATGAAAAAATCAGTGCCAAGAAATGCAAAGAAATTTATGGGAAGAGGGTCCAGGATTGGGAAAATGGAGACTATTGCTCAGAGAGCGGAAGGATTGGATTTGAATGCGGAAGCTGGTGAAGACGATGCTGATGGTGGCACCGGCAATAGAAATGAGCTTGGGGGTGTTGGAGCAGATGTGGGAAATGGGCCTGATTTTGATACAAGTGTAGTCGAACTTTTTGCAGGAGAAGATGATATCTTTGTGAGTTTCCCAGATTGCTTCTAATGTGGGAAGTTGGGAAGGTTTTGAGGTACTTAGGTATGTATTTGGAGTCTCTCTGTTCATAAGTTATAGGGAATGGGTGAAACAGCAGATGTCAACCTCTTTTTTGTTTCACGGGTTGCATCATTGTCAAACGGTAATGCAAATATTTAGTGTAGTGACCGACCGTATCCTATACTCCAGCTATGTATATCGAATGTTTTGTTTTCATTCCATGGATTTCTATCTTGTGGAAGTAGATCACATTACTTATTCCACTCTCTTTCCTTTCTGTTTTTTGTTGAGAACATTCAAATTATTGTGCTGTAGCCTTAATGGTCATCCTAGTTAAATTGTGGAATGCAGAATTAACAGTTTAGCAGATACAGTGTCATTGTCACATTTGAACTTGTAATGTCAGCTCTTCTAGAGATCTTAAAAAGATCTATGCTATTTGATACTTTTCTTCCCTATACTTTGTACTATTTGATACTTGGGGACTATCACAAAATATATAAGAGCTTTACCTTGATAAATTTGTAGGACTTTAAGGATAGATCAAACTCTTTCTCAATAAGAATTGTTTGTCCATAGACTGAGAAGATTAGTAATTGGTCAATATCTAATTGAGCCTTTGATAGTCGTACCTTTTATTGGAACTTTAGCTTTAGAGTGCATTAGTGGTTGAAGATTATTTCATAGTGAAACATAAATTTGCATCAGCATCAGAATTATTCTAGGTTTTCAAGCATTCCAGCATCATCTTATGCACATGTCATCCAGATGGAAATAAATTGGAGATTTACCATAGGATGAAAATTTTGACTGTTCACACCATTCAGTGCTACTTCTATTGATTAATTTGTATTTGATAGTTGCGTTGTTTTTGAAACAAAATCCAAGGTGAACAAAAAAGACAGTACCAGGATCAGGTACTTTATTTTGCTTATAATCCACCAACTATTATGTTAACATGCTTCTAGATAGCTTAGTGAAGCAACTTGAATTCTTATCTGTAGCTTTTGTTCCTGCATTACCTTTTTTCTGTTAAATATTCAGTTTCTTGTTGGTTGCTTTCTCAAAACTGTGAGATGTTTTAGCTGCCAATTGGTATATAGTTTTCAAGTAATTCAACAGGATCAATTGATTCTTCTGTTGGGGCAATTCTTTCTACAACTAAGCCAATGACACTAAATGTAAAGTATAATACGCATGTGCGCCAGCAGAATCAGTCGGACTTGTCCGGCCCCAAGTGATACCTATTGGAGTGTAGCATCTATTGCATACTAATAGGAGTAATGCTACAGTGACAACAGATGATTACAAAAGGTGGATACAAAATGATTTGTTGTATTATAATGAGCGACTGTTCTACTATATATGGGTGATATATGGGTGGGTCAAATAGTTATAATTAATCAATATAATACACATCATTTTGTTTTCTATTTTTGTATCCGATGTTTTGTGACCAAAGCATTTTTGATTTTACAGATCTCTTTAGAACACTGTTTAGAACTCCATTGGATTGCTCAACTGATAGTAGGCATCATGATAGGTGCTTTTAGTTGTTAAGATCATAGGGTTAAAATTTCATAGAAGCACTCTGGGCCAAGGGTTTACCACACAGCCAATGGACAATGGTTGCAGGTACACCATAGAAATTTTTTGAGCATCATTCCTTCTAGCGTTATCATGTTAGTTGCTTGGAGTGGTAAGTTGCATCCGGACAACTACTTGCGGGGAGATATTTTGTAGTGTCATGTTGTCCAAGTTGGTCTGCTTTTTTCCGAGACCTGAGTATATTATAGGAATAGGTCATTTTATTGTAGCACATTGATTCTAATTATTTATGATTTGTGGCAATCTGACATGCTACCATGGATGGAGATTTTTTCAAGGCTTGGATGTTATCAGTGGCTTATGAAAGTGGTGCAATCTTATATTTGACCTTGTTCTTGCTCTTTCCCTTTTTACGATCCATGCAGCACAAATAGTATCATCTTGTTTGAATTTGAACTTCCATTAGATGAAGAATGGATCAGTCTTGGGTTTACTGCCAAGAGATTTATCCAAATATGATGTGTACTTTTGAATAGTGGCTGAAGAAGTGAATTTCTGAAATATGTACGCATCAATTTGTTCAGGAAAATGTCGATAGAAGTAGGCAGTAAAGAAGTATCCATGTTTATGATTTTAGGTGAATGGCACCTTGCTGTGTACATTCTAATTGATATTAGGGACTGATCGTAACCGGTGTTGGCTTTGGAGTACTTTTGGCCAACTTATCTCCGTACGTAATCCCTCAAGCACAAACAAAAGATGGGGAAATATCACTGTTTTAAAATTTTCTGCCTAGGTCCGATTAATCTCCGCTTAGGTGCTAGGCCCTCCCTTGACGCCACGTCTAGGCCGCCTAGCGCCTCGCTTATACCCAAGAAGGAAAAAAAATTCTTCCAAAAAATTATATGGGATTGGGCGGGCAAGACAGAGAAATTAGACGGGGCCTAAGTTGAAAATTTAGGCTTGCAATAATTTTTTTTTTTTAATTTTAATAACTAAGTTTCAAAACGACGTCGTAGAAATAAATAAAGAAGTTGAAGATTGTTCGGGCCTTATTTGGGAAGCGATTAGTGAAGCATCCGAAGCGGATAGCGTGCTAGAGTCTAGGAGAAATAGTAGAAATGTTAGAGTAAGAGAACTCCATAAATAAATTTTTTTGTTTGATGATAACACGGAAGAAGAGAGAGATGAGGAGTATGAGTGTGAGTGTGAGCCCCGATAGAGATATTATTTTAGAGAGATATAGAGAAGAAGAGTTATAGAGAGATATAGAGAGATATAGAGATGAGAACTATTAGTTTGTATTTTTTATTATTTGTTTGTATTTGAACTTTAAACAATTGTATGTTGGATATGTGTTTGGACTTTAAGCAAATACCTTTATTATCTTTATTATAAATTGTTTTCCTTTATATTATTATTTTATTTGGATAAATATAAGATAAAATATTAAAATTAACTTAAAATAAAAAATTCCGTTTAGTTTCTGCCCAGACCCCGCCTAGACTCCCTAGGCGCTAGGCCCCCCGGTCACTCGCGTCCTGCCTAGCGCCTTTTAGAACCTTGGAAAAATCAATCACCATTTAGCGAAAACCTCAACTTCTGTAAGTGACTTCGTCAGCTGCTGGTACTTCTCCACCCAAGTATATATCACTCAAGTATATCAATACTATAATCTATACGTGAGAGGGCAAAGCCAAATCATCGAGCTCGGTACCAACTTTTGAGAATAATTCATCAATCCTTTCTAGTGCTAAAAATTGAGTAAAAATGCAATGTGAATTTTTGGTAAATTCAATATTATTGTTATGAGTAATACTATAGACACTAGACAAAAAGTATAAACAAAAAAGTAACATAAGACATAAGTAGCGGTATATATTATTAGATGTTTTACATATTTTAATTGGTGTGCAATATACGTGTTATACTTTTTGAGCATAATTATATCGTGTATCTCTCTGTTCTCAAAAGATGATTAAAGGTACAAATTTTTTGTTTCAAAAAAGACGAGATAAAAGTACATAAAAGTTAAGGATAAATATGTCATTTAATGGGGTCAATTAGTATAAAAAAAATAAAAATACTCATCACTTTATATACTATTATGGGGTCATTAAGGATAAATTTTAAAAAATTTACGCTCTTTTCTTATACTTTTAGAAGTATTTCATTGTAGTCCATGTTATTTATATGAGTTTAAGTTAGTTGGGCCATTGTTTTTATTACTTACTAGTATTTTTGTGAGGAATGACAATTTCTTGACTCGGCGAAAATAATATGGATCAATTGAGTTTGGGTTGGAAATTTTATCTTCTCCAAATTTCTCTCTCTCTCTCTCTCTAAATATTCTCTCTGCAACCATCATTCTCTCTCTAAAGTTTCTGTTTCTTTATATTTTCTCTGCATAAATCCTGCACCGGATGGATAAAAGTATATATGTCCGTTTAATTTGAAACTTAGTATTAGATTTTTAAAAGTGAAAATGAATTCAAGTAAAAATATAACATTTTTGGCTCCTCACTAATTGTATTTTGCTCATGAACCAGTTCGTAAGCATAATTAATGCATTTTAAATAACTAATAATATATATTTAGTGTATAATTTCCAATTGAAATGATTTATTCAATTTTACTTCGAACCCGACAAGCTGAAATACCATTGTACAACATTTTAATTATGAAAATATTATAAATTTAGATAAATATAGATTTTTTTTTAAAAAATAAAATTTCTTCAAATATTTACTTAGCTGTCTTGTGAAGTCTCTTGCGCAATCTTTTCAATAATAATAATAATAATAATAAAAAGAATTGATGAATTTATTTCAACCTAGCCTTGATTATTATTATATATATATACTCCATATATATATAGTCAGTCACTCACTTGCAGGGGCGGATCTAGCCCCGAAGTTCAGTTGGGTCAAATTTTTTTAAAAAAAAATTTAGAATAAAAAATTAATAAAATGAATTACAAAATTAAATAATTATCAAATATTGTTTATAATAACATTTTTCGAGATTTCATTCATTGAAATTGCTGCATGATAGCCTCATTTTTAATTTAATTTAATTAATTCTAAAGTCAGTTAAGTAATTTTTTAAATTTATCATCCATGTAGATTGTACGGGAAGGATAATCAATAACTATATATAACAAGATATTAAGAAATCTTATCTAATAATTTTATAAATTTGACAATTATTTTTCTAAGTAGCAATAAAAAAAATTAAAAATAAATAAAAATAAAACTACACTACTATTTTTTTTAAAAAGAGATACGAAGTATCAAAAAAGTACAAAAATAAAATCTTTATCTTTTCACACATTAGATCCGCTTTGATAATCTTGAAAAGTAAAAAAAATAAAATATTAGAGTTAAAAACTAATTTGAATAAATAAAAATTAAGGAATGAAAAAAATAATTCTAGTTCCCGTTAACGGCGCAAAAAAACTTGATATGATAAAAATGAGTAGCTGTAAGTGACTTAGCAAAAAACAAGATCAATTTTTAAATATATCCTTAATTTATATTTCAAATAAATTAGAAATAGATAGAGCGTAGATGATTAACTAACTAAAATATGCAAACTAATAAATAATAACGAAAATTATTAATGAGAAAAACTACTTAGGAATCCGAATACACTAAATACTAACATAATAAATATTTCTTATTTTTTGAATTAATTCCTAATTTTATTCTCCCTCCCCTTTTAAAAAAAAAATAATGATTTCTATAATTAATATGGACAATCATAGATTATGAAAAATTTACAAGTCAACTATAATTTATCAAAATCTCTTAATTAATATAAGAATCACATATAAATTTTACATGAAGGTAAATATGAAAGAAAAAACAATCATGCACTAATATCAAAATGAAAAAAAAATTAATTAGTATGAAATACTTAGTATCATCATCCAAGGTATAAAAATTTAGTTAGTCATGCAAATTAAAATAAAAACAAATAAAATTATTGCTACTATTAACTATATAAAATAAAACAAGACTATTTTTATGAGTATTAAATAAAACGGAAAATTTTATTAAACTATCGGCTACTAATATAGTAATATGTAAAGATTAAATAATTAAATAAAGATGTAACTATTAACTTTGAATATGCAATAAAGTGATGGTGGAAAAGTATCATAGATAAAATAAGAAATAAGCATTAAAATATGAAAATAATTTTTCAAATCAAGCAGATATTGTAGCAATTTAAAAATTCAGTGGGGTCAATTGACCCCACTGCCCCTTAATAGATCGCCGCTGCTCACTTGCTGAAGACCTTAATTACCATGAAACTTACCATTCTTAATTCCAACTTTATGCCAAAACAAACCACTTGGTGCATGTAGCCGGCCGACCATGAGTAATTAATAAAGACCTTTTCATAAACAAAAGCTTGCGTCGACCAGATTTCTATTTTGGTTAATCAGTATTATGTCCAGTGCTGTTGTTTATATTCAAAAATAAAAAGATAAGAGCAGCCCACTTTTGCTACTTGGAGCCCAGAGTACATAATTACGTCCTCTATTTCTCTTCACATTTTGTACAAATTATATTTGAGTTTTATATACAATCCCCAAAGAGTAATTCATACTAATTCATATTGCTAGAAAGTTGAGTTCCCTATTAATGAGCCTATGCCTCGTCTCTTTGAAATGTTTGGAATATACTGGTATTGATGAACCCTAATCCGAAATTGATTTAGAGATATGTGATTATAAAGTTATTTAAAAGACAATTGAGCATGTTGCTAAAGCTAGTAGGTCCGAAACGAAAGGAATAAGCCTCCATAAACATAATCGACTATTGTTTGCCATAACTAATAACTAAGCGGGGTTCTTATATTGCATTAATATAATTTAAAGGAATCATAGGGACAAATCTTACATTATATTACATGTAATTTTTTGAGTTAGTGAGATTAATTTGCCGCTAATCATATATATAGTAATCAATCATTAGTGAATCACTTAATATTTTTGCGTCTTGTATTTAATTATTTTTCTTTCGATTTATCTCTACTATCATTTTCTACGCGGTATTATTTTCTTATGTAAATATGTATATGTTGATACAACGGAATATGGTTAGGATGTAACGTTCTAACATAAACGTGATTTGTAGATTTAAACAAACTAATAAGAATGTAAGATAAATCCTAAAGGTAGACATGTTGGATAATGTGTTTTGAAACTTCTGTAAAAAAAATAGGCATTTAATCAAAGGATTAACATGAAACTCATGATAATGTCTCACAAATTTTGCAACTCATTGATCCAACTTATAATGAATGTACGTGTAGTGTTGTTAATAATATTCAGAAATCTACATATCTTTCATATCTTCCCATTAAATTTTTTTTCTCGGCTCATACCTCTACGCGATCTCACAAACTCCATGTTAGTCCAACTTTCAGTTGCATACCCAAAAAATTTATTTGCTATCTACTTGATATTATTTTCTTCAAGGATATTATAAAAAATAAAAATACATTTTAATATCAAACAACTAATGAATAAAATAATTTGTGTTGTATCCTTTTTCAGAATAAGAAATATCACCGTTGAAGGGAACTCGCATAAAAATTCCTACTAGATTTCTTTGTAATAATAAGGTTAAAATTCAACCAAACAAAATATTTTGAAGGGTATATTTTTAGTATGTATAAAATATTGGGGTACGGTATGCAAATATTTTAAATTTAAGGGTTTGAAAAAATAATATAAGAAAAATTAAGAGGTATTAAATTGATATTTACCAAAATTAGATCTATTTTATCTGATTGTTTAACGACACACAAGTTTTGTGATTGTTTAAGAACGCCATTTTTTTTAATAAACGAAAATTACACTCACCTTTGGTATAAGAGTTATGCAATCTTTAGTTCTAGAATTTAGTTTTCACCAAAAATTATAAAATTGTTAAGAAAATGCACGAGATTCAATTAGCTATCACCTTATTCGGATACGATTATTCAGGCTCTGATACCAATTGACGTAACAGAATGTGGTTAGATTGTAATATTCTAACACAAATGTGACTTGTATGTTTAAACGTACCTGTAAGACCCCGACTTTTATGAAATACAATTTGAATTTTTATCATATATATATATTTTTTGAAATGGTAAATGGATAAATTAATAAAAGTTAAAGTTAAAAATATTTTGTACAAAATTTTATCTTGTCGTAAAATATTCGTTTTGTTGGGGAATATTTATTCTGTCGGAAAATATTTGATTCGTATGACGGCGTCGAAATAACCAAATATTAGTGGACCCCCCACAATGAATTATTGTCGGATATAGAAAATGACAACATTAACCTTTTTAAATAAAAATGGTCAACGGTACTATCACTTTTAACTGTTAAAATACCCGGTAGTAAATGAGTAGTAACATACGGTATTGCACAGTAGCACACGGTATTGTATAGTGTTTCATATTATTGAACTGATAAAGTGGCTATTGTACTATATTGATTTTATTGAATCAATAATTGTCACATGTATAATAATTAATATTATTGAGCTGATAATTGTCACAGTAGCATATGCACAGTAATTCACATTACTGAATCAATAATTGTCATTACACATTAACATGCTATTTTCTTATTTATTTTCAGCATTATTGTTATCTCTTTTATGATGTTGATTAAACTATTATATTATATTATTAGTTGATTTTTCTGCTTATCTAACTCAGAAAACCAACTACACTGCATTTATAGCAATTAGTCATAATAATAAATAATTGTGAATTATTGTTGAATAAATGAATTGATAAAGTTATTTATTTTTATTATAATAAATTATATAAAGTTATTCGTTTTTATTATAATAATTTATATAAAGTTAATTACTTTATATAAATTATGTTAGGTAAATTGTTTTATTATGATAAATTATATAAAGTTATTTATTTTTATATATAAAGTTAATTGATTTATAAAGTTAGTTGTTTTATATATAAAGTTAATTGAATAATATAGATTAAAGGAGATTTGAAATGAATGGTATAGATTAAAAATAATGTAATAATTATAGAATTTGAAATGAATAGTGAAGATTAAAGATGATCTTTAAATGAATGGTCTAGATTAAGAAAATTTTAAAAGATAAAATGAGTGATATGGATTAAACATTATTTTGAAATATATGATTTGAATTAAATTAGAAAATCTTGATTTATGATAAGATTTTTGGCTATAAATAGAGGCCTTAACTTAAGGATTTTTCATAAAAATTTCCTTGCTTATTTTTTCTTTCACTCTCTAAATTTTATTTTGTGTAAGTTTTCTTTGACTGTGCTAAAGCCATCTTAAGTATTTGTGAAGATCTATAAGTGTATGATTATTTTTCAAGTAAGTCTTTTTATAAAGGTTATATAAGCAACCACACACGTCACACGGTATTTATAAATCTTCCTTTAGAAGACTCTTCTTTTATAAGATTTATTTTGAAAAACTTCATTTGGAAGATTTATTTTGAAATATTATTTCCTTTTAAAAACTATATTGAAGTTATTCTACTTTATTCTATCAAATCACTTTTGATGATTTCATACAATTGGCATACACCATGAAATTATATGTGGTAGTTACTAATTATATTATAAATATATAGGTTGATCAATCTCATTTTTATCAATATCCAGTCACGTGATAAGGTAAGAGATATCATTTTCTTTCATACTTTTAAACTTATTACGCTAAAGGATTATCATTCTTTGATTCTCGAAAATGATATCGTTTCTTTCTTACTCATAAGATGTGTCATTTATTTTCATGTATTAATTTGTGGTAATAACCTGTCTACGCGGACTACCACATGTTTAGTGAATAACTTTTTGTATTCATTCCTTATTAATTTATGGGAATAATCTGACTACGCGGACTACCGCAAGTTTGGTGAATAACCTTTCGTATTCATTCCTTATTAATTTGTGAGAATAACCTGACTATGCGGACTACTGCATGTTTGGTGAATAACCTTTCGTATTTAGTCTTTATTAATCTTTGAGAATAACCTGATTATGCGGACTACCGCATGTTTAGTGAATTACTCTTCGTATTTATTTCTTATTTGTCTTTTGTTAGTAAAGTTTTCTGAAATGATTATATATTCTTTAATAGTTTGTGCTTCATCTAATATCATTTCAATTGAGTCTTCCTATTTTTCTAAATCTTTCTATTGAACCTTAACCGTTATTTTAAACTGTGGATTTTGAATATCGTTCTTGAATTTGAGTCCACATCATGTTGACAATTTGGACATTATTTGAATTTATACAAAATAAAATCATAAACTTTTGATATTTATTGATCATCTTATTTCTTCTATTCATCATTTATATTACTGTTGTTATTCTAATAATTAAGAATCATTTTGGTATGAATATCTGTGGCCTGGGGCACAGATGATAGGATAAAGGCGATATAATTATTGTGTCTTTTAGGGCACGTGGTGAATGTTCTCTTTGACCGGGAGCAAAGAAAAACTGTTGTTTGGTATGATTATGACCAAAGGCTGAATATTGGTATAATCATGACCGTTGGTGATATTTGAATATCTTTAGCCCGTAGTGCAAAGATGAACTGTTGTTTGGTATGATTATGACCAAATGCTGAATATTGGTATAATCATGACCGTTGGTGATATTTGAATATTTTTAGCCCGTCGTGCAAAGATGAACTGTTGTTTGGTATGATTATGACCAAATGCTAAATATTGGTATAATCATGACCGTTGGTGATATTTTGAATATCTTTGACCCGTAGTGCAAATATGAGTTGTTGTTTGGTATGATTATGACCAAAGGCTGAATACTGGTATAATTATGACCGTTGGTGATATATTGAATATCTTTGACCCGTAGTGCAAAGATGAACTGTTGACTTGTATGATTATGACTAGGAACTGTGAAATTGTATTAATATGACCAGTGATGTTTTAGGTAATAAAAGTTGAGGACATTTTTCTTAAAAAGAGAAGCGAGTGGACATCATAGTCTATATTATTTTTCTAATGGATTACTCATTCCGCTGCTATTATTGATCTGAATTTTGTTCAAGAATTTAACTGTAGTTCTTGATATAAAGCTTATTGTCTATTATATTCAATTAAGAACTCAACTGTTGAAGACTAATGATAATTTATTTATCATTATCTTAGTCATGATATTTTCTTACTATGCTATTTGAGCTCACCCTTCCCTTTTGTTCAATTATTTTTCAACAGAAGATGAGAGAGTAGTTGAGTTTAGCCGGAGAATAGAGTGAAGGTCCGAGAGATAGCTATAGTAGTTTTCACATATTGTAAATAATGTGACAATAATAGTGAAGATTTAATTGTGTATTATTGAGTTTTGTATTTTTGTACTTAGCACTGGATTGTAATAATTTTGTTGTAGTCTTTTGGCGTCTCAAATTGAGCTGTGTAGACTCGAATTTGGAGGCGTCACAGTACCAACAAGAACGTAAAATAAACAATTAAATCCATAAGAAAAATTAGAGCTCACAAAGAGAACAAAAGATAATGATATTAATCGATCAAAAAAATATTTTTGTTAACAAGTCCTAATAACATATTTATTGTATTAAACTACTTTTCTATGACTAATTGATTTTTTTTTATTAAATCCTAAAATAAATAAAATTATTAAAACTAAATTCGAAAACATAAATGGGCTAAATATAAATTTAAACTACTGCATTTTTTTAAATAATAAATTAAAATACATCAAATAAACTAAAACTCTATGAAGAATAAAATATATAAAAATTCAATTTTTTCTTGTTATTTTTCACTGCATCATATGTACAGTATCTAATTAAGTTATGTGAAGATGAGTTTAGGATTTAGCTTTTTGTAAACCTGAAAATAGATTTGTTAATTACGTGGTGTTGTCAAACACACCCGTAATTAAGATTTTTTTATTAGAATATTTCATATGAATCTCATAATTAAGTTCATCTATTAGGTTGAGACTTTGTCATATTTATTGGGTTAGTCTAAACAAGTGTGGTGCTGTATTGGTAATTAATTGATGCGGAATAAATTATACAATTTAACTTCAAGTGGTATCAGAACCTATGGTTTAATGGACTCAAGTATCAGGTTGATATTCTAAGACATGTGTTACTCTTTCCGCATGGTATAATAAAATAGAGTTGATGGAACATAAGGAGAATCACTCTCCGCGTGTTAGAATTGCTTGAATAGTCACGTGGATCGGTGGATGGATCTAAGAATTCAATTGAGAATTGAATTGTGACTATCAGATTATAAAATGCATGGTAGCCTTATAATATACCTGTTTTTGTGCAGCCAAAGGAGCGAGACATCTCGGCAGCAACAAAGGCGCATACAAAAATAAAAGAAGCACATAATAATAATTGTGAGGTTGATTTTGGGCAGCAGCAGTGTACATGGAGGTTATACCATCAGAAAGGAATAAAATTGAGGGCAATTTGCGAAAGTTTACTTACAAGTGTTGTCTTCTATTCGGATCGATTATTTTTTAAAGATTTTAATTAATTTGAAAGATTTTGAATGGTGAGATAATTTGAATTTTCACTTAAATTAAGATATTCTTGTACTCTCTCAATTTTATAATATTTTAACTTTTTTTGTATTAAAATTTAAAAAAATTATTTATATTCACAGTTGATTATAGTAAAATTTTTGAAACTCGACCCTTTATTTTGTTCCCTTAGTTTTAGAAAATTTTCTATGTAAAAATTTAATTTATTGCGTTGGACATATTTTTTTAGTTGTTATTTATTTTATAAAATTATATTTTATATTTAACGTAATTTATTATTTAATTTATCACAATCGATTTTAATTAAAAGAGTTTTCCTAAACGCAACTTTATGTCAAAAGCAGAATTGAAAAGGCAGAAGCTGCATAAAGAAATGTTGGATAAAGAGGAGTGCACTGTCTATTCCCGGTCTGTGTCGTGTGCAAAAGATTCAAGACTTTTCTGTCCCTTCGACCTTTTTATTTGTGAGGTACAAAAATTCTAACTTAGATGCCCCGACAAAGTACTTCCTATTTCTGTTGTAAATTATAAAATTAATATTATTTAAAAAAAAATTAATTTAAAATTGATATAATTTTTTTAAATTTTAAAAATAATAAATCTTATAAGTAATAATACTTTTTAAGTAGTTTATAATATTTATAATTATATTGACATAAATTAATATAAATTTTAAATTTAAAAAATATTTAAAATTGATATTTAAAAAATTAATATTAATCTTATAATTATTACTTTCAGAGAGATTATATATAGAACCCTAAACAAAATTTTTGTGGATGATTTTATTTTTAATATTAAATTTTAAAGACTAATTAAAATTCATGATTGAAAAAAAATCATGTTTTAGGATGGAGGATTGTATGTAATTTTATACCCCCGAGTGTTGCTTTTAATTAATTTTAGAAAATTAATTCAATTTACTACTCAAAGCTTTTAAAGTTTGTTAGTTAATTAATTAAATTTAATATTAATCAAGTGTGACACAATATAGACTTTAAAATTTCATCAATATTTACATCTATCTATCCTTCGCTCTCACATTATAGGTCCCGCTTCCAACAGTTACGTAGACAATATTCCAAACTTGATGATCGCATGGCCAGTTATATTTTTTTATATAATTCTTTCTTTTGCTAATTTTTCCTGGCCATCGGATAGATTTAAAATTTGTCAAAATAAGTAATGTAAATACAAATATTGTTATATATAACGGTAAACTATATTAATATTAAATATTAAAATATGTAGATACTTAAAATAGTCGCCATCTAAATTGAACATAAAATTAATCAAGACGTAACTAATTTCCTCTTCCTGAAAGTGATAGTCTTTGTCTATTCGATTATCTTGCTACACACACATGTACATATATACATATATACCTACATATATATATATATATATATATATATATATATATATATATAAGTAACGCATCCACAACAAATTGTTACTGTCAACATACTGTTGCTAGAGACTCTAGCGGCAGAGACTTTCACAACCATTTCCTCCCTTGTATTAATTGTTATAATAGTGTACCTAGCAACCGTTTACTTTGGATGCGGCACCATATATATATATATATATGTGTGTGACAATTCATTTATAACAATTAGTTGTTAAGAGTACTATTCCAGCAATCAAATTTTACACCGTCCAATATAATAATAGATGACTGAGATTAATTGTAAAAAAAACCTACTACTAGAGCCTCTAACGACAAGACCAATTACTACCTTACCCCTACCCCTAGTTGCCCTTGCCCTTCTTTCCTATGACGTTGCTGTTGCCGTTACAGCTTACAGGTTGTAGTGGTAGGTTTATACGTATATACTCCTTCCCACCAATTACTTCTTTTGAGTTTCTTAAGTTATAACTATTTTTAAGTAGAATAGATGAAAAAATAATTCAAACATTGAAGTTATTATGCTTAAGAAATGTCATTCAAATATTACCGTCTTGTGCAAAAATTACCCCCTTTATTTTTGATAAAGAGTTCCATCTAGATCTCGAGAATTTAATTATCAGAATTTAAAATTAATTTCATTCATTTAATTTGCAAATATTAAAATTAATGTGTATATGTATATATAATTTTTTTGAATTGCTTGATGTGTTGTTTCTTCTTAAAATAGCAGTTTCTCTTTTAATTTTGATTTATCTCATAACAATCTAATTTTTTATTCTAAATTTAATATTCCAAATATATTGCTAAAATTATAGTTAACCAAAAACGTACCATTAACAAACTAATTTAAAAGAGAAACTGCAATTTTAAGAAGAAACAACATATCAAGCAATTCAAACAATTTATACATACATATACACATTAATTTTAATATTTACAAATTAAATGAATGAAATTAATTTTAAATTTTGATAATTAAATTCTTGAGATCTAAATAAAAAATAAAAGAGATGATTGTTTATATTTTAATATCTTTAATAGAAAAATTTATATAAATACCTAACTACCGTAAAATAAAAATAAATACCTAACAACATATCAAGCAATAATGTTGTTTTTAAATTTGTCAAAAATTTAAAATTTTGGAATATTAAATTTAGAATAAAAAAACATTTAATGGCAATAATGTGACGACCCCAAATCCGGGTTCCATAACCTCGAGTTTGGTTCTCACTATTCAACACATTACTAACAATTAAATACATACATTGCATTTAAATATCGCGGAATAATACATATTGGTTCCCTTCAAAAGGTTACAATACCAGGGTCTATCAACCTTAACATAAAAACAGTTCCTATCATAAGGAATTACAAAAGGTTTAACAACCGTAAATACATAAATAAAGATCTAACTAGCATGCATAAGCTACTTAAGCTTTGGCCTTTCCTTTTCCCTTATCCTTCCTGGAGCAATCAGGATTATCTGAAAAATGGTTCATGATATAGCAAGAATGAGCAACTAGTTTGCTCAGCAAGTTTATAACAATCATATAGATTTAATATATCATGAATGAATGGGAAAGATCATCAATGGTTCAACAATAGATATAACAATTGTGAATGAAACAAGATTCAAATTTTAATAAACAGAATATTTGAATCTTAAAATGCTGAGTGGTCTCTAAGGACCCTGAACTAACTAGGGTATAATAGAGTTTCCTCTGACCCTTTGAGTTGTTTGGTTTTCAAGGGGATCAGCCTATTCAACCCGCTGTATATGCATTACATTTAGTCACTGGCGCCCAAAGTCGGTTTCCCGACACAAAATCCCCTAATTTAGGGTTGTTCAATTCTCAGACTTAATATAAGAAAATCCGCACCCAACAATGGTTTGGATAAGTTTTTAAAAGTATTCAAGTTATTGAATTTAGAAACGCAATGTCTAGCTGAACTATTAGCTTCAGACATTTTTAATACAGTTCATGAATCAAGAACTAACAAGCTTCAAATGCACTAAGTGCGATTTTATAAACAATATGGATGTGGAATAATTTTAAATAATTAAACCACTTCAAGCTTTAACAATAAATACAAGTATGGAAACTTGTTCAACGATAATAATTGAGTAGGGTTAGAGAACTTGCCTGTCTGCTCAGCTACAATAATTGTCTAGCTTTAACTAACTTGCTTTGAAAGACCTAACATTTAATAAAGTCGATCTAATAATTAGTACGGCGTATTTGCATAACTATACGCTTAACAATGAACTTATTTACCACATATAAGTACTAACACATAATTTACATTAGTCAAAACAATATTATTAACCTTATAAACCCTTAATCATCTTAGGTTAATAATTTAATAAGTTAGAAAATATTTTTCTTAAGTGTTGGACACTTATTAAACCTTTAAACAACTTATTATAATTGTTTAATTAAATTCAATTTATTTTATTAACTCAATATCTTTTTAATTACTATTTAATCTTGATTAAATAGAAATTAATTAATTAACTCTAGTTATTATTTAAAATAAATAATAACTAATTGTACTTAATTATTATTTAATTATAATTAAATAATAAATAATTATTGACTTAATTTTAACCTTCTTTAATTTAATATTAAACAACCAATAATTAACTAAGTAATTAACCTTACTTATTATTTAATTAAGGAAATTAAATAATAGTTTACTAATCTTAATCCTCTTTAATTATTATTTAATGTCAATTAAATAATAATTAATTATTTAATTAATTTTAATTATTATTTAAGGTTAAATAATAATCAAATCATTCTTATTTATTATTTAAATTAAATAATAAATTATTACTCTAATAACTTAATTTCCATTAATCGTTATTTAATGTTAATTAAATAATAATTAATTACTTAATTATCTTTATTTATTATTTAATAATATTTAAATAATAAATAATTAATTTATAAATTTTATCTCTCTTTAAATATTATTTAATAGGCATTAAATAATAATTGCTAATTTATCATCTTTATTTATTATTAACATTTAAAATAATAAATAAATAATAAATTTATTTAACCTAACCATGGTTTAGCTAACTAGATTAATATTTAAAATATTTAAATATTAAACTTTATGAAAAATATCCTCCCCAATATTATTTTTGTATTATTATTATTTTTGTTATAATTTTAAATTAATTTTCAAATATTTAAATTAATTAAAATTAACCCGAATGGCATTTTCGTAAATAAGTTGAAAAACCGGACCGAGGGCAGAATGGTAATTCTGCCAAGAAAAACACGGAGGGGCAGAATCGTAATTTCGCCGAAAATTTATTACCGCGCATGGCGCGCGTTTCAGTTTTACGGGTCAAAACGACGCCGTTTTGGAAAAGCCGGAAACGGCTTCCGCGCGTACGCGCGGAGTGAATTTTTCTACGGACGCCAAACGACGTCGTTTGGCACCGCGTCCTCGGTGAACAGTACCTCGCGCATTGCGCGGCCAGTGTTAAAAATTTTTCTTCCAAGCAGAATGTGAACAGTTCCGGCTATACACACTTTAATTAAAATTATACCTTCAATAAATCTTTATCTCTTCAATAAAAATCCAAAAAAATTACCAATCACCTTATATTAATTTATAACATGAAAAATTAATTTTTCATGATTTAATATCAATATTTTTTTATAAAAATTTTTACATCACACAAACTACCATAAATCATAACTTTTTGTATATAACTCCATTTTGAGTGATTCAAACTTTGTTTTTCTCATGATTTAATGTCTTATAATATTAGAACATCAAACCTAAGTTTTATAAAAATATTTTTGGACATAAATTCCAAAACTTGTTTACACACTATTAAATACACATTTTAGCATATAAAATATACCAAAATACAAACCAAGTATATTAAACTCAAACATGGCATATATATTACCACTACACATTAATAACCATATTAACATGTTTATACTAACATGATAATTTATTTTATTTAAAAACAAAATTTCATTTAAAATAACCATTACCTTGATTTAATGGCTATTCTTCTTTTTCTCCCAAAGTATGTTGTGAAAGAAGATGACATGCACTAGCTTAGCACTCCTTCTCCTTCTCTTGCTCTCTCTCAAAATATTTTGCTCTCAAACTCTCTCTAGCTTGGAAAATGGAAGAAGAAGAAATGACTCACTTAAGCTCCAAAATTGTAAGTATACTTACAATTTGGATATATATAAAATATATATCTATCAAAATTACCATCATGAGATAGCAATGAAGCTTACACAAGAAAGCTAGTCCATACTTAGTTGGTGAGGATTTTGTGGGAAAAGACTTTCCCAAAAATCAAAACAAGCAACCTAATATTAATTAAATGAAAATAAAAGAAAATAAAGATAAAAATAAAAACTCATTTTCTCTCTCCTCCCAAGCACATGGTCGGCTGATGATACATATACTTGTCCCAAATTATTAGTCACATTTTCATTTTTAATAATTAATAAGTTAATTTAAGTATTTTTCAAGTGGGCCAATCATTGGGCTTTAATTTAAAATACCAATTGGGCTTCTATTAAATTGTTTGGGCTACTAAATTGTCAAATTTTATTATTCTCCACTTGGGCTACTAATTGACCCATGTTGGGCTAATTTAATAATTTATACATTAATTATTCAATCCATGATTAAATAAATAATTAAATTGAATAAATAATTAAATATTCTAACCCATTAGTATTAAATTACTAATTGGACTAATAAATATTATTATTAATATTTCACATTATTTACATTAATTAATAATCATATTAATTAATTTATTATATTTAATTCACTCATTATATTCAATTTAATTGAATATTTAATTAATAGGAAACTTATCAATTAATTTGATATTAAAACTTTAGGGTTTGTTCACTAATTTAATAACCTATTAGTGACCCCCTTTAATTAATTTTAGTAATTAATTACATAATTATTTAATCACATAATTAATTAATCACATAAAAAGATTTAAATAATCTCGAAAAAAATAACTCGTTGGAAATTAAATTAATAATTTAATTAATAAAGATGTGGAAATTCTAGGACATTACATTCTCCCCTCCTTATAAAAATTCCGTCCTCGGAATTGTAAAAATAAGGTTACTCAAATAAAAACGGGTAATTTGCCCTCATTTCCTCCTCTAATTCCCACGTAGATTCTTCAATGGCGTGATTCCTCCAGAGTACTTTGACAGAATGAATTATCTTATTTCTCAGTTTCTGTTCCTTCCTATCGAGTATCTGAACAGGAACTTCTTCATATGATAAGTCCTTCCCGACTTGAATTGGTTCATAGGAGATAACGTGCTTGTAGTCTGGTTTGTATGGTCGCAATACCGACACGTGAAACACATTGTGAATATGTTCCAATTCAGGAGGTAAAGCTACCTCGTATGCTACTTCACCCACTCTTCTCAATATTTCGAACGGTCCTATGAACCTTGGACTCAATTTCCCCTTCTTTCCAAACCTGATCTTCCCTTTCCAGGGAGATACCTTAATGAACACAAAACTCCCCACCTCGAAGTCTCGTTTCTGTCGATGTAAATCGGCGTATTTCTTTTGACGGTCTTGAGCTGCTACTAGCCGAGCTCTTATTACTTTGATAATTTCTACCGTCTGTTGAACCAACTCTGGCCCCAACAGTCGGCGTTCTCCTACCTCATCCCAACACAGAGGTGTTCTGCATTTTCTGCCATATAAAGCTTCGTAAGGCGGCATACCTATGCTCGCATGATAACTGTTGTTGTATGCAAACTCAACTAGTGGTAGGTGGATTTCCCAACTGCCCTTGAAATCCATTACGCAGGCCCTGAGCATATCTTCCAATGTCTGAATTGTTCTCTCACTTTGCCCATCGGTCTGCGGATGATACGCTGTACTCATTCTCAACTGTGTCCCCAATCTCTCCTGAAGACTTCTCCAAAATTTTGACGTGAAGCGCGGATCTCTGTCTGACACAACCGATACCGGCACCCCATGTCTTGAAACTATCTCTTTGATGTACAGTTTGGACAACTGATCCAAACTGAACCTGATCTTGATCGGCAAAAAGTGCGCTGACTTTGTTAGCCGATCCACAATCACCCAAATTGCGTCATATCCCTTCTGTGTTGCTGGAAGTCCTACCACAAAATCCATTGTGATATGCTCCCATTTCCACTCAGGAATTTCTAACGGCTGTAACAATCCACTTGGTCTCTGATGTTCGGCCTTTACCCTTTGACAAGTTAGGCATCGGCTGACACATTCTGCAACCTCCCTTTTTAAATTCGGCCACCAAAAATGCTGACGTAGATCTTGATACATTTTCGTACTCCCCGGATGTATCGAGTATCTCGTACTGTGGGCCTCTTGCAAAATCTCTTCTCGTAATTCAGGCACTAGCGGTACCCAAACACGATTTTCAAATCTCAGCAATCCCATGCTATCAATTTTAAACTTGACCTCTTCTCCATCGGTCATCCTCTCCCGGATTCTGTCACATTCCTCATCTTTGTCTTGAGCCTCTTTCACCCTATCTAACAAGGTTGGGCTCACCTCGACTTCTATTGACTCGTTTGGACTTCTCACTTCCAACTCCATTCGAGCCATCTCTTGAACCAATTGTTCTTGATCTGTCAATATGAACAATTTCTCCCTGCTCTTTCTACTCAGAGCATCCGCTACTACGTTGGCCTTGCCGGGATGATATAGAATTTCACAATCATAATCTTTGATCAATTCCAACCATCTCCGTTGCCTCATATTCAACTCCTTCTGTGTGAAGATATACTTTAGACTCTTATGGTCTGTGAATATCTCACATTTCTCTCCATATAAGTAATGTCTCCAAATTTTAAGGGCAAACACTACCGCTGCCAATTCCAAGTCGTGGGTAGGGTATCCCTTCTCATAATCTTTCAATTGCCTGGATGCATACGCAACGACTTTGCCGTTTTGCATAAGCACACAGCCAAGTCCCTTGTGCGATGCATCACTGTAGACCGTAAAACCTCCTGTATCGTCTGGTAAAGTCAATACAGGTGCTTCACTAAGTCTTTTCTTTAACTCCTGAAAACTTTCCTCACACTTCTCCGTCCACACGTATTTTACCGTCTTCCTTGTTAAGTTGGTCAACGGTGTTGCTATCTTTGAGAAGTCTTGAATGAACCTCCGATAGTAACCCGCTAACCCTAAGAAACTTCTTACTTCTGTCGGCGTCCTTGGTTGTTCCCAATTCCTTACCGATTCCACCTTTGCTGGATCAACTGAAACTCCCTCTTTGTCAATAACATGACCTAAAAATTGAACTCTCTCCAACCAGAATTCACACTTTGAAAACTTAGCGTACAACCGCTCCTTCCGTAAAATCTCCAACACCAATCTTAGGTGTTCAGCATGCTCCTCCTTCGTTTTGGAATACACCAAAATATCGTCAATGAACACGACTACAAATTTATCCAAGTATTGCTTGAATATTCTGTTCATCATGTCCATAAATGCGGCTGGCGCATTTGTTAGTCCAAACGACATCACCAGAAACTCATAATGCCCATATCGAGTTCTGAATGCCGTCTTGGGTACATCCTCCTTCCTGACTTTCAACTGGTGATAACCAGTCCTTAAGTCAATCTTTGAAAAGCACTTCGCCCCTTTCAATTGATCGAAAAGATCGTCAATTCGTGGTAACGGGTACTTGTTCTTAATTGTTACTTTATTTAGCTCCCTATAATCCATACACAGTCTCATCGATCCATCCTTCTTCTTTACAAACAGCACCGGTGCTCCCCATGGAGAAACACTTGGCTGAATGTACTTATTATCTAACAACTCCTGCAATTGCACCATCAACTCTTTCAACTCTACCGGAGCCATTCTGTATGGTGCCTTTGATATCGGCGCTGTCCCCGGTACTAAATCAATCGTAAATTCTATCTCTCTGTCCGGCGGTAAACCTGGCAGTACATCTGGAAAAACATCCATGAACTCTCTAACTACTGGTATTTGCTCCATCTCGGGACTCACCACTTGTGTATCAACCACATGAGCCAAATACCCTACACAACCTTTCTTCAATAATTTCTTGGCTTGCATCATCGTCAGACAAGAAGACTGTCTTGACGATTTGCTGCCATAAAATACGACCTTAGACTTATTTGGTGTCTTAAGGTGTATGCACTTCTTCTGACAATCAATTATCGCCCCGTGGTTAAACAACCAATCCATCCCAAGTATTACATCAAATTCCCCCAGACGTATTGGAATTAGATTCACATTTAATTTCTGACCCCTGATTTCAGCACAACAATTTCTATGTATGTACTCTACCGGAATCACTTCCTTATTAGCAACTTCTATGTTCATTGAGTTTTCTAGTTTGTCTCTAGGCAATTCTAACCGTCTAGCGAAATCATCAGACACAAATGAACAGGTAGCACCCGAATCAAACAATACATATGCATTTATATTATTGATCGGAATAATACCTGACACCACGTCTTTTGACCCCACGGCATCTTGCACCGTCATATTGAAAGTCCGGGCTGTCGGCTTGTTCTGTGGTACCGGTCCCCCGATAGTCAGTTTGCTGTTATTGCCCTTGTAGCCGCTACCCCCGTCATTCTTCTTCTTAGGGCAATCCTTAATCAGATGGTCAGATGCTCCGCAAGAATAGCATCTCCCTTTCTTTGGGAGGGGACAATCTGGAGAAATATGTCCCACCTGACCGCAATTGTAGCATGTATTCTTTCCTTTCCTGCATTCCCCGAAATGGGCCTTTCCACATATATTACATATCGGCTTTTTCTGGGTATTTCCTTGCTGATTTCCCGAGTTCCTATCGTTGTTGCTGTTGTCCCACTTACGCTTATTGTTGTTATTATTGCCTCCGTTGTTACTGCTCTTGCTTCCCCCTTCATTTTTCTTCTTATTTCTCTCTTGGTTAAACTTGGTCAACGCGTCGCTTCCACCTTCAGCAATGATTGACTTCTCCAGCAACGTTGCGAACGAGTCAATCTGCAGTACCGCTACCTTGTTGAATATCCAAGGTCTCAACCCATTCTCGAATCTTCTGGCCTTGCGTTCCTCCGTATCCACTTGATGTGGAGCGAACCTGGCCAACTCATTGAATTTTGCCGCGTACTCCGGTACCGACATGTTCTCCTGTTTCAGCTCTAGAAATTTTACTTCCATCCTACTTTTCATACTCTTTGGAAAATAATTCTCATCGAATATTTCCTTGAATCTTGTCCATGGCACTACACCATCCCCAGCCCTATTCTGATTGGCTTCCCACCAGAAATTGGCTTCTCCCTTCATCATGTAGGTAGCAAAGATTGTCTTTTGCTCTTCAGCTACTCTTGCGATAACGAACGCTTTCTCTATCTCCTTTATCCAGGATTGGGCCTCTATCGGGTCCGACGTTCCCCTAAACTCTGGCGGTCCCACCGCTTTAAAGTCTTTGAAGTTTGCCAACTGATTTGGTGGTGGTGGTGGATTTGCTACTACAGGGTGGCGGTTTTGCATCGCCTCAGCTAGCATGTCGACAAAGTTTTGCATTGGGTCTACGTTGTGTCCCCCCGCGTCGTTGTTAACTGACTCTTCTACCCCCTGGTTCCTTGGTGGTTGTCTACGTGGCGGCATTTTCTGTTATAAACAAAAATTTACATTATTATACTGGTTTCATCTTTTTCATTTCATTATTTTGTATCTTAGACAATGTTTAGCTAAAATACAAGTAATTATTTCAACACGCATATAAACATAAATTCAATTGCATTTATACTCATATGCTAAAACAGGAGTGCGTAGCACTTTACATCAAAAACATACTGCTATAAATGCTTCTATCCCAGAGAAGCTACAAAAGATGGGATCTGACATATCCTACAACTTCCTAGAGTTGGGATTTAGTGACATATTAACCCTCTAATAAAACAAAAGTTGGGTTCTACTGCATCTATTTACATACGAAATTAGAAAACAACTACTACTACTACTGACTGCGCATCCCCCTACGGATCGCGTCGTCATACTCCTCATCCCCGATGGCCATCACCACATCCCTGCTGATGGTGTGCATAGACTGGCCCTCTTCAGCTGGGTAATAGTACACCCTGCTCTGAAGTCTACCATATGAAGACCGGTAGACATAGCTAAGTCTATCCGTCCTCACCCGCTTC